>CM046875.1:270151934-270645787 GCA_025667525.1 Glebionis coronaria | reverse complement strand
GGGTATCGACTTTATGGGGCCATTCCCTTCTTCTAAAGGACACAAATACATCCTTGTAGCCGTTGACTACGTCTCAAAGTGGGTTGAAGCCAAAGCTTTACCTACTAATGACGCAAGGGTGGTTTGTAACTTTTTGAAAGCTCTATTCGCTAGATTCGGTGTGCCTCGCGCCATTATTAGTGATCGTGGGACTTGATTGTAGGTAAAAATACGACTCTTGTTTAGGGAAACAAAAGAACGTATATGAGCGGTAAGTATCGAGTGATGATTTTAGGAAAAATCAACACTAATGACCCAATCAAATAAAAAGAGAGAAAGTTCGTTTCCCAAGGAGGTATATGTGTGTGTTTTAACTTGTATTTATTTGAGATTAATATTAAGAGGATGGGGATGAAAGGATGAAAAGACGGTTACGTTAAAATTACACTACGACGAAAAAGACGTAAACGTAAAGTCGTGAAAAATTACCCAAATTAAAAATTATACTAAGACCAAAAACAAAATCAATAAAAGATTAAAAGGCTAAAAACAAGTCTTGGATAATATAAATGAAGATAAAAACCCAACAAAGATATTTTAAAACCTTTTATTAATTAAATATTTAATTTTAAATGCTAATTAAAGCCCTAAAATTAAATACAACTAATAAAATATCCCAAAATATGATTTTATTGGACAAATACTTAACTTATATTATTATAAGACTAAAAAGTAATTTTCTAAAAATTAAAAGCTAATAAAACTATTTTTAAAACTCTAAAAATGATTTAAAATGATTAAAAACTAATTAAACTTAAAATAATTATAAAAATAAATCTAAAAGCTATAAAAATATTCTAAAAATGGAAAAGGTCCTAATTAATGCTAAAGAACTTAAGAAAAATGAAAAAGAAATAAAAATAAAACTTTGGATTTTTAATAATAAAATAATATTAAAATAATGGAAAAAATAAAAAGTTAATAAAATTAATTCTAAAAAATTTCTAAAATCTTAAAATAATCTAACTAAGAGAAAAATGCAAATTAAAGTTCCTAAACCCTTTTTTATAATTTTATAAAAATTATTAAAGTTTATAAAAAAACCTTAAAATAATATAAAATTAAAAATAAAAGTTTATAAAACCAAAACCTAATGTAAACCTCAAAATATTATTTTAAAAACTAAAAATAATTTTTCCTAAAAATTAAAACTCTTTTTTCTATTTTTTAATGATTTTTCAAAATACGGCTAATAAATAAATGCTAGAAAATAATTTAATAAAGGGAAAAATGTGAAACAAAGCTGGAAAAATCCTAAAGTATATCTTAATCCTAGGAAAAATAAAAAGAAAACAAAAAGCTGAACAAATAAGCTAGAAATGGGGGAAATAAGCTACGGCTTTATTATTAAGCTAGAAAAGAAAATTGGGTTAAATAAAGTTTGAAAACAAACTTAGACGTAAAAAAGCGTCTAGATCAACGGTAGAGCCCTTTACTCCTCCTTCGAGAGGTCGAGGGTTCGAGTCCGTTGCGGGCGACTTTTTGCTCTTTTTTCTTTTTTTTATTTTTTACTTTTCCAAACCAAACTGTTACACTTAATAAGCTAGAAACACAACCCAACTTCCTTTTTTAGCCAAGATTTAAACAAGATTAATCATAAAACGTGCCCAGTTTCAACTTATGAACACAAGCAGGTTGTGCCTTGGTTCTTGCTTTTCTTCACAAGTGGTGAAGACCTCCAAGAGGAGCTTGGAAGCTGTTTGGTGGATGTTTGTTGGACAGGGGGGCACCCTTGTGCTCTTTGAAGCACAAGGAGTCAAGAACTAGCAAAAAAACTAACACCTTGCAAGCAAAGAATCTCACAAATAAGCACACCAAAGCAAAACCATGTTGCTGATATACTTTTTAAGGTCTGGTGGTGTTTTTGAGCTATTACTTGCACACTAGTGAGTTTCAAATGTCCAAATTATGCACACAAACTCACAAACTGATGCACAAACAATCTACAAACCTATATCAGCCTAAGTCTTAACAGATTACAAGATCTAGCACCAAAATTCATGAAAAATAAGCAGAATAGGCCTAAGCAGATTTTTAAGCTCACTTTTTCCTTTATGACTCTTAAACTTGTTAAAAAACTTCACCAAATTTACTTACCAACTAGCTAGTAACCTATGGCAACATGTTACAACTTTCTAACACCTTTTTAACTCACAAATCTCTATCAAAATTAAAATAAAAAGCAGATCCAAACACCCTCTTAAAAACTTCTACCCAACTTAATCAAATCAAAACAGTTTAAAACTTAAACAATCTGATCCAAATAGCATCTAACATGCATATAACAACATAAAAACACAATACAAACCAGTTTAAACAACAATAATCAAACAATCATGCATATCACTCAAACTTCACTTTTTTCTGAAATTTTAAAAAGGAAAAAGGAAATTACCTTAGAACCTTACATCCAAGGTTCTAGTGGATGTAAATCCACCTCCCACAGGCTGGAGGCCTGCGCTGATCTGGATCAACAACAACTTTCAACAACCTGTTAAGAAAACTCAAAAAAAACACAAGTACAATATCCAATATATACTTTCTGTTTTCTTTTCTTTCTTTCTTAAACTTTTCCAAATCCTTTTAAACCTTTCAAAACGTGTTGAAAACACTTAATCACCAAACAAATTAAACCTCTAAACACAAACCCTAGAAACAATTTCTTACCAAGAAATTCAAAATTTCAGAAAACCTTTAAATAATTTTGAAAATCAAAATTACTTAACCAAATAAATGTGGAACTCAGTTTTCCTTCAATATTTTATACCAACTTTAAGAAAATCATAAAAAGGAATTAAATTGCTAAATAACAAATACCAAACTTTTATATTTAATCAAAAGGGATTACAAAATTTTTTGAAGAAAAACTGGAACAAAGGGGTTTCCACAGGTTGGACCTCCTTTTATACTACTCTAATGAACTCTCTAGAATGCTTAAACACAAACCCTAATCTATGAAAAATCCCAAATATGCCCTTGACGCGTTTTGAGTGATGTGTTGTCAAATTTGATCCTGGGCGTTTATTTGTGCGTTTGGAGGAAGCAATAAACCACAGCTGTTGATTGAGGACACGTCACAATACTTGGGGACCAAGGTGTATGCTGATTGGTTGAAAGGGGAATTGGGGGTGGGGTCTACAGTGAATGGGATGAGGGTTTTATGTGTGGGATAGCTTTCTGCATGTGTGAATCACACATGTGCCAAGTTAATTGAAAATTACCCAAGGTTTAAGTAAAGTAAAATCTGGGGGTGAAAAAGGTGAACAGTAACTTGGTTAGATCCGATTTTGGGGGAAAGAGTTTGTTTAGCGCGTGTTTGTGTTTGAAAGTTTCAAGTGCACAACTTCAGTCCTTGTTCTTTGGGAATTTTGGCAAACAAAGTCTTTTGCCCTAAAAACGTGTTCTCCTTTGTAAATAACTTTCCACTCTTTACACTTTTGGCACAAACTTTGGAAAAAGGTTATCAAAGGGTTGTTTTTGACATTTTTGAATAATTCAAGGACTGCTCTTGGACAATCTTGATCTTCAAAGGTCTTCTTTGCATCTTTGACTTCATGAGGGACCATAATTGACAAATTGATTTTGTTGAGGGACCAATCTTGTCATTTCTTCAAAGTTGAAGGACCTTTTTGCAATTTTGACAAACTTAAGGGACTAAACTTGTAATTATTAATATACAAGGGTTTTAAGTGTCATTTCTTCATTCTTGGAGGATCAATCTTGTTTGTCTTCAAATCTTCAAGGGTATTTGTTGAAAATTCCATGATTAGGGCCCGGTTCTTTGTACGGCTTCGTTTCTCGTGTCCGTTTTTTCCTTGTATCTTGTGATCTTTTGTCTTTTTCACGATATCCATACCTAAAATACACAAGTAAACAAACACAAGCATATATATGGTATTTTGATGTCATTTTTATGCATTTAAAGCCCGAAAAGAACGATGAGATCATGTATAAATGCCATCTCATCACTCCCCCATACTAAGCCATTGCCGTGCCCTCACGCAATGCTAGAATAAAGTATCTAAGCATCACCAAGGTTCAATTTTATTAACCTTTATTGAAGAGTAAAAGACTTGCAACAAACTACGATGATGTGTAAAGACATAATGTATGATTTTCATCACCAAAATGTGACTTTTAGGGTCAAAGAATAGAAACAAGTTAATGTCCCTTAGAGTAAACTTCGTCATCCTTGATTGTCATACATTCCATGCTAAGTGCAAAAACAAGATCATTGTTGGTACAAGTCACAATGCTAACACTACTCATACGTCCAAATTGTGTAATACTTTTTCTCCCCGCAATCCTAGTTATTATAAAAGGAAATGGGTTACTAGCATTTTTTATCTATTTGTCATGGATCACAAGTGATTCATATTGACTTATTTGAGTAGTTATTAGTCCGAAAGCAAAGTAGCACGATTTGATTAACAGTTAGCCGAAGGACAAAATCTTTTAAAACGGCTTCTCGTGTATCTCCTTAAGTTCATATCTTGGCATAACTCGTTTCACGATTTGAGACCTTTCTCGGACCGATATTTGGCATGTACTTCATACTTCAAATCTTGGGAAGACGTTCTTGAAATTATGGTCTTCTCTTCATATTTTGGAATTTCTTCACTTGACGTTTTTGAGAGATTCTTCATATAGGACCACGACTTCATCATTTTTCTTCAATCTTTACTTTGGATTTTGATATACAACGATCCGCCTCCTTTTCGGACTTGGATATATTTATCCTCATACCTTGTTAGGGTCTTTTTGGATAGACTTTCTCCATTCTTTAGGGGAGTAATTGCTTCTCGTCGTGTGTCTCGATCCTTCATATTGATTTAGGAATAATGATACTTCACATCATCTTTGGATCTTTAGCAAAAATAGAGCTCCTCATGCCTTGTTAGGGCCTTTTTGGATAATCACCAATCTTCGCGTCCCGCTTCAATAAGTTATGCCTTGGCTATGAACTCTATTCAACCCCGAGCAACTTTCAAACGATCTTGCGCTAGAGGCTAAGTAACCTTTCAAATCGTACGACCTTACTTATTGCAATTATGATTTATTCCTAATGCATTGATCTTATGGGAAGAAAAAGCCACAATTAAAAACATATGAGTTTTTGAAAGAACATTTTCATGTTCTACGTTTAGCATGATCACTTGTCTAACTCTATCATTTCTCGTTCTTCACTATATAAAGACCTCTAATTAAAGAGACTCGTGAATACTTAGCCATGCAAGTCAAAATTAAGCTAAATTTGGATTAGCTTTCATTAAGACTATATCAAATCAAAGTTTTGGGTTTTCAAGCCACCTATAGGATCTTGCACTTTCTTGGACTTTTTCAAGCTTAGAGAATGCGTTTTAAAGTTCCCTTGATAAGTGACTTTCTAGAATCAATTATAGGAACTTGCGAAAAGTTCTTGTTCTTAACCCGAATGAATTAAGACTTTCGCGTTTTAAATCTCCCTATATAAAAGTCTAGCAAAACGTGAATTGAGCGGGTTAAGGAATGTAAATGGCTCCAAATGCCCATCAAGTCAAAAATTAACTCTTATTCTACCCATCGGAAAATATACATTCGTGTCTTAAAAACACTTATGAAAACTAAGGAAAATTTTAAAATTTGGCCATTTTTAGCCTTATTAGCAAAACAAAACATTGAAAGTTGGAAAACGTGAGGGCGTAGCAAAGCAAGTACCTATTCACCCCCCCATACTAAAAGTAAACATTTTCCTCAATGTTTCGAGTCTAAAGGTGGAGCACCCCCATACTAGAGACGAAGAGTCGAATGCTTAGGATCTAGCATGGAAAGGGTGATCAACAATATATCTAAAGCCGTTTATTAATTATGCTAAAAGATAATTGTTAGAACAATAAAGGATATGTCATGGAATCGTGAAAAACTTCTTCAAACGAACGATGGAGGCTCACGTAAACGAATACGAGAGTCTTCAATCGTAGATGATGATGATGATCTAGATAACACAATCACAAACAACCACGAGACAACGAGTTGAAAGGGTACAAGTCCCCTTATTAGTGAATAGTAAGCATAAAGATAAGCATGGGATCTCCCCCACGAGGCACCTCGTTTTTGATTACCGAGTCATGAGCTCGACTCGATCCCCTCAAAATGTGAACATTTAGGGAAAATCATGGTATGGTCAATTTTTGATGGGGCTTACATGATAAACAAGACCCAAAAAGCAACCGGTATAAAGGACTAAGTCCTTAAATGATGCAAAATACCGGGGTCGAAGATGGCGTTCTCGTTTTCATTTGAAAAACAAATTAACGCCACTTTAACATGTGCCATAAACTCAAAGAGTTCGAAGAAAATAGATGAGAAGTAGAAGGGTGAGACAATTGGTAAGACAAACGTTTGAGCTACTCGAGGTAGACTCGCACCAAGCAAATAGAAAGATTTTCCATTTATTGCATCGGTGGAAGACCGAGATTTCCCTTTATATGAAATTCCGGGATCGAAAATCTCATCCTCGGTGGACAAGGATGAGGGAACATAAGGGGCTTCCCCCATACTAAAACCACACAAAGCATCGTCAAAAGGAGTAGACGAGCTTGTAGCACTCAAAACACGTGGTGATGACGGAGTTAGATTTGTAGAAAAATCAATTAAATCACTTTTAAGATCTTTTCCTTTTTTATCTTTTGAACTCTCTTTATGAAAACCCTTTTTGATTATGTCGAAAATATTCGGTGTTTCTAAGACGATGTTAGTCACACTAAAAATTCTCACATTTTGAAACCGTTTTGGTTTTGGTGGTGGCAAGTTCTCAAAACGTTTATCGACGAAGAAAACCTCCCCATCGGGGTCTACATATTCATCATCCGAAAGATCTTCCGTAAAAACCGGCAACTTATAAACACTTTTCAAGAATGAATGTTCGAGATGAGGCGAAGGATTTTTCGATTCAAGTATTGATGGTCTCTTCTTTGTAGGCTTTACACTCATAACCTCCACCGGCGGAGGAAATGGTAAGTTGTTTTTGGCGACATTTCCTAAAACTCTTGGTGAAAATTCTTTGCAAACGACATTGGTTGAATCACCATGGTTTAAAGTTGCAATAGAATAGACATGAGAAAGATTGGAGTTTTGTGTTGCATTGATGACAAGTTCTTCCTCATTGAAACGAAGGGTGATTTTTCGAGCATGAACATCGATAAGTGCTCTTGATGTATCCAAAAATGAACGACCCAAAATGAGAGGAACTTTTCGATCGATGGGAATGTCTACAACGATAAAGTCAACGGGATAGTAAAACTTTCCGACTTTAACGAAAACGTCCTCGACTACTCCACATGCTAAAATCGTAGAATGATCGGCCATCTCGATAGACATGTTCGAAGGAGTAAGAGCCGGAAGCGAAAGCGATTTGAAAATCTCAAGAGGCATTAAATTAATACTAGCACCAAGATCGGCCAAGGCGTAGCATTCCTCCATATCTTGAATAGCACACGGAATCAAAAATTTACCGGGATCACCGACTTTTTGTGGTATGCGGCTTAGAAAAACCGATGAACAACTAGACGATTGTTGTAACTTCTCTTTGTTGTTTAGCATACTTTTGAAGTTTTCGGCGAATCGAGGCATCATGATAAGAGCGTCGGCAAAACTTATGTTAAAATGTAGATCACGAAACATTTTCATAAATAGCTCAAATTGATAATTGTTCCGCTCTTGTGCTTTCTCTTTGTTTCGTCTCGAAGGGTAAGGTAAAGGTGGTGTAGGTTGGTCATTAGGCAACGGCCTTGGAAACTCGGGTTCCACAATTGGTATTGGTTCAACCGTAGGTGTGGTATGAGCGGTACTTCGTGGGATTGTAATGTGCTCCTTTTCGACCATCACCTCGGGTTCTTTCTCGATTTCCTTCTCCTTAGAAGTACTTGTACGAGAGATTGGTTCCTTGAAAGTTTTACCACCTCGTGTAGCAACAACCTTCAATTCTCCCCTCGGGTTGTTAATGGTATCACTAGGAAGACCACCCGAAGAAGAGGGCTTACACATGATAGCTTCAAACATCTTAGCCATTCGGTACTCAAATTTAGATTGCCTAGCATCCGCTTTTAATAACTCTTGCTTAATCTCATGTTGTCCTAATTCCATCTTTTGTTGGTTTTGTTGAAGACGTTGGACATTTCCTTCCATTTTGTTTGCATGAGTTTTAAGTTCATTAGCAAGTTCATTTTTAAGCTCGTTTTTCAACTCGGATCTTAAGCTAATCATCTCACGTTGCATATTATCAAATTTAGCATCATTTGCTTTTGCATAATCCAAAAATTCTCCTTGCAAATTTTTAGTGTGAGCATTTTGAAAACCTTGTGTAGTGTTTTGAAAATCACGGTTTTGGTTTTGATTAGAGATTTGTCCATTCCCACTTTGATAATTCCCTTTGTTGTAATTGCGTGTGTTGCTTTGGTAATTACCTTGGTTGTTGTTTCGATAATTGTTAACATTTTGGTTTGGTGGAGCTTGATTTTGGCGGGAACCTTGACCGTTTTGGTTGTAAGTTCCCGTTGCTACATAAGCACTCGAAGTGTTACCATCCGCGGTAATGCACTCGGAAAGATAATGAGCTCCCCCACAAGATAAACAACTCTTAGCAACCGCTTTAACCGAAGCGGAATTGGAAGCTTCTTGAGCCTTCCAATGGGACATTAGATTAGCAAATCTATCAAAAAACCGATTTTCCTCATTAGCTTCATCATGTAAAGCATTAATGCTACGAGACGATTGTGACGACGATGACGAACCCATATTGGCAACACTCGGTGTGTTACGAGGGTTATAAACCTTGGATCTATTTTCAATAATTTGTAAAGCCTCATTTGTCGTCTTGCACAAAAAATTACCACCCGCGGCGGCATTCAAATAATCTCGTTCATGATCATTAAGCCCATTATAAAAAGTATCCACTTGATGCAATTCCGTAAAGTCATGGTGTGGACATTCATGTAACATCCCTTTAAATCGTTCCCATGCCATTGAAAAACTTTCATTATTACGTTGCACAAATCGTGAAATCTCATTTTTTAAGTGTGTTGTTTTAGATGGTGGAAAAAACTTGTTCACAAACTTAGAAACGAGATCGGCCCATGTCAAAATCGAATTTGGCGGTTCTTTCTCGAGCCAAATTTTTGCGGGTCCATCCAACGAATATGGAAACAACATCATCTTAATGGCGTCATGTGGAACATCCTTAAACTTGCTAGTGGCGGTGAGACGGTTGAAATTCCTAATATGGTAATGCGGGTTGTCTTTCTCGTGACCTCTAAACTTATTTGCTTGCAACATCGACATTAAACCCGTCTTAATTTCGAAATTCTCCGCAAGGATGGCGGGAATCACAATGGCCTCTCCAAAACCCTCGGTGGGTGCTTGTAGCAACTCCATCATAGTACGATTAGCCATGACGACTTCTTGTTCTACAATAGGTTCAACAATTAGAGGTTCTTCAACAATCAACGTCTCTTGATTGGCTTGCTTTTGAAGTCGTTTACGAGCTCGTTTTGCTTGATTACGAGTGATCATAAACTTCACGAAGAATGGGAGGTGAGCAAAGAAGATTCTTTTTGGTTGTTTTGTGAATTTTCAATTTTTTTTGTGTTTTTGATGATATTTAAATTTTTTTGGATTTTTGGTGTATCTTAGTAGACAACAATCTACAAAATCTCTCCTCGAATCAAACTCTTGATTAAAGAAGCCTCAAAGGAATGAAAATGATCATGTGGAGTGAACGTCTTCGAATGACTTTAGAACTTTGGTGAAAACCAAATTGTTCAAGAGGGTTTAATCACAAAGAAACCAAGCAAATATAGTATACGTAATAATACTTTGGGCGGCAAAACCCTCGTTTAGCCTTCAATCTTAAAATACTCACAAGCAAGCGGGGAAACGAGGCGGCGCGAAGCACTTAAGAGCCTTTTTCCTTAGGGTATATTTTATAATACCCGCCTTATACCCACCTTATAGTTTGTATTTTTCAAAATCGAGCTTCACGAAAGTATTTATCTATTTTTGCCTTTTTCTTTTTGTTTGAGATTCGAATACAATAATTAGGAGATCAAATCCCAATTAAGGTTGTGTTTTCACACTTTTGGAGATATTGTATATTGATTGTGATACTTAATACAATATAGTAATATTTTTACAAGAAAAAAAACAAGAAAACCGATAATACGTGTTAAGGGAGTTCCACTTAACACAAATACTTATTATGGATAATATCAAAAACAAAAGCTTCCAAATTAAAGCACAACACACCTCCCCGGCAGCGGCGCCAAAATGATTGTAGGTAAAAATACGACTCTTGTTTAGGGAAACAAAAGAACGTATATGAGCGGTAAGTATCGAGTGATGATTTTAGGAAAAATCAACACTAATGACCCAATCAAATAAAAAGAGAGAAAGTTCGTTTCCCAAGGAGGTATATGTGTGTGTTTTAACTTGTATTTATTTGAGATTAATATTAAGAGGATGGGGATGAAAGGATGAAAAGACGGTTACGTTAAAATTACACTACGACGAAAAAGACGTAAACGTAAAGTCGTGAAAAATTACCCAAATTAAAAATTATACTAAGACCCAAAACAAAATCAATAAAAGATTAAAAGGCTAAAAACAAGTCTTAGATAATATAAATGAAGATAAAAACCCAACAAAGATATTTTAAAACCTTTTATTAATTAAATATTTAATTTTAAATGCTAATTAAAGCCCTAAAATTAAATACAACTAATAAAATATCCCAAAATATGATTTTATTGGACAAATACTTAACTTATATTATTATAAGACTAAAAAGTAATTTTCTAAAAATTAAAAGCTAATAAAACTATTTTTAAAACTCTAAAAATGATTTAAAATGATTAAAAACTAATTAAACTTAAAATAATTATAAAAATAAATCTAAAAGCTATAAAAATATTCTAAAAATGGAAAAGGTCCTAATTAATGCTAAAGAACTTAAGAAAAATGAAAAAGAAATAAAAATAAAACTTTGGATTTTTAATAATAAAATAATATTAAAATAATGGAAAAAATAAAAAGTTAATAAAATTAATTCTAAAAAATTTCTAAAATCTTAAAATAATCTAACTAAGAGAAAAATGCAAATTAAAGTTCCTAAACCCTTTTTTATAATTTTATAAAAATTATTAAAGTTTATAAAAAAACCTTAAAATAATATAAAATTAAAAATAAAAGTTTATAAAACCAAAACCTAATGTAAACCTCAAAATATTATTTTAAAAACTAAAAATAATTTTTCCTAAAAATTAAAACTCTTTTTTCTATTTTTTAATGATTTTTCAAAATACGGCTAATAAATAAATGCTAGAAAATAATTTAATAAAGGGAAAAATATGAAACAAAGCTGGAAAAATCCTAAAGTATATCTTAATCCTAGGAAAAATAAAAAGAAAACAAAAAGCTGAACAAATAAGCTAGAAATGGGGGAAATAAGCTACGGCTTTATTATTAAGCTAGAAAAGAAAATTGGGTTAAATAAAGTTTGAAAACAAACTTAGACGTAAAAAAGCGTCTAGATCAATGGTAGAGCCCTTTACTCCTCCTTCGAGAGGTCGAGGGTTCGAGTCCGTTGCGGGCGACTTTTTGCTCTTTTTTCTTTTTTTTATTTTTTACTTTTCCAAACCAAACTGTTACACTTAATAAGCTAGAAACACAACCCAACTTCCTTTTTTAGCCAAGATTTAAACAAGATTAATCATAAAACGTGCCCAGTTTCAACTTATGAACACAAGCAGGTTGTGCCTTGGTTCTTGCTTTTCTTCACAAGTGGTGAAGACCTCCAAGAGGAGCTTGGAAGCTGTTTGGTGGATGTTTGTTGGACAGGGGGGGCACCCTTGTGCTCTTTGAAGCACAAGGAGTCAAGAACTAGCAAAAAAACTAACACCTTGCAAGCAAAGAATCTCACAAATAAGCACACCAAAGCAAAACCATGTTGCTGATATACTTTTTAAGGTCTGGTGGTGTTTTTGAGCTATTACTTGCACACTAGTGAGTTTCAAATGTCCAAATTATGCACACAAACTCACAAACTGATGCACAAACAATCTGCAAACCTATATCAGCCTAAGTCTTAACAGATTACAAGATCTAGCACCAAAATTCATGAAAAATAAGCAGAATAGGCCTAAGCAGATTTTTAAGCTCACTTTTTCCTTTATGACTCTTAAACTTGTTAAAAAACTTCACCAAATTTACTTACCAACTAGCTAGTAACCTATGGCAACCTGTTACAACTTTCTAACACCTTTTTAACTCACAAATCTCTATCAAAATTAAAATAAAAAGCAGATCCAAACACCCTCTTAAAAACTTCTACCCAACTTAATCAAATCAAAACAGTTTAAAACTTAAACAATCTGATCCAAATAGCATCTAACATGCATATAACAACATAAAAACACAATACAAACCAGTTTAAACAACAATAATCAAACAATCATGCATATCACTCAAACTTCACTTTTTCTGAAATTTCAAAAAGGAAAAAGGAAATTACCTTAGAACCTTACATCCAAGGTTCTAGTGGATGTAAATCCACCTCCCACAGGCTGGAGGCCTGCGCTGATCTGGATCAACAACAACTTTCAACAACCTGTTAAGAAAAATCAAAAAAAACACAAGTACAATATCCAATATATACTTTCTGTTTTCTTTTCTTTCTTTCTTAAACTTTTCCAAATCCTTTTAAACCTTTCAAAACGTGTTGAAAACACTTAATCACCAAACAAATTAAACCTCTAAACACAAACCCTAGAAACAATTTCTTACCAAGAAATTCAAAATTTCAGAAAACCTTTAAATAATTTTGAAAATCAAAATTACTTAACCAAATAAATGTGGAACTCAGTTTTCCTTCAATATATACCAACTTTAAGAAAATCATAAAAAGGAATTAAATTGCTAAATAACAAATACCAAACTTTTATATTTAATCAAAAGGGATTACAAAATTTTTTGAAGAAAAACTAGAACAAAGGGGTTTCCACAGGTTGGACCTCCTTTTATACTACTCTAATGAACTCTCTAGAATGCTTAAACACAAACCCTAATCTATGAAAAATCGCAAATATGCCCTTGACGCGTTTTGAGTGATGTGTTGTCAAATTTGATCCTGGGCGTTTATTTGTGCGTTGGGAGGAAGCAATAAACCACAGCTGTTGATTGAGGACACGTCACAATACTTGGGGACCAAGGTGTATGCTGATTGGTTGAAAGGGGAATTGGGGGTGGGGTCTACAGTGAATGGGATGAGGGTTTTATGTGTGGGATAGCTTTCTGCATGTGTGAATCACACATGTGCCAAGTTAATTGAAAATTACCCAAGGTTTAAGTAAAGTAAAATCTGGGGGTGAAAAAGGTGAACAGTAACTTGGTTAGATCCGATTTTGGAGGAAAGAGTTTGTTTAGCGCGTGTTTGTGTTTGAAAGTTTCAAGTGCACAACTTCAGTCCTTATTCTTTGGGAATTTTGGCAAACAAAGTCTTTTGCCCTAAAAACGTGTTCTCCTTTGTAAATAACTTTCCACTCTTTACACTTTTGGCACAAACTTTGGAAAAAGGTTATCAAAGGGTTGTTTTTGACATTTTTGAATAATTCAAGGACTGCTCTTGGACAATCTTGATCTTAAAAGGTCTTCTTTGCATCTTTGACTTCATGAGGGACCATAATTGACAAATTGATTCTGTTGAGGGACCAATCTTGTCATTTCTTCAAAGTTGAAGGACCTTTTTGCAATTTTGACAAACTTAAGGGACCAAACTTGTAATTATTAATATACAAGGGTTTTAAGTGTCATTTCTTCATTCTTGGAGGATCAATCTTGTTTGTCTTCAAATCTTCAAGGGTATTTGTTGAAAATTCCATGATTAGGGCCCGGTTCTTTGTACGGCTTCGTTTCTCGTGTCCGTTTTTTCCTTGTATCTTGTGATCTTTTGTCTTTTTCACGATATCCATACCTAAAATACACAAGTAAACAAACACAAGAATATATATGGTATTTTGATGTCATTTTTATGCATTTAAAGCCCGAAAAGAACGATGAGATCATGTATAAATGCCATCTCATCAGGACTCACTTCTGCAATGACCAATTTGCTAGAGTCATGGCTAAGTACGGTGTAAATCATCGTCTTTCCACAGCCTACCACCCACAAACTAATGGCCAGGCTGAAATATCCAACCGAGGACTTAAGCGAATTCTTGAAAGAACCGTGGGAGAGCATCGTGCCGCATGGGCCGATAAACTTGACGATGCTTTGTGGGCTTTCCGTACTGCTTACAAGACCCCGATCGGCTGTACGCCTTATCGTCTTGTGTACGGGAAAGCATGCCACCTCCCCATTGAGTTGGAGCACAAGGCTTACTGGGCCTTGAAGTGGGCTAATTTTGATATAAACAAAGCCGGTGACCTACGCAAGATCCAACTCAATGAGCTGAATGAACTTCGGAATGAGGCTTATGAAAATTCTTTGATCTATAAGGAACGAACTAAGCTCATTCACGACTCCAAGATCAAAAACCGAGAGTTCCATGTTGGAGACAAAGTCTTACTTTTTAACTCTCGGTTGAAAATCTTTTCGGGCAAGCTTAAATCTCGTTGGTCCGGCCCATTCACCATTGCCCAAATTTTTCCATATGGTACTCTCGAGCTTGCTCAACCTAATGGACCTAATTTTAAGGTGAATGGCCAACGAGTGAAGTTGTACTTTGGTGAGGACACCTCTCAGGAGGTGATTCCATCCCTCACCACGTTCCCCATGAATTAATTTTGGGTCGAGTCAGGCTCGTGACTCGGTTATCAAAAACAAGCGCTCCTCGGGAGGCAGCCCGAGTATCTATCCCTTTAACCCCCTAAGTGTAGGGGAGGACCTATTTTGGTCGTTTGTGTTTGTGTGGTGATGTGATTACAGGGATAAGTGCACTCTTGGAATCTTTGAAGAACCGTGCTCCCGTGTTATCCGAAATCCGGTTCTATCTCTCAACTATCGTGATTCAATTTTCTTCATACTCACATTTGAAATTGATCACGTTAGTCGTCTCTTCCTTAACTTGAGTTAACCAACGTGCACAATTTCTTAAGTGTAGGGGAGACTTTTCCCACATGCTTAAACATTGAGGACAATGTTTATCTTAAGTGTAGGGGGGACTTCTATCGAAGTTTTAAGTGGACTTTTCCATGAAAATGCCTTCATTTAACCGGAAAATCATATTTTTCAACATTTTTCAAATTTTTCATTAACTTTGGCCATTTAGTTGAAATTTTTAAATTTTTATCATTGCTTTCATATGTATATATCCAGCAATAAAGTCAAAAATATTAATAAGTGGTGTAGCTAGTTTAGAAATCTTTGACATATTAGGCCCGTTGCGTTTATTTTGACTCAACCCGAATAGACTTATCCAAGTTTATTCTAGCTAGTATCTTTAACCATGTAGACCTTAATTGGTTTATTAGGCTAAGTGTCCACGAGTCTCATTACTTGAGATTTTAAATTGTGGAGGAAGAGAAATGATAGAGTCAATTATAAGTCGGTATTCTTGCACAAGCTCACTTGGTGTAATTATTTGCCTATTCTCCAATCACTTGCTAATAATTTATCTGCAATAAGTAAGGTCGTACGATTTGAAAAGTTACTTAGCTTCTAGCCCAAGATCGTTTAAAAGTTGCTCGGTAATGACGAGAGTTCATAGCCAAGGCATAACTTATGAAGCGGGGCGCGAAGATTGGCGAGTCCGAAAAGGCCCTAACAAGGCATGAGGATTCAATTTTATTGCTGAAGATCCAAAGTGATGTGAAAAGCATTATTCCTAAAATCAATATGAAGGATCAAGACTCACGACGAAAAGCAATCAACTCCCATAAAGATCATGGAGAAGTCTATCCGAAAAGACCCTAACAAGGTATGAGGATAAATAGATCCAAGTCCGAAAAGGAGGCGGATCGTTGTATCTCAAAATCCCAATTAGAGATTGAAGAAATAATCATGAAGTCGTGGTCAACAAAGTTGGAGTACCCATCAAAAGTCTCCAAGTGAAGAAACTCTATTATGATGAGAAGACCATTATCTCAAGAACGTCTCTCGAAGATATGAAGTATGAAGTACATGCCAAATATCGACCCGAGAAAGGTCTCAAATCGTGAACCAAGTTATGCCAAGATATGAACTTTTTGATATCCCGAGAAGCAGTTTTAAGAGATTTTGTCCTTTAGCTAACTATTGATCAAATCGTCCTACTTTGCTTTCAGCCTAAATAAACTATCGAAATAAGTCCAAAAATGCATCTTCATGATCATTCTAAGACAAAAAAAAAATATAAGAGATACACTTAGGAATAAGGGAGTTTAAGCATTTAATTAAGCCATGTGTGTAAGTGTTTGATTTGCTAACTTATAATAACAATGATCTCGTTTTTAAGCTTAGTTTGGGGAACGTGAAACTTGAGGGTGATTAATCTTCGCAGCACCAAAGCCCTAATGTAAGTCCTTGATCTCTTTACAAGTTATTTCCATATAGCTATTTTCAAAGTGAAAATGGTTTTCTATCCTTTTGTTTACTTTAAAGTTTTAATTTCTCTTAGTACTTTAATTTTTGTTTAGTAGTATGTTAATAAGGCCAAGGTTGATTGATTATGAGGAAAATGAAATTTTGCTTTATCACTAAGCATTGCATGAGGGCATGGCAATGGTTAAGTGTAGGGGATTTGATAGGTGTGTAAACACCCATCCTTTTACCACTTAATACTGTCTAAAACAAGACCAAAACACGTGTTTAATATCATTTGTTTGGAATTATGCGTGGTTTTTGTGTTTATTGTGTTTTCAGAGCTAACCGGATGAATATTAAAGAAAACATGGGATTGCACGGGTTTTATCAAGGAAAAAGACTAAAGACGAAGTCTATTGTCCAAGAGATGCAAAAGATTTGAAGTCAATGGGCCTATTTGAAGATTTATCGAAGAAAAGGACCAAAGACGGAAGATTTACATAAGTCGAAGAAACTCAAGTCTATTTAACGAAGAAATTAAAAGACGAGTTGGATTTAATCGACGACAAATCCCGAATCAGAATCGAAAACGTCAACTTTTCTGAAAAGACGAGAAGACAAGAAGAAAGGGAGAAAGCCCACTCACCAACCAACCACTAGGAGTATAAATAGATTCTCCCTTCACATTTTAGGGAGTGAGCTTTTCATTTTTCTTTTTCCCAGTTCTTAGGTTTGGTTCATCACAAACACCATTAGGGTGTTTGATGATTTTTTTTATTTTATTTTCTCTTTCAATCTTGTAAGTGTTAATCATTACTCTTGTTACTTTTCCATTAATCATTCAATTCCAATCTTTCTATTCATCTTGTTCTTCATCATCTTTTTATTGCAAGTTCTTAAGTTTTTATGTGATTCAAGTTTGATCTTAAAAAGTTGTTGATTTAGTGTTTTTATTGGTGGGATTTATAACTTATGGTATTTAAATGATTTGTGTTTGATTTGGTAAAACCTATTTGAGTATTGGAGTTGATTTGGATTTAATACCGTGTCCCCTGTTTTACCGCTACTGTTACTGTTCTTCGCTTCCCAGAACTTTCCGAACAGAGCTTATTTTCCGCATAGACGATTTCTCATTTCCCTTATTCGGAATATTGGATATTCCGAATAGGGATGTTAATTTCCTCTTACTCGGAATACCTCAGATATTCCACATAGACTATACTTTTCCGCATAGGGCATGTTTTCCGAATAGGCAATTTATTCCAAATAAGCCAGCTTTGCCGCATAGACATATTTTTCCGCATAAGGTATTTTTCCGCATAACACTTATTTTCCGCATAGGTGTGTTTTTCCGCATAGGACAGCTTTTCCGAATAGCTCAGTTTTCCGCATGACTTATTTTCCGTTTGGAGCACAATATTCCGAATTAAATCTTTCTGAATAGAGCTAATATTATTCCGAATAGGGAACTTTCCGCATAGGGTAATTTTTCAGTTGCTGTTTTGTTTAAATTCTAGTGTTGCCTTTTAATTGTTGATCTCCCTTTTTAATAGATTAGAAAACTAAACCTCCTTTTTGTCACCAAGAACAAATCATTTCACTTTAAACTGAGATCAATTCGAGAGGATATCGAGAATCATAATCTGAACCCATACAAATTTTATTGTATCAATAACACACCTAACCAAAATCAACGGCCAAGGTCGACTGAGTTCCTGTAGCCACTATCGCAATCAAACAAATGGTATTTATTTTTTTAATGAAGGGACAATTATATCATGAAGGGGCATTTTTTTAATGAAGGGACAATTATATCATCAAGGGGCAATGTTAAGGGGCAACGTAGTGTGGAGATGAGAGGGAAAACGGAACAGGGTACTGTGTGTGTGAGAGACCAGAGAGGAGTGGGTGAGACGTTTGTGAGAGGAGATGTGGGAGATTTTTGACGAATAAAATATGGGTTTGGTTGTGAGGGGGGCAATGTTCATTGGGAACCGTGCTTCCCCTCTTTTATTAAGGATATAATTCAGAAGTACCACGGATTTATGATTCCGGAGTGAATTTTCTTTTGAAATAGTCCAAAGTCAATTCCGAAGTTCATTTTCAAAGCTCATTGCGAAGTAAACTGTCTTTGGATTCCGAAGTCCTTCTCTTTGGATTGCGAAGTCATCAAAACTTTATGTTTTGAGAAGTGGTTGCGAAGTGGCTCCTCATTCCAAAAACCATTGATTCGACTCACCACTCTCGATCCAATACCACACTCGTTTTTAAACTGACTCAACACAAGACTTCACTCGACTCCAATCTGAACCGGACTCATAATCATTTTTCTTAGAAACACAAATCAACCTTGTCTCACGAACTGACTCTCGACTCAAACACCAACTAAGACTCGCCTCAACTCTCGACTCAAACACCAACTCACACATGACTCGAACAAAGACTCGACCATCGACTTAATATCACACAAGACTCACAAGATATCACAGCCGACCCTCGACTAACAAACTCAACCACAAAGACTCAGTTTTACGATTGAATCAAAAAGTTTTAAATACAACCTTAACCGACTCTAAATACAAACACACCCTCGAAACAATCTCTCAACCAAAACAAACTCCCTCTCATTTTCTCAACCCTCGACACAACAAACTCAACTCAACCACAAAAACCCTCACCCAAAAACAGTCTCAACCAAAAGAAAAAAAAACACTCGACTCGACCAAGACTCTACCATAAAAACTGAATATCTCTATCAAAGACCATCATCGATCTGACACACCGAAAAAAAACACCTACCCCAGATTCATTCATGAATCTTGAAGTCATATAGTATTCGGTTCTTGTTTTCTTCTTTGGTTCAAATAGCAGCAAGATTTTCGGATATCATTGACTTTAAAGGTGTTTAATTTACATTTGGTTGGCTCATGGTGATATGATTGGATGAAAAGAAGAGTGTCGTGAGATTAGGTTTTGAGTGTTATGAATTTGGTGGCTGGTAGACTTGTTTTGATGGCTGTGTTTTCAAGAAAACATAAAAGGAAGCTCATTTTTTGTTAGTCGTAAACATAGAGGCTGGAGTTTTTTTTAGTAAGAAAAAGACGGAGGTTAGATTTAGGGGCGGAGGAAACTAAGAATAAGAGTAGGGTTAGGTTTATGGGATAAATTAAGGATCTGCTGCCTTATATTCTATACTAGCTTAAAGACCCGTCTAACGTCGGGAATAGTGTAATGAAGTGTTTTTGTAAGTAGTATCAAACATTGTTTTGTTACAATAAGATATAAAAACATGTTTTGTAAATACTTGAAATGAATAATAAATAAAATTATGAAAAATCCAATGTTCGTTTGATTTTGTAACAGTGATTATAATGTAGATACATGCATTGTGGAGTTTATCTTTTTTGCTCTTGAGTAGCATTATGTAGTATGTAAGCGCTAACAAAGTCAACCAAGTTCTATTCCGCGAACACATAATAGTCGGAAACTGTGAACAATAACTACAATGTATTTATACTACCAAAATTACATATGGAATTTACATCTATCTTAAATGGTTTTTGTCACCATTTAACTACAAACGACAATGTATCGTTAGGATTTATGCAAAAGATAAAGAAAAAGGTGACTAACAACTATATGCCGATGCATAACGTGTCCATCTTTTCTACCGCTTGTTTTACAATACCTCCAACGAAACTGGTGGGCAATATCGCCATCGTAACTCCCTTTATCATCTATCTTTGAGTTGGAACAAAATGTTTAAAAGCTTGATTGTCAGCATTCTGTAGAGAAAAAAATGAAGAATATTAGGAGTTGAGATTATAAGTAGGTTGTGGACAAATTTGGAAGGCAAAAGTTAATTGTATTTAGATTAGTAATCTAAGATGGGTATCTTATTCTTAATACCAAATTGATGCTTTGGCTAATCTTTTTAGAGTTATAATTATAATTACTTTTGAATACGAAAATGAACTAATAGAAATCCAAACCACCGATTATTATGTCACCCAATTGTCTACTTGTCACGTACAGTGGAAATCAGTTTGTTGTAAAACCATAGACGAACACAATATTAAAGAAAATGTTTAAATACGTATGCAAAAAATACCTAATTTAACTTGTACTCAGATGAATAGTATGGTAGTGTTCATGGTAGTTAGACTAATTTACCATATTATACTCTTGTGAATAGCATAATAGCATACCATAACAACATAGATATTATTCTAATACAGATAGTAAACCGGATATTATGCCAAGAAAATACAGGTGTACAAAAACAACATACATATTATTCTAATGCATATAGTAAAGACTAAAAAGATGCAATTTCAGGTTCTTTATTCACATTTTTAGCACTCTTTTTTAAATTTAATTTGCAACACCCTAAGCAAAAGTTTTCCTTTCCATTTTAAATGATAAACTATTTTAACATAAATGACTATCGAGATGTTACTTCCAATAATTACAATAAATTAATTGTAATATTACTTGCAAGAGCACAATCAGAAGAAAAATAATGAATCACAAATAGAACTTTCTACATTACATTTAGAGGTTCCCCTTGATCAGGAAGAAAATAAGAAATGAAAGCATATATTGAATAAAGAGACATAGTAAAAAACAAACAGAAATATGACACCAATGTAAATCTTGAGCAATGACGATAGGCAACATAAGGAATAAAAATATATTGTTAGTTTGTTACTTTATATGATCATACATAAATCAATATAGTACCGACCCAAGTAGTGAGTTGTATCAAGAAAAATGCATTTTTTACGGAAAAAAAAAATTCTCACCTATTATTTTTTTTGAAGGTACCAAGTTCAATACTTCAAGGCAGCAAGATCATATGCTCTGGTGGCAGCTTCCTCATCATCATATGCACTTAAAGACATGTTTTATTTCATAAGTAAACAAAGTGAAAGAAGAAATTTAACATATGTAGGGTTATAACAAACTAACAATCAAGTTGCTAACCTAAGTAAACTATTGAAAAGAAGTACAAAAACACATACAAAAGAAATTAGTAATCAGGTTATAGTTCATAGAACTTAATATATGCCTCTGACAAAGAGCAAAGAAGAATAATTTTGTTGTTTCATATCTTGTGTACATCGGACACACAAAGATACATAATAAAAACTATATTAAACCTTTCTTTCCCTTCTTATTCTGATTGCTCTTCCAGGTACTTTTATCCCATATGTGTCTCATTAAGTCAGAGTAGAAACAGTTAACTCAGCCAACAATTTAAACAGGTACTCTGTTTGGGTGTTTTTTGAATCGCTAATATTAATGGATGAATTGAAACTCATATTGAATTGATTTGAGCGTATATTTGAGTAGAAAAAATTTGTATATATGGAAACCTTTTAAATGGTTATTTAATTTTTATGCATATTATGGTTGTAAAATAGTAAAAGTTTATAAAGTTTTGTTTTAAAAAATTTGTTTATAAAGTTTGTTTAAAAATAATTTTTTATAAAACTAATATGTTTATATTTATTTTTTTGTTACTGTACTAAAATTATTAAACACTAACAATTTATTTACGTTTATAAAAAGTTTTAATTTACTAAATATTTATTATTATTATTGTTTACGGTAAGAAACTAACTGCCCATACACCAATGTTTCAAAATATAATGTTTTTTGAAAAGATTTTGTTAATGGGTTTGAAACATTTCCAGCTGAACCGAATTGTCTGGGTTTAGCAAAATAGGAGGTTAAGTAAGGAAAGGTTTTGATGACGATTTTAATGTTCATGCTTAATGTGTTTGTACAAATGGGTTATTTTAAGTAAGTAATTTAATTTTGCAAGCTTAATGTGCTTGTAAATTATTTCATTTTATTAGATATTATAGATTATAGATTGTGTGGACCGTTTGTAGTTTTTTATTGTGGGCCATTATATCCGAATATATATGGTTATATTAGCCGTGTATTTCCCTAGTCATGGGCCACGTGTTTATTATGAAATTATAGGGTAGCACTTGGTCGCTATATTTGGAATTATACACATTCATTCATCAACTGGGGTAGGGGTAGGGATTTTCCAACCGACCAAAATATTTTATGACAAATGTTGTTGCATTTCGTTAGTTATCAAGTGCGCATTATTACTTGAGAAATGTGACCAACATATTTTTATGTCCATGAGATTAGGTTTCACTATTATTAGGGGTTGTATGCTAATAAATCTCAAACGTGGGTAATTTTTAGATCTGATATAAAATAGTCATAGGCTAAGTCAGTCATAAAAGTGGGCTTTGTTTTCTTTTAATAAAATAATAGTTTTAACAACAATTCAGTTAAAGTAAACGTAGGTTTTGTTTATTTTTTTTCGTTAACGTAAACGTGTGGGAATTGGTTTTCGGGTATTTCTTTTTCTCTAACGAAAGTGCTTTATCATCAAAAACATTACTAGGTCTTTTCAAATAAGATTCTTTAAGAATTTGTTTTACGATTTCTTAGTGGTTTCTAAAAATCCTGCAAATTTTTTTATTTTTGATTCGACATCAACAAATTTACTTCATATCATTGCTCGATCGATCATTGATTCTTATCTTCATCTAAATTCAATGGAATCTTTGAATTCGACTTTTCAAGAGGGAGAACCGCATCAAATGCAAGACAAAGTTAGAGACAATGGCATCACTTCATTTCGACTACTTCATTCTCATCTTGTGAATATTTCATGGATTCAAGGAGGGAGCGAATTTGTGACGCTCTTTGGTCAAGATCGTCATATATTCATGGAATCGATGTTCATCATCTTGAACCAACTAGCAGAAAACCTCCACAATGAAGAATTTAATTACTCTGCGTCGGCACTTACATATAAGGCTCTCGTGACACAACTCACGCCTTTCCTCCACTTTAATATTGTCAAGTCTGAAAGTTCAGTGATTTGCCAGTCATTTCTTCGAGACACACATACCGAGCTTCAAGTTTCCGTGGTACACTATTGAAACTCATGACATCAGTCTCGTCTTCGATTTATGAAAGATCTCGACTTCAGCAAGCGTATGATAATGGAGTGCAAGCATCTACGATGCAGGAGGAAAATGGTCATATGATTGACGCATTAGAGGCTGCTAAAGATTGCAAGGACATGGAATCAACAGTTAAGCATGACATCAGCAACACGTCACGGAATGTTACAGACATCCCTTATGATGACACCATCCCGTTTATGACGAAGAGCCTACACATATGGTACAATCTAATGTTATATATGATGTCTATGCCGATGAACTACCGCATGTTGAGCAGTTCGAACCTAATTATGACAAACATGGAATGGAAAAGGTGATAGTTTTACCACTTTAGATTCATCCGATGTGCGTCATAATGGGGAGAGATTGTTCCGAATGCTATAGTACATCGTGATAAATGCTTTATGACTGCTTCGTTAACTGCTTATGATTCCAAGGTTAAAGAGCTCGAAACGATTGTAGCTCAGCAATCTAAAGAACTTGAGGATGCCAAACTTGAATTTTCGAAGAAAACGAACAAATTTGAAACATATTTTGAAAAACCTGAAAAGTAGAACGTTGTTCTTGAACGAACATTGGATCAAACAGTTCTAGATTCTAAAGCTGAAAAGGATAATCTTTTGAAACAACTTAAGTTGCTTGAATCTAAGTTGACATCCCAAGATGAATTGCTCAAAGAGAATGAGACTTTAAAGGCTCAGGTTCAAGAAAAGGTTTTTGCTATAGCTGTGTTGAAAAACGAATTAAGGAAAACTAAAGGAACTAGTGTGTACACTAAGCTTGAAAAACCATCAATCTTGGGGAAACCGCCTCAAATTCAGTCTATTATACAACCGACTTCATTTAGATCCGAGCGATCACAATCCTCGAGACCGCGGTTTGCCTCCCAAGTTGATTTGGTTCATCTTTCTAGACCAGTCACTCCAGCAACTAGGCCCAATGTGACCAAAACAGCTTTAGCAAGACCTAATAACATGATTACCTCTAGTTTATCTAAAAATACCAAGAGCACGTCTAGAACTAGTTCAAATGACGTTTGCCATAAATCTGGTCTAAGGGAAGCTAAGCAAAAGACACATGTAAGAGATATCAATGTCAAACCTAGTCAGATACCTTCTAGATTACCCAACACTGCTAACCGTAACATGTCGTCTCCTAGGAGCATCGATCAATCATCTAGGAATTACTCGGACATTAAATATGCTACTTGAAAAACATGTAGAAAATGTGTCTTTACGGCAAATCATGACTCTTGTGTCAAGAAATTACTTAATGAGGTGAACTCCCGTGCTAGACTTAAATCCCAGTGGATAGCTAAAATCAAACCCATTGGTAAAATGTGGCGCCCCACTTGTATAACTTTCACTCTTGTAGGAAACGAGTGCCCTTTAACTAGGATAGTCTCTGATTCTACTAAGACTGCTAGGGAGTAAATTGAAAAGGGTGATACATCACTTAAGCCTGAAATTAAGGTTTTCTATAAACGAAAACGTTTGCCAGCTAAGACAAATGAATCATCTACTCAGGTCGCCTCTGGCACAAGGAAAGACAACTGTGAACCCCCACTTGCTTCTAAAATAGATATCGCTAACCCATTTTAAAGCATGCAAATTTCTAATGAGAATGCAAGTACCAAAGTTGATGTTCCAAAAGAACGAAGAGGTCCAATCATTTTATACTGTTCAACTAAGGACACTCTCAGAGTTTGGTTACTGAAGAAACAGATATCGGAGAAACAAGTGTCTCAGGGGATTCACGGTTAAGCTTATGTATATGGCTCACATTCAAATCACAGTCTGTGACCCGAACTTCAAAGAAAGGTAAGTTTATCTCGTCAACGATAACTTACCCTCAAAACGAGATATTAAGTTTTATCGGACACGGGCTAAAATTAAAACTATTCAAACATTTTAAGCTCGTGTATATGGCTCATTGTTAAATGTCAGACAATGACCCGTTCTTCAAATAAAGGAAAGTTTATCGCCGATAATAAACTTATCCGCACAACGAGAAATTAATTTTTCTCGGGCATGAGCTTATATAAAAAACATTCTAAGTTTTCAAGCTCATGCACAACGGCTTGCAGTCACATGTCAGATTGTAACCCGTGCTTCTAAGAAGGGAGAGTTTATCGCCGAGGATAAACGTATCCTCAAAAACGAGAAATTAATTTTTCTCGGACACGAGCTTACATTAAAACTATTCAAAGGTTTTAAGCTCGTGTATAAGGCTTACAGTAAAATCACAGTCTGTGACCCGCACTTCAGAGAAAGGGAAGTTTATCTACACAACGATAACTTACCCTCAAAACGAGAAATTAAATTTTCTCGGACACGAGCTTACATTAAAACTATTCGAAGGTTTTTAAGCTCGTGTACATGGCTCATCGTTAAATTTCAGACGATGACCCGTACTTCAAATAAAGGAAAGTTTATTGCTGATGATAAACTTATCCTCAAAAAACGAGAAATTAAATTTTCTCGGACACGAGCTTACATTTAAATTATTCAAAGGTTTTAAGCTTGTGTATATGGCTCATCGTTAAATTTCAGACGATAACCCGTACTTCAAATAAAGGAATGTTTATCGCCGATGATAAACTTATCCTCAAAAACGAGAAATTAAATTTTCTCAGACACGAGCTTATATTTAAACTATTCAAAGGTTTTAAGCTCGTGTATATGGTTCATTGTTAAATTTCAGACGATGACCCGATCTTCAAAGAAATGAAAGTTTATCGGCGATGATAAACTTACCCTCATTAACAAGAAATTAAATTTTATCGGACGCGAGCTTCCATTAAAACTATTCAAAAGTTTTAAGCTCGTGTAAATGGCGTATAATCACATTTCAGATTATGCCCCGAACTTCAAAGAAAGGAAAGTTTATCGCCAATGATAAACTTATCCTTACAACGAGAAATTATTTTTTCTCGGGCATGAGCTAATATTAAAAACATTCGATGTTTTTAAGCTCATGCACAAAGACTTACAACTAAATATCAGACTGTAACTCGGACCTTTATTTTAGGAAAGCTTATCTTTCATGATAACTTTTCCTCGTAACGAGAAATTAATTTTTCTCGGTCATGAGCTTGTATTAAAACATTCCAAGTTTTAAGCTCATAAAGAAAAGTGTATCTTTTAAATAAGAGAACTTTTCTTCACAACGAGAAGTTCATCTTTCTCGGTCATGAGCTTTACGTTAAAACATTCAAAAGTTTTCAAGCTCATGAAAACGACTTCTAAGTAAATGTCAACTTAGGACTCGCTATTCAGTTAAAAGGAAAGTTTATCGCCGATGATAAACTTTTCCTCACAACGGGAAGCTTACAACTTCTCGGACTTGAGCTCGTTTTGTAAGATATTCAACATCTTAAGCTCAAGTAATTGGTTTTCAAAACAATGAACACAATTTTTTGAGAATTTCTCAAAAGGTTTTTCTAAATCTTTCAAAATTGTGTGTCAAAAATTGTTTTGATAAAAAGAGCATGTGTTCTTGAATCGATAATATTTACGATACTAGAAATGTCATTCAATAATGACACGGGGTTGTAAATAAAGTTCGATCAGAAGTTCAAATCTTTTAGAACATGCTCAAAATGGCTTGCTATTATTTCAGATAGTAACCCGCTTTTCATATTAAAGTCAAGCATTTCACCGGAAAGCTTTGACTCAACAACGGGAATTAATTTTCTCGGGCATGGTTTACTTTATAACCATGTAAGGGATTATGTTTACATAATAACATAATCTAACACGAATATATGTACGTGTCAGTGCATTTATTTGTTAAAACAAGAGAAATCTTGTTTTTGTGAAGTTATCATCTCCACCAACCGTAGCAATTTATAATTAATATCTACATACTCGACGATGCGACTACTCAAACGGCGACTACAACTCTTTCAATAGAACACGGTCAACAATTGAGGGGGATCAATTGTCCAGCATTCAGAATCTTTAATGCCGAAAGTGCCAAGTTCACATATTGGTGTCAAGACAACGATATCAATCATAAACATGGAGTCAAGAGATAACTTCATACGTGACGAGGCGACCAACATTCGTGAACAAGAACCATGTGATTCACTCATATGATGTTCTCCATCATTCAGGTCCAACCTCGTAAATTGCTAACCTTGTGAATACATTATCATATATGATCTTTGCACGTGACAAGTACCTTACACTTGTGTTTAAAAGGTATTTAATTTACGTTTCAAGTACACCCTCATTAATTTGAGGGGGAGCTTGTGAAAATCATGAAGATAATTGGATTTGCATTTTTCTTCCCAAATTTTCTTAAAATGCTATTAAATCAATTGATATTAAAAACATCGATTGGGTTAATATTTTTAATATGGGGGAGAAAATGTTGTTTAATATTGAGATCAATAATGGTTTGACTTAATGTGCTGGCTTATCCCGACATGTGCGAAATGTTTTCGAATATCGTGGCATATGTTAAGGGGGAGCAAAATGGATTTGGATATAAAAATGGATTTCATGGTGACATACACTTACCTAAAACATCTCTATTCACGACGGTGAAGATTGTGGTGACATAAGGATGGTAGGATAGGTTAAAGTACAATGATTCTTCTAGAACCGGAGGAATCTTCCCAAAGACATTCCATAGCTAGAAATAGTAGTCCCTAGGAAAGATGGAGAAAGATTGGGAACGTAGCTGAATGCCGACCAAGTACTTAAGTTAGCACTGGAACAATCACAACAAGGTGCTAGTTATGACGTATTGGTAAGCATTGAAGGGGTTGAAGAATGAAAAAGAATTGTAAAGATAAAGGGTGAAAAGAAAGAAGCCCTCCTTATAATAGGTAGAAACCGGGTCAACACGTATGCTATTAAGATCATTTTTAATGATGCTTGATATTGAAGATAAGACATCATGGACCTAGTGATGCTATGCCCAACCCATCCCAGCTAACTCATATATCTCTTAAAATATATTTGTTTTAATCACACGGAGAAAACACATTATCTATTGATTTATTCACTCCGAATAAATTGGTATTGAAATGGTGGCACTCCTCTCCTGCCTCCGATCACTAAAATCCAAAATACACGATCGAGTCTAGAGCCATTTGCGATCATCAAATATCTCATTAGGACACACTTTCATAATTCCTTGCTTCTTCACATATTGTGAAAAGTAAGAAAGATCTTAAGAGTCCTACGCAAAATCTCATGATCTTACCTGAATATCCGAGTAAAACGAAAGTATTTACAATGAAGATGGAAATCCTTCTTGAGCGAATATCAAAAAGCTCATGGTAGGTGACTTGTGCGATTCATTATGAATCAAGCTTGTGATAACTGGAAAGCAACAGTGGTTTAATTCTTAACTGAACTTAAACAAGTTCCAAGCCTCTACGCAATATCTTAGTGATCTTGCCAGAACACTCAGAGTGATACTCCATAGTGTTCATAGTGATGAGTGGAAATCCTTCTAGTGTTAACCTCAAACAGCACTTGGTAGGTAACTTGCAAGATTCTATACGAATCAAGCTCGTGACAACTAGAAAGCAACGATGGTGCGGTTCTTAATTTAATTTCACTTGTTCTAGGTCCATGAATTGACGGCTTCAATCATGCGGATAATTCTATCCAAATGATTCACTCTTTATGTTTGCAGTCGGCTTTGGACGGTCGAATAAAGAGAACGGGTTTACCCGCGAAATCTTGTCAAGGAGGTTCTTAATTGAAACTACCTACCACAAGTATGATATTTTGTATCGTCCAACGGTCTTCACCGACCGGAGGTAATATGCTACCGAATTAGAATGAAATGTTCAAAGCCATTTCATCCGTGTATATGTTTTGTTGCTAACTGTCTTATGCAGCGTAACAAGAAGGTGGCATTGTGGTGTACTATTCGAAAAGAAGTCGTCCTCGCATGCTTATACTTTATGAACTTAACTTCAACAAATTCAAGAAAGCCTAAAAGTCAAGTCTTCCGTTGTATCAAACTCTGAAGCTTTCAAGAATTTATAAAAGTATAAGTATGTGGAACATGAAGTCACGAAGAGGCAAATATCACAAGTGATGAATACACAAGGTCAAGGCAAGGAAACATGCTCAAGACTAAAGTCAAAAATCTCATCAGTATATTCACAAGAACAAGATCGAAGACTCAAGTATAGTATGCTAGGTTTAAGATTTTGTAAAATGGTGTGACCTCCCTTAGGGGGAGATTGTTGGAAATACGTTTTTCCAAGTAAAGTCTCGGTCACATCATTGTTAGCATAGATCATGAGCTATCGACTATTTAGGACATTGTAACTTGGAGTGACCTCCCTTAGGGGGAGATTGTTGGAAATACGTTTTTACGTATTTAGAAAGGATCAGTCACTCCAATGATATATTCAAGTATTGGGCTCGTGATCCATTATGTAATCTATATAGTCCATATAGCCCACATGTAGGGTGGGCTATATATACCCCCTCCTAGCATGTTAGGAGGGGTTGGTCATTGTTTGTTTCAAAATTTCATAAATCACATATCACTTTCTCTCTCTACCTCTCTTCCTCTCTCCTTTCTCTCTCTAGTTCATCTCAAATTCTTCATCTATCCCTCTCTCTATTTAGATCAATCCAACAGTTGTAACAATCATTAGAAAACGTGGACCTACAAGGAATTACTCCGAGGATAAGAAGCATCGCATGCCAGCGTGCGTCAAAACCTATGATGGGTCTGGTGATCCGGATGATCACCTAAAGATATTTGACACGCAGGCGAAAATCGAACGATGGCCCATGCCTATATGGTGCCAGATGTTCAATTCAACCTTTATTGGCAATGCCCGTGATTGGTTTGAGGGACTTTCTCCCCGAAGCATCGATAGCTTCACTGAGCTGCGCATTGCGTTCAAGAAAATTTATACTCAGCGAAAGAAGTATATGGACCCGGTCTCATTAACAATCGTCAAGCAACGGCCTGGAGAATCTACGGAGGACTTCACGGAACGTTTCAATGACGAGTGCACGCGCACAAAAACGATGCCGGAGCTCCTAAAAATTTCCGCTTACATGCATGCCATAACAGACAAGCAATTAATTAGGCGCCTCAATGACAAGCGACCAGAGAAGTATGACGACCTCATGGAAAGGGTCAGGAACTTTGTAGAAGGAGAAACCGCGGTAGCCGCAGCCTATCCTACAAAGGGAAACCACAACTATCGATCGAACGACAAGTCCAGGAGACAGTCGGGTGGTCAAAGCAACCAAGGCAATGGAAGGGGCTCGGACTACAAGAGCCAAAGCAAAGGAGGGCGGTTAGATGACAAATTCACCCCCCTAAATATGACTTACCTGGACATCTTGTTGACAGAAGGGGCGAACTTCCCAAGGCCTCCCCCAATGACAACTCCGGTGGACCGTCGTCAAGGAAATCTCTTTTGTGAATTCCACAACGACAAGGGCCACGACACGGAGGAATACATCCAGCTCAAGAATCATATTGAGTTACTGATCAAGTCAGGAAAACTCAAACATTTGGTTAAGGATTGGAAGGATGGAAAGGATAACAAAAAGCACGATAAGAAGGATCCCCAAAAGGACAAACCTTCGACTATATACATGATCCAATCTTGGCAGCGCCGCACAAAGCAGAAAATTAGTCAAAAAATTTCACGCGGCAGAGAAATCTCATTCCCTCCCATTACAGCAAGTGACGTGGCTGATGCACCACTCACGATTGAGGTAAGCACTGGAACACACAATGTTCGTCGTATGTATGTGGATGGAGGGTCATCAACGGATACTTTACGAACACTGTTTCGTGAAACTACGACCAGAAATAAGAAGCCAATTAGTACCGGCCACGCCGCCGCTCATTGGCTTTAGCGGAGACACTATCTGGCATATAGGATAACTGCGTCTACTATTAACCATTGGGAATGAAGAGCATTCCACCACGGCCTGGATGAACTTTATGGTGATACGCTCACACTCTCCATACAATGGGATTATTGGAAGACCAGGCATCCTGGCCATACGGGAAGTTCCATCCACGGCTCACGGCATGATTAAGTTCCCCGTTGAGGGGGGAATTGTTACTATTTACAATTCAGTCATGCCGACATCCGAATGCCACGCCGTAACGACACCAGTCGAGCTTGTTCCCATTAAGGAAGGATCATCTCCCCACAATTGGAAGGTGGCAATCCATCCCGACTACCCGGAACAAGAGGTGTCCATAGGAGGAACGCTCTCGGCTAACGTCAAGAGGGCCATGTACTCTCTCCTAAAAGCGAACCTGGATGTATTTGCATGGGAGCCTAAGCACATGACGGGCGTACCGTGCTCGATAGCAGAACACAAACTTCAAATTCGCCAGGATATCCTCTTGTTAAACAAAAGAAGCGTGGTCAAGCACCAGAGTGCAGTCAGGCAATAATGGATGAAGTACGGAAATTAGTAGAAGTAGGAATCATGCGCGAGGTATACTTCCACGAGTGGTTATCCAACCCAGTCATGGTCAAGAAGCATGACGGAAGTTGGCGCATGTGTGTGGACTTCACGGACTTGAACAAAGCTTGTCCGCAAGACTGCTATCCGTTACCAGAAATTGATTGGAAGGTGGAATCCTTATGTGGGTACCCTTTCAAGTGTTTCTTAGATGCATAAAAAGGATACCATCAGATCCAGATGGTAGAAGAAGACGAGGAGAAAACGGCGTTTCATACTAGTCATGGCGTGTATTGTTACACAAAAATACCGTTCTTGATAAAGCCTTCGATTCCCAGATAGACCGCAACCTTGAGGTCTATGTTGATGACTTGGTCATCAAGAGTCATACGGAGGAAGCACTTCTCCGTGATATCCAAGAGACGTTTGACACATTAAGGAGAATCAACATGAAACTGAATCCAAAAAAGTGTACGTTTAGGGCCACGAAAGGGATGTTCCTTGGATATATGATTGATCCAAACGGCATCAAGCCTTGCCTGGAAAAGACGGACGCGGTGATACAGTTACCATCCCCTCAGACACGAAAGGAGGTACAATCACTAAATGGAAAACTGGTCGGGCTAAATAGGTTCTTGTCGAAGTCCGCGGAGAAATCACTACCTCTATTCAAAACACTCAAGAAGTGTAATAAGTGTGTAAACACTTATCCTTTTGCCACTAAAATCAAGTAAAAACAAGACCTAATCATGTGTTTTACATCTTAAATGTCGGAATTACGCGTGGTTTTGTGTTTTGTGTGTTAAATAGGTACAAATGATCAAAAGAAGAGAAAACACGGGATTTCACGGTCAAATGTTGAAGAAAAGTCCAAAAAGAGACGAAGACAAGGTCAAAAGATCAAAAGCGTGCCCAAGTTCACGAAAACTGGCTAAACCGACATGGTTTTGAAGAAATGATCAAAGAAAGCCGAAATCAAGTTCGTTTTAGTGGATTTAATCATTTGCGGAGTTAAACGGGCTTGTGGGTCCCACATTTGGGTTAATGGGCTCAGAGGCCCATTTGAAGTTGGTTTATACTTATTTATAAGTTACATCAAGCCCATTTGGCTATTTAAAGAAATACGGGTAAGAAAGAAATTAAAATGGGCCACAAGCCCATATCTCAACAAATGAAGAAGGTTTTGGACGAGAAATTTACAAAGTTTTTACTTTGTTAGCCCAGTAACAAATACAAACATGGGAGGGTTTTGGTTGCTAGATAACAACCGGTCAACTATCTCACTTATCCCAAACTCAATTCACACACACGTGTATCCCATTATATTTACCCACCCCAACACAATAAATAAAAAAACATTTACCCTTTTGTTTTCGTTACAAACTATGCACACACCTTTTACTATGCATCATCTCTCCCACTTCCATTTTCCCCAAAACACGCAGACAACCCAAACCCTAATTTTGTATTCAGTAAAAAATCATGAGAAAAAATGGGGCTTTTACCTTTGTGGGTTAATTTACACCCAAACAAATAAAACCCCCAAGAAAATAGCACCATCCACTCATCCTCTCTATCCTACATGGCCAAATCATTGGATTTGATTGGCTATGCCACCTCTCCACCACCAATCCCCCCAATTACATATTGCCACATCACATATCAAGAAGCACAACAAACACATCCTTGTGCCACGGTGGCAATCCGTGTGCACAAGGATGAATCTTAGCCATTGATCGAGAATTTTTGAAGAAAGAGAAGACTAATGAAGAGATCAACGGTGGAAAATGGATGCTTACTAATGAAGCCAAGATTAGGGTTTCATGGGGTTCCTCTATAAAAACCCCAATCTATCATGTAATTTGTCAGCTTTTCTTTATTATTTAATTTTCAGTAAAAAAATAGATTAGGGTTTTTAATATTGTAATTTTAATTCCAGTATTGTAAGTTTGATTTTAATTAATGAAAAATTAAAGTTCGTTTTAATTTTCGTCCCAATTTAAATTCCAGTACTGTTCGGTTTTATTTTTATTAGTTAATAAATTGTTACTGTTCTTTTATATTTCTATCCGTCTATTATTATTATTATAAAAAAAAAGAAAAAAAAATATAAAGAAAAGTGTAATATATATTTCCCCCACTGGGAAATATAAATAGAGGCTACTGTTCCTCTCTTTGTTCATCCGATTAGGGTTCGAGATAAAGGTGGCGATTGGGGTTCGATTCAAGGTGGTGTTTGTTTGGCGTTTGTTTTCGGTTCATAAGACGGCTCAGCGCTTGTCTTCTTCCCAACGGATCATCAAAAGGTTCTAATCTCTTATTTAATTTTATTGATATTATTTAGTTTAATTTTATGTTTGAATCTGCTACTAGTTTAAGTTGTTTTGTTGCATACTGCTTTTTGAGTTGGATTTGCTTAATATTATTATTGTTTAGTTTGTTCTAGATTTGAAATGTTTATTCGTTTTTTTAGTTTGCTAATTTTTTTATCTGCCTGAAACGAGTGGATTTATTGGGTTTATTTTGTATTGGTTTGAGTTTAATTGTTAGCTTATTAGGTATTCGAGATTCATTAAGCTCAGTTTATATTGGTTTATTTGGATTTGAATTTGCTATATTCTGCTTGTTAGTATCTCCTTTTTAGATAAGTTGGCATATTTTGGGATCTGCTATTTATTTATCAGATTTATGAGCTTATTTTATGAAATTTGATCTTGGTTATATTGCTGTTTAAATTGTGGATCGATAATCTTTTCTTGTTAGATTAAATCGTTTTATGAGCTTGTTTGTTAGCTGCCCTTTTAGCTTATTAGTATTTGGCTAGTGCTGATTTAGACTATAATTGCTTATTTGTTTTTTTTTTCAGCTTATTTGCCTACTCTGCTTATTTTTGGTTTGACTTATTGTCAGTTTGGATTGTTTGATGTAGTTAACTGCTTACCTCAGACCCAATTGGTCTAAGGCTTTATACTGTCCAATAACAAGTTCCATAATAATAGTTAAAAAAATATTGTCAAAATTTTGTCTGTCCTGGGACTCGAACCCAGGACCTCTCGCATAACCACCATACGCCCCACCAGTTGAGCTGGACCTCTTTTTGTGTTTTGTTCCCTTGCATTAAATTAATATAGCGTGATAATAGGGTTGACAGTTTTTAATATATTAGTTTAAATCAATTTAGAGTTGTTTAATTTTATTTAAAAAGTTTATTTCAACTTTCTTTTATTCAGTTTTTTTATAAAAATAAAAAAATAAAAAGACAAAAATAATAAAAAAAAAATAAAAAGAGAAAAAAAATATTTTTATTTACTTTTATAACTTTAAATTTGTTTTAATTTTATCTAAAATAGATTTACTTTTATTTTTAAATTTAAATTAGTTCAAATATTTTTATTTCAAATTTACTTTCAAATTAGTTTAAATATTTACTTTTATTTTTAATTAGTTACATTTAGTTTAAATTTTTAATTAGTTTAAGTTTATTTTCAAATTAATAGTTTAAATAGTTAATTTAGGTAGTTTTCATTTAATTAAATAGATTTAAGTTAGTTTAAAAATGCCAAAAAGAGATTTTACCAAAAACAAGTTAAGTTGAAACGTTAAACCGGAAATCAAATTCGAGTCGAATCGAGGAAAAACGAATATAATTAATTGGACTAAAAATCCTAGTTTCAAATTGGCGCCGCTGCCGCTTCGCTCGTACGATTGATGATTTGTCGTGAAGACGTCTGGATTTTGGGATCCGTTCATTCTTTGAACGTTACGTTTCTTGCACAAAAAATCAAAAATACAAAAAAATCAAAAACATAAAATTACAAAAAAAAATTAAAAAATCACAAAAGCAATTTCTTTCCTAAGAATTGCACCAAAAAAATTAAAAAAAATCAAAAGTAATACTTTTTCCTAAAAGTATTACACCAAAAATATTACGTATTAGTGTTAATTTTTCGATTTGATTTCTTTCAATTTTTCTTGTGAATATATATTTTTCTAAAAAAATACAAAAAGATTTTTCATTTTACTATAATATATTACGTAGCACAATAAAATTACCTACTTTTCAAATAAGCCTTAGTTGGGATTTCATCACCTAACTATTGTATTCGAATCCATAACGAGAAAAAAGGGCAAAATAGATAAATACTAGTAAGACGTTTGAACTCGACATATACAAACTCTAAGGTGGGTATAAGGCGACGCGCTATAAAAGGCCGTCTAAGGAAAAAGGTTTTTAAGTGCTTTGTGCCACCTCGTTTCCCCGCTTGCTTGTGCGTATATTGAGAGGGACGACCGATTATTGGTTTGCCAACTCAAGTAGTATTTACGTATATATTTTTGTATATTTTTCATATTGCTCATCGAGAGGGAAAATCCTTTTCCTCTCAAAGTCGACCGAGGTCACCTACCTCATTCCAAGTTTTAATTGTATGCGCACTCGCGCGCATACATACATACCGATTGGTGTACCAAATACTTCTAATTCTTCTAAAAAGAAGAAGAAGAAAAACAAAAAGACCGTCATTAAAGCCGATCCCGAGAATCGAGCTTTCGACAATACGATGGCAACGGATAATCGACCAATGATTGAGATTCTACAATCTCACGTTGAAGGAAACGATGACGCGATTGTGGTGCCGAATATTGGAGCTAATCATTTTGAACTTAAATCGGGTTTTATTCAAATGGTTTCCGCTACACCATTTTTAGGCCGTACTAATGATGACCCACACGCTCATATCAAACGTTTCATCCAATTAGCTAATACCGTCAAATACAATGGGGTCCCAAGAGGCCGTTCGCCTACAACTTTTTCCTTTTTCCCTCGAGGGACAAGCCCGGATTTGGCTTGATAAGGAACCACCCCAAAGTATTACCACATGGATCGACTTAGAGACCAAGTTCATTAACTACTTTTTCCCACCATCACGGACCACTTCCTTAAGGAATGAAATAATCAATTTTGAGCAAAAATATAGGGAAACGTTTAGTGAGGCTTGGGATCATTTTAAAGATCTTTTGAGAAAATGTCCACAACACGGTTTTACTAAAGTGCATCAAATCAACACGTTTTATAATGGTTTAACTCTAAACGACCAAGACTCACTTAATAGTGCCGCGGGGGGCAATATTCTTGTGAAAACCATGAACGAGGCTTGGGCCATTATTGAGAACAAGGCAAAAGTGCAAACCAAAAGTGTTAGGGCTAATATGGCAATTCCACCACCTTCTACTTCCACCCCTCCACCACCCACGGATGTGAGTGAGAATTCTATCCCAAAGCCTTCATCTCAACCAAATATACCTTATCCTTCAAGGTTGCGGAAAGAGAAATTGAAGAACAAGGATGATATTCAGGTTTCTAACTTTCTCAAAATGTTTAAACAACTGAATTTTGATATCTCCTTTGCTGAGGCTCTCGCTCACATGCCCAAATATACTAAAATGTTTAAAGATCTTCTCAGTGATAAGGAGAAACTTCTTGATATTGCTCAGACCCAACTTAATGAGAATTGCTCTGCAGTTCTCTTAAGGAAATTACCAACCAAACTTGGTGATCCGGGTCGTTTCTTGATTCCTTGCAACTTCCCTAGGGTAGAGAATTGTATGGCCCTAGCCGATCTAGGTGCTAGTATAAACTTAATGCCATTAAGTGTTTGGAAACGATTATCTCTACCCGAGCTAGTCCCTACCCGAATGACCTTGGAATTAGCTAACCGTACGGTTGCTTATCCTGTGGGGATAGCCGAAGACGTCTTCGTCGGCGTCGAAAAATTCACCTTTCCGGCGGATTTTGTTGTCGTTGACTACGAGATGGACCCCCGTGTTCCATTAATCGTTGGACGTCCATTCTTGAGGACCGGTCGCACTCTCATTGATGTAGCCGCGGGCGAATTCATCATGAGAGTTGGTGACGATAAAATCGTCTTCAACATGGGAAAACTTTCTAAGCAACCTTCTGAAAACGAGAGTGTTAATTTCATTGACGTTCTTGATGAGGCTTGTGAAGAACATTTCAAAGACACTTGTAAAAGTGGTTCTTCTTTTCTTCCCATTGTTGAGACTGTTGCCTCTATTGCTCCTTCACTAACTCCATTTGGAGAAAGTGATTTTCTTTTCAAAGACTTTGAAGCCACTTTGGGAGATGTTGACTTAAAATATGACGATTCTCCCTCCAATTGGGATGAAGACATTCGTACCATTGAGAAACTTCTCAATGAGGACCATATTTCTCCACCATCTCCTAAGGATATTTCTGTCGATGAACCGAATTTGACTACGCCTTCCATCGAAAATCCTTCGGATTTAGAGCTTAAGGACTTACCGTCTCATCTCGAGTACGTTTTCCTTGAAGACAACAAGAAGTCACCCGTCATCATCGCTAAGGACTTGAAAGATGAAGAAAAATCCCGACTTATCGCCGTGTTGAAGAATCATAAGAAAGCGATTGCTTGGAAGATCTCCGATATTCATGGAATTGATCCTCACTTTTGCACACATAAAATTCTCATGGAGGACGACTTTAAACCCACTATTCAAAGCCAACGAAGGGTGAATCCTAAGATCCATGACGTTATCAAAAAAAAGGTTATCAAACTTCTTGATGCGGGAATGATCTATCATATCTCGGATTCACCATGGGTTAGTCTCGTCCATTGTGTGCCTAAGAAAGGCGGAATCACCATTGTACCCAATGAAAACAACGAGTTGATTCCTACTCGTCTCGTTACAGGGTGGAGAGTTTTTATAGACTATCGCAAACTCAATGATGCTACGAGAAAGGATCAGTTTCCCCTTCCTTTCATGGACCAAATGCTTGAACGTCTAGCGGGTAATGACTATTACTGCTTTTTAGACGGTTTCTCCGGGTATTTACAAATTCCCATCGATCCCAAAGACCAAGAGAAAACCACATTCACTTGTCCTTATGGAACATTTGCTTATAAAAGAATGCCTTTCGGCTTATGTAATGCTCCTGGGACATTTCAAAGGTGTATGATGGCTATCTTCCATGACATGTTTGAAGAAACTATCGAAGTCTTCATGGATGATTTCTCGGTTTATGGTGATTCTTTCTCTCATTGCCTTGCCAATTTGGAACGCATGCTTAAGCGGTGCGAAGACACTCGCCATGTTCTAAATTGGGAAAAATGCCATTTCATGGTAAAAGAAGACATTGTGCTTGGACATAAAATCTCTAAAGCCGGTCTTGAGGTGGACCGTGCTAATGTGGATGTCATAGCCAAATTACCTCCACCTTCAACCGTGAAGGGTGTGAGAAGTTTCCTTGGTCATGCGGGCTTCTATCGTCGATTCATCCAAGATTTTTCTAAAATCGCTCGCCCGATGACCCACCTCTTGGAAAAAGATACTCCTTTCATCTTTTCCAAAGAGTCTCTTGAATCCTTCAATCTTCTTAAGGATAAGCTAACTAAGGCACCGGTCTTGGTTACCCCTAATTGGGAGCTACCTTTTGAATTGATGTGTGATGCTAGCGACTTTGCTATTGGAGAGGTTTTGGGCCAAAGAGTGAACAAAAACTTCCAACCAATCCACTATGCTAACAAGACAATGACGGGGGCTCAATTGCATTATACTACTACCGAAAAAGAGCTTTTAGTTGTAGTGTATGCATTTGAAAAACTCTACCCCTATCTTGTCCTTTCTACCACCATCGTGTATACCGATCATTCCGCGTTGAAGTATTTGTTGACTAAGCAAGATTCTAAGCCAAGACTTCTTTGTTGGGTTTTGCTCCTTCAAGAATTTAAAATCGAAATTCATGACAAGAAGGGAGCCGAAAACCTAGCCGCAGATCATCTTAGTAGACTTGAGGATTCGTATCAAGGGGATCATTCGAATCAAGAGATCAATGACTCTTTTCCCCTGGTGGCCTTAATGTCTATCAACTCCAATCTTGATGACACCCCGCGGTTTGCAGACATTGCAAACTACTTAGCGGGTGGAATTCTCAAGGAAGGGTTAACGTCCTAACAAAAGAAAAAGTTCTTTAAAGATATTGAACATTATTTCTGGGACGACCCTTACCTCTTCAAACAATGTGCGGATCTTGTCATTCGTCGATGTGTTGATGGGCCGGCAGCGGTACAAATCCTTGATGCTTGCCATAAAGGACCCACCGGTGGTCACTTTGGTCCCAATTACACCGCGAAGAAAGTATTCGACTCTGGATTTTATTGGCCCACCATTTATCGTGACGCTCACGACATGGTTAAACATTGTGATGCTTGCCAAAGACAAGGCAAGATCACACATAAAGATGAGATGCCTCATAATTTCATACTAGAATGTGAAATCTTTGATGTATGGGGTATCGACTTTATGGGGCCATTTCCATCATCTAAATGGAACAAGTGCATCCTCGTAGTCGTTGACTATGTTTCTAAATGGGTTAAAGCCAAGGCTCTCCCTACAAACGATGCGAGGGTGGTTGTGAACTTTTTGAAGCAGCTCTTTGCTCGATTCGGCGTTCCTCGTGCTATAATCAGTGACCGCGGGACTCATTTTTGCAATGATCAATTCGAAAGAGTCATGGCTAAGTACGGTGTCAATCACCGTCTTTCCACCGCTTATCATCCCCAAACCAATAGTTAAGCCAAGATTTCTAACCGTGGATTGAAGCGAATTCTGGAGCGTACTGTGGGAGAGCATCGTGCCTCGTGGGCCGATAAGTTAGATGATGCTTTGTGGGCTTTTCGTACCGCCTATAAGACGCCGATCGGTTGTACACCTTATCGTCTTGTGTACGGGAAAGCATGCCACCTCCCTATCGAGCTGGAACATAAGGCATACTGGGCCTTGAAGTGGGCTAACTTCGACATCAACAAAGCCGGTGATCTTCGGAAGATTCAACTCAACGAGCTTAATGAACTCAGGAATGAAGCTTAAGAGAACTCACTAATCTACAAGGAGAAGACCAAGATCATCCATGATGCAAGGATTAAGAACCGAGAGTTCCACGTTGGTGATCAAGTCTTACTTTTTAACTCTCGGCTGAAGATCTTGTCGGGCAAGTTGAAGAGCCGCTGGTCTGGTCCATTCACCATCGCCAAAGTCTTTCCCTATGGCACCATTGAGCTTTCTCAGCTAAATGGGCCCAATTTTAAGGTGAATGGCCAGCGCGTGAAGTTTTACTTTGGTGAGGACATCTCTCATGAGATGATTCCATCCCTCACCACGTTTCCCATGAACTAGTTTTGGGTTGAGTCAGGCTCGTGACTCGTTGAACAAAAACAAGCGCTTCTCGGGAGGCAACCCGTGATCTATCCTTTACTGTTTTTCATAATAAGTGTAGGGGGAGCCCCGTATGTGTTTGTTGTCTTGTTTCTTCTTCTGTGCAAGGATTAAAGCTTCAAAGATCCATTCTCGATGACTTTTGACGAACCGTGATCCCGTGTACCCGTCTTCCCGGTTCTATCCTTAAAACTGTCGTGATTCAGTTTTTCATATTTTATATGTTCACATTGAAATCACTATAGTTGTCCTTTCCTTAGCAAGATTTAAACAATGTGCACAATGTCCTAAGTGTAGGGGAGTTTACTCCTACATGCTTAAACATTGAGGACAATGTTTATATCAAGTGTAGGGGGACTTCTATCGAAGTAAGTGGTCTTTTCCATGAATTTGTCCTCATTTTAACCGAAAAATTTGATATTTCGACATTTTTCAAAAATTTTAATCTATTTTGGCCTAGTTGTATAGTTGTATTTTCTTTTGTTATGGTTATTTTCTTTCCTTGCTAGAATAAATTTTCAATAAAATGGTTTTAGGTTTTTCAAAGTCGTGAATATTTTGACTCAACCCGAGTTTACTTGTCTAAGTTTACTCTAGCTAGTATCCTTAACGTGTTTAAGTCAAGTTTTGCTAGGCTTTTATATAGGGAACTTTAAAACGCGAAAGTCTTAACTCTCACGGGTTAAGAACAATAACTTTTCGCAAGTTCCTATAATTGATCCTAGAGAGTCGTTTATCAAGGGAACTTTAAATTGCGATTTCTAAACTTGAAAAACTCTAAGAATTTGCAAGATCCTATAGATGACTCGAAAACCCAAAACTTTGATTTAATTGGCTAAGCATCCACGAGTCTCATTCCTTGAGATATTAAACTGTGGAGGACGAGAGATGATAGAGTCAATTATAAGTTTGGTATTCTTTCGTGAATTTATGTGAGTTGATTATAAGCTTTTTCTCCTATCGCTTGCTAATAAATTTATCTGCAATAAATAAGGTTGTACGATTTGAAAAGTTACTTAGCTTCTAGCACAAGATCGTTTAAAAGTTGCTCGGTATTAATTAGAGTTCATAGCCAAGGCATAACTTATTGAAGTGGGATGCGAAGATTGGCGAGTCCGAAAAGGCCCTAACAAGGCATGAGGGCTACATTTTGTTGCTAAAGATCCAAAAGTGATGTGAAGAATCATTTATCAAAGATCAATATGAAGGATCGAGACACACGACGAAAAGCAAATACTCCCCTAAAGATCATGGAGAAGTCTATCCGAAAAGACCCTAGCAAGGTATGAGGATAAATAGATCCAAGTCCTAAAAGGAGGCGGATCATTGTATATCAAAGTCCAAAATAAGGATTGGAGAAAAATGAAGACGTCGTGGTCCAAATATGAAGAATCTCTCAAAACTTCAAGTGAAGAAATTCCTATTATGAAGAGAAGACCATAATTTCAAGAACGTCTCTCAAAGATTTGAAGTATGAAGTCGCTGCCAAATATCGGTCCGAGAAAGGTCTCAAATCGTGAAACGAGTTATGCCAAGATATGAACTTTGAAAGGTCCCGAGAAGCATTTTTAAAAGATTTTGTCCTTTAGCTACCTATTGATTAAATCGTCCCACTTTATTTTCAGCCTAAATAACTATCGAAATAAGTCAAACAATGCATCCTCGTAATCATTCAAGAAAAAAATAAAATATAAGAGATACACCTAGGAATAAGGGAGTCTAAGTGAATAATTGGGCCACATGAGTTCGTGTTAGTTTGCTAACTTATAATAACAATGATCTCGTTTTTAAGCTTGGTATGGGGAACGTGAAACTTGAGAATGATGAAAATTCATGACAAACTAAAACCCCAATGTAAGTCTTTGATTTCTTACTTATTTTGTTCTTTTAAGTTTTCTTAGTGTTTAGTATTTAATAAAGGCCAATGTGGGTTATCTATGATGAAAAGTGTAAACTGTGCTTTGAAATTAGTGCATTGCATGAGGACATTGCAATGGTCAAGTGTAGGGGATTTAATAAGTGTGAAAACACTTATCCTTTTACCACTTATTTCCAATAATAACAAGACCAAAACGTGTATTTTATGTCGTAAAAGTCGAAATTATGCGTGATTTGTGTTTTTATTGTGTTTTAGGACCAAAAGATGCAAAAGGAAGAAAACATGGGCTATCACGGGCTTTTATCGAAGAAAAAGACTAAAGACGAAGTCGAAAGATCGAGAATGCAAAAAGAACGGAAGTCCAAGGCCAATTCTGAAGATTTATCGAAGAAAAAGTTTAAAGACGGAAGTTTAATGAAGTCGAAGAACTCAAGTCTAATTTTAGAAGAAAATTACTAGACAAGTTCAACTTATATCTACAAATCCCGAGACGACATCGAGAAAGACAAAGATTAAGTCGAGTCGAGTCGAGAAGAAAGAAATTAGATAGCTTAATCATGTAGTCTCCTCACCTCCTATAAATACGCTCCTAATATGTCATTAGGAGGGTGTTAGGTGTTATTAGTTTTTTAAGAGGTGTAGTTTAATTTTTAAGTGTGTTTTTATTTTTCTCTCTAGTTTTTTCTTTCAAACTTATTAATCTTTCCATTAATCTTGTAATATATTTTACATTCATCTTTAATCAATCAAGCTTATTTTCTTAATTCTCATTCTACCTTTCTTAATCTTTTTCTTAATCTTGATAATCATGTAGTTAATCTCATTTCTTTGATCATGTGATTGATATGTTCTTGTGTTTGATCTTGTAGTTTTGATGTGGTGGATATTTTGAGCTTATTGTGGTTATTAATCTTTTAGTGTTTGGCTTATTTTTGATTAAGTTGTTTTAATAGATTATTAGAGTTGCTTATTAGTTGATTTTAAATGTTTTGATTAATTAGTGTTTTTATAGTTTTTAATTTGTGGCTTATTTTGTTCTTCTTAAAATTTATTTGGTTAAAGTTTTGGTTAATTGCTTGTTTGGTTTGTGCTTATTAGTAGCTTATCTCTTAGGTTCCGAAGTTTCTGTTCATCTATTTCTGAGTTTTAACATTTTCGGATTAGGGTTTATTTTTCCGAAAATGCCATGTTTCTGAATTGATCATTTTCCTAAATTCGTCCCTTTTCTGAAAAGGCAAGTTTTCCGAAATTACCTTTTCTCTGAATTCATCATTTTTTCTGAAAGTCATTTATTCCGAAGAATCTATTTCTCTGAAAACCCAAGTATTCCGAAGATACTCTTTTTCCGAAAATCCTTTTATTTCAAAGTAACTCCTTTTTCTGAAAAAATCTTTATTCCGAAAATCTATGTTTTCCTTAAAATCCGTTTATTTCGAAAAACCTGTTATTCCGAAGAATCCAATATTTCTGAAAACACCATTTTTCCGGAAACCCATTTTCTCTGAAATGTGTGTTATTCCGAAGAAACCATTTTTCCGAAGATGCCATTATTCCGAAGATCCATTTTTCTGAAATTCCAATTTTCAGACTTAGTGTAATTGGTATTGGTAGTTTTCTGAATTGTTTTTATTTTCCAACTTTAATTTTTCCCGCCTTTTTACTTAGCATTTTTTTAACTGGTTTTATCTTAGATTAAATTTTCAAGCTTTCAACGATATTTTTACTTTTAGTAGAATAGATAACCAAACCTTTTATTTTCCACCAAGAACAATTGAGTAGCACTTTCTTCCATTAATCAATTCGAAAAGGCTTGGAACGAAATTATTGTATACTTGGTAAAAACCTAGTATTAGTAAATAGAACTGTAATCTGTTTAAACAATATGATAGATATTTATTCTATAGAACGTAAGTTGAATGATACTCTTAATTACAATTACCTATTATAGAAACTGTTAAACTGTTGTAAATCGCCCGAATGTTATAAATAGATCTATTTGGGATTGACCATCCCCATCTGGGTGAGTCATGCTCACTGTGCCTTGGCAGAGCCAATAGATGTATACCATGTTGGAACTAGGGTTGGGTGTCTTTTTTTAGGACACTACGTTCTCATCTGTTGAGAACTATGGAAGGTTAAGCTTCAGTTTCGATTAATAGAAAATGTAATTATCTTTTGTATATATGCTTTGTGCATTGCTATTATCTATAGGTTTGCATTACTAAACTTAATCATATACTACTTATCAAACACTAAAATGGGAATAATGGAAATGCTAAACTTGGTTACTTTTCACTGGTTAGTAAAACATACTAAACTTGATCATTTTACACTACTTAGTAAAATACTGTAATGATAGTATTATATATACTAAACTTGATCATTTTACAATACTTAGTAAAATAATGTAATGGTAGTATTAGATATACTAAACTTGATCATTTTACACTACTTAGTAAAATATTGTAATGGTAGTATTAGATATACTAAACTTGATCATTTTACACTACTTAGTAAAATACTGTAATGATAGTATTAGATATACTAAACTTGATTATTTTACACTACTTAGTAAAATACGGTAATGGAAATATTAGATATGTTAAACTTGATTATTTCACACTACCTTGTAAAATACTGAAATGGAAATATAGGAAGTACTAAACCTAATCTTGCTCTGCTTAATAACACTTACTGAACTTGATTTTATACTGCTTAGTACATTAAGGAATGGAATAACTGGAAACTTTAAATTTGACTTTTATATCAAATACTGAACAATACCATGCAGGAAAACTTAAAATCCTAAACTATGATTTTACAAAACTCTATGAATTCACCAACTTTATGTTGACTGTTTTTAGCATGTTTTTCCCTGGTTATTTAGCAAGATTATTTGAGCATGGATTGAGCATCATTTAGGAGCATAAAAATGACGGGGGATTATCTTTTACTGGGATATTCATAACAAATGTTATTCAACGATTTAAACGATTGTACCAAATCAATGTTTACATCTATTGTATTTCAAAAATCATATAATTATGATCTGTGCTTTGTAAGCTATTTGCTCCTCGATCCACCACTGTGATACCCGGTCTGGGGGTGTTACAGAGAATGGTATCACAGCTTTAGTTATAGTGAACTAGATAAATTTTTAAATAAAATAAGAATAAAAATATTTTTCTTTTATTTAAAAATCTGGACTATAACTTTACAAAAATCTTTTGGGGATTTTTCTTTGGGACATACTTAGAAAGCATATAGCATAGAGAGCATGCATAACTATATGATTTAAGTGCGCATTCATTATTATATGCATTGATATATGTTGATTGTATTATATGATAACTCTGTACGTATTTACGTATTATGACTATTTAATATTTATTATAGAAATATTAAATACTCAAGTTACTTAAGAAAACAAATAAACATGCCATGTTAGTAGGGAGTTTTGTACTAAAGATGTTCCATCTCGATATTACGTTTTGACTGAGTAGCTGGATTTATGATTTAAAGTTCCCTCGCTCCTCAAACGTTTATAGAATGGCTTCTAAAGTATGATGTCCTGAACAATGCATTGTAACCACGAACAATCTAATACATAACAAACCATTGGAAATATTTAAATGGAAATTAAATAAAATCTTTGGAAACATTTGGAAATATAACAGAATCTCTAGAACCCGTTAGAAAATCTAAGAAGATTTTTAAGTCTCTAAAAATCTAAATAGATCTATCTATTTTACTCAATCTTGGAAAATCTAGATTGATTTTTATAAAAATCTAACTGAATAATATGCGTCTTGCAAAATCTTGGGGGAAATCTAAACTAGATTTTTATAAATCTTTAGTAAACCTAATTAGATTTTATATATATTGAAAAATCTAATAAAATGTTGGGGAAAAATCTAAAATTAGATTTTATAAATTTTTCTTTGGAGATCTTGACTTAATCTTTGTAAACCAGTAATAAGCTTGTAAGGTTTCATAAACTTCACACCTAGATAAATGATTAATATTATTAATGGAATACATAATACCATGTAACAATAGCCCAAAACTTGAATAGGCCCATTTAGCGCCTTATGAGCCCACTTAGCAAATCTTGAAATATTAATGGATCTAAAAATGTAATAGGGCCCATTAAGAAGTCCTTAGCTCAAAAATTGTTAATGGATCTTGTAAGCTTAATAAGGGTTTGGGAAGCCCATTAACTCTTTTGGCACATTTAATAAGCCCACTTGGTGATGTTATACTTGAATAAAGTTTTTTATACCAGAAATAATTTATAAAAACTTTTAAACTAGAAATGTTAGTTATATAACTCATGGATTAAAACCGTGACATTGAAACTTGTTTTGATAAAACAGTAATTACAAGAACTAATATTGTAAATACTTGAATGTCTAGGGATTATTAAGGGACATTCGTGACTTATTGTACCTTAAGGACCACTTTTGTAAATTCTTGGAAGTTAGATTGTCATTTTATGACTCTAAGGACTAATGGTGTAATCAGCTGAAACATTTAGGAACCCTAGGGAATTATTCTCGCCATTAAATGAAAGTTATACAACCTAATTTTAACTAGAGGGGCTATTTTCACCATCTCCCGAAAATACTAAGAGACCCTAAGGACTAAAACTGTTAAGAATCGGGAAGTGTACATTTGGTAAAATATAGAAGGACTTATTTTGCCAATAACCAAAACTTAAGCAAACCCTAGAACCCTTGTTTCATTTAAATATATTAAAACTTGAGCATACTATCTTTACATAGTTATTTTATGAATAGGAACTGATTAGTCTATTCTGACCACTAGGATAACTGACAAACCACTTAATGAAAACGGATTTACAACAACAGTACATGTTGGATCATTTAACAACGGACTAGGGAGCATTATCTTATGTACTACATTTTATTAAATGTTTGAACTTGTCGTTATGTGTATATATATATACCTTATTAGAAGGAATTATATGATATAATGCTTAGGAATTATATGATATAATGCTTATGCTTATGCTTGTAATATATTATTATACTATATTATACATATGAACTCCTTGTTTGATGCATACTCTTGCGCATGTTATCACGCGTCCACATGTATTTTATCTCGCTTATGATTTGTACGTATATCTACGGAACACGACTTATTAACGACTCATTGATGTTGAGTAAAAACACGTCTTTTAGGAAAAAGAACGTATAAGTGCGGCAAGTATTAAACTCGACGATTTAGGAAAACCGAAGAATCGAATAAATGCGGGTTCGTTCTCGAAGGAGGTGTGTGTATTAATGTGCCAATATATAAAATAACAATGTTTGGATTAGTGACGTTTTTGGTTTAAAGAGAGAAAAATAAAAGACGAGCTACGACTACGATTAAACTACGACGTTGACGTAAAACGCGAACGTAAATACGTAAAACGCAACAAAATTAAAAATTAAACCTAAAAATAAATTAAAAGATTAAAATAAGTCTAAAATAATATAAATAAGAATAAAAATCCAACAAATATATTTTAAAACCTTTTATTAATTAAATATTCAATTTTAAATGCTAATTAAAGCCCTAAAATCAAATATAATTAACAAAATGTCCAAAATATTATTTTATTGAACTAATAAATCACTTATATTATTTAAAGACTAAAGAGTATTTTTCCTAAATTTTCAAAACTATTTTTCTATTTTTAATCACTAAAAACTATTTTTAAATGAAAATAATCATAAAAAATAATAAAACAATGCCAAAATTAATTTGACAATTTTAAAAATCCTAAATTACCCTAATGAACAGTAGAAAATTGAAAAAGTTTGAAAAATGTAAAATTTTGCACTAAAAGACAAAACAGTTTAATAATTAAACCCTAATTATACTAAATTAATTAATAAAAATAATTAAAAAGTGAACAGTAAATATTTCTTAAACTAAAAATCTTAAATTAATTTTTTAAATCTAAGAAAAATTTTAAAACAGAAAAATATTAGTTTTTGTCACTAAAAGACAAAAACAGAAATATTAAAAAGTAACTAAAAATGCAATTTAATCTAAAAAATATAAAATGAACAGTAACAGAAAATTAAATTATACTGAAAAATCAAGAATTAAAAAAGAAAAATAATGAAAAAAGAATTAAGTCCTAACTCCTATTTTACCTCACTAAAGACAAAAAAGTAAAACTGTGATAGTGACACTTTGTGGACTTTTGTCCTTTTGCACAACAGGGGAAACAAATACACTAGCAGGGGTAATTAAGTTCCCACTGCTAGTGTAAAAAAACAGGTTTGTGGACCTTTTGACCTAGAACTTTTGATTTGATTGGTTTTGTTGGACAAGAGGGGCACCCCCACACTCATGGAAGTGTGGGGAGTCAGTTTATGCAAGAAAAAGAGCAAGTTCTTCACAAGAATAACACACAAAATAGCAAATCAAGTTACTGTGGGGGATATATCAAGTTTCTGGTGAACAGTGCAGGTCTATATGCACACAAGACGAATTTCAAGTTGCCCAATCTTGCACACAAGCTACCCTAATGACTTTAAACTAATCTAAAACCCTAGATCACCCTATCTTCTAATAATCCACAAAATTTATGGCAAAATTACTCTAAATCAAAGACAGAAAATGGATTTTACTGATTTTTACCCATTTTACCAAAAATATAGCATGCAAAGTCTTATCTAATGTTACCAAACTTAACCATGACAACTGATAACACCTACCATCTTCATATAAAGCTTGTTTGGACTGATTTAAAACCAAGGATTGATAATTACTTGCTTTTCAACCTAGTCCCAAACACTCCTTAAAATTCTAAAACTAAAAATTAACAAACCAAATCAATACCAAATCCACCTAAACTGATTACAACCTAGTCTAACATGCATAAAAAACTTAAATGAGCATTAACAAACAGAAACATCACACAAAAACAGGATATACTCAAAATCACATAAATCACTTAAAAAAAGTAAAAAAAATAGCACAAGGGGGTTCAAGCCTTAGGACCTTAGCTGATGCCTTCCCTGGTGAACCTTTGGACTTTTTGAGCTTATGCAAGCTTGTAGAGTATCCCTGTTGAGGTTCAACAACAGAACCAGGGAGATGCAATATCTTCAAGGTGAGAATAATAGATGGAAATGGGAGGTCTTGTGGTACCTGCCAAGAAAACAAGAGAGACAGAAAAAGTGACCTGTGAAAAACCAATAAGCTATAAACAAGCTTATTAAATAAGCTGCTATAGATTATTGGTTATGCTTAAAAAAATGGAAACTGATTTTTTCTCTTCTAAAATCTTTTGGAACCTAACTTTGAAAAATTTTAAAGACTTTAACAAAGGCTTAATAATAAGCTGAAATCCCCCCACACTCCACTTTCACTTCATGTGGGGTTAGAAATCAGATTTATTAAGGAATTTTTTCCAAGTATTTCTAAAAACTCAAACTTTCTGAAAATTCCTTTGAAATGATGAACTTGAAAATACTTAAACTAAATTTCAATAAAAGAAAGCTTTAACACTAAATGGGAACTCAGAATTTGTAAAAGATTAATCTTTTCATTTTCATTAATAACATCAAAATCTTACAAAAACTGGAACAAAACTGAATGTAAAACCTAAGTGCCTTATAAATAGGCTACATCATCTTCTAGAAAGCTTAAAACCCTAATCTTGAAATTCCCAAAGTGCCCTGAGCATCAAAAACAAATATGCTGATTTAAATAAGTCTTCTAGGTCCTTCTTTGATCATGTGAAAATGCCAGCTTACAGAAGTGAATCTTGGCCTTTAATCTTGTATTGGAGGACAAGAAACCGTTTTGCATCGTTGATTTAGTCAATATGGCAGGTTATATGAAATGACCTGTGACATGTGATGGCTGTGGGGGGGAAAAGAGTAGGGAGAGGTCATTTTCAGCATGTGGGAGTGTTCTTCATTGACCATTAAACAAAACCCCCAATGATAATTATCCTAATTTAGGATAATTAATTTCCTGGAAAACTAGGGTTTATCATAAGAACAGGGAGGGTTGAATTTGATTTGGGATTAAGAAATGTGTTTAGCGCGACTATATTAAACTAATATTGTTTAAATAAAGTTTAATAAGTCTGCCCAACGTGGCAATGGATGTGGGACGGGTTTTTGGCGGGTTATGGGTTTGGTTTTAACAGGTTTGGCCCCTCAACGTTCCTTCACTTGCTAGATCCCTTTAAACAGCACTGAACTCTTTTTTTCCTTTGTAATGTACTTTGGACTTGTTGTCACTTTTGGCACAAGGCATTTCAATAACTTTTTAACAAGGACTTTTCATGTAAAAAGGGATTCTTCAAGGGCTAGATGTGTAAAGTCTTCAAACCTTAGGGACCCCACTCATATTTATGGATATTTGAGGGGTATAAAGTGTCAAATATTCAAACTTGGAGGACCAATGTTGCCAGTTCTTCAAACTTCAAGGGCATTTTTGTAAATTCAAAACTTGGGCCCGGTTCTTTGTGCGGCTTCGTTTCCCGTGTTCGTTTTTGCTTGATTCCTTTGATCTTTTGGTGAATTCACGATATCCGTACCTAAAATACACAATGAACAAACACAGGCATATATTGGGTATTTTGACGATATTTTAAGCGTTTTAAGCCCGATTTGGACGATGAGACTATGTATAAATACAGTCTCATCACTCCCCCATACTAAACCATTGTCGTGTCCCCTCGCAATGCTAGAATTAAGTATCATAGCACTTCCAAAATTCATTTTATGATGACTTTTATTGAAGACATAAATTTAAATAAACTACTACACGTGTTTTAGACATAATGTATTGTTTTCATCACGAGAACGTGACTTTTGGGATCATAGAACAAGAACACGTGAATGCTTTGTTAGAAATAATTTCGTCGTCCTCGATTTTCACCCAATTCCATGCTAAGCGTGTAACGAGATCATTGTTATTATAAGTTAGCAACACGATCACATCTCATGAGTGTTAATTACGAACCTAAACTCCCTTATTCCTACTTGGTATCTCTTATATTTTATTTTTGTCTTAATGATCACGAGGATACATCATTGACTTATGCGTGAATAGAGATTAAGTCTAAAAATAGAAACTTAACGGTGTAACCAAAATCATTAAATTAATAATTCACCCCAATAGACAACGATGTCAAAAAATTAAGTCAACAAGAAGGATCGATAAACACGGTTTTATAACGGTTTTGAACATGAGACTTATTACCAAGACTTTTATATGCCCCCTAACGGAAGGGCCTTATTATCTTTGGTTTACCTCTATCTTTTATTCAACTCCGCCATGGAGCTTTTATTATGACTTCGGTCTTGCCTTGCCTTTTATTATCCGCCTCATCGGTGGTTTTATTAGCCAAAGACGTATATCCTCACGCTAAAGCGAATTTTGGATCTTTAAAGCTTCAAAGATTAAGGCTTGATTCACTTTCAATTTGGGAATACATTTTTCGGCCTTGTGAGCTTCAAATTTTTGCTTAATTTAGGTGAGCACTTGAAATCTTATTATTAGGTGAAGCTTTCGATTATTTGGGTGCCAATACTTCAAAACCGTGACGCTGGCGAATCCTCAATGTTTTCCCAATTTAATTACATGGAAGCTACTAAAACAAATTAGAAACCAATAATAGTGACTAAACCGCTAAATCAATATTTATTAACAATTTATTATGCAAAAGCGTGGGGAGAATAAGCTAATAATTACTACACATGAGATCGTGACGATTACGAGACTTATAAATAACTCTATCATTTCTCGTCCTCATTTAAGAGACTTAGCCTAAAAAGTTAAGGAATCGAAGCTAAGTGCTCAACACGCACGGTCGAGTCAAAAATTACTCTTGTTCTCACCATCGGAAAACCTACATTCGTGTCTTAAACACTTATGAAAAACAAGAAAAATTTTAAAATTTGGCCATTTTTAGCCTTATTTGCAACAAAACGATAGCAAAAAGATGAATATTGGATTGCGTGTTGACGTAAGTAAGGTGAAGTATCTACTCACCCCCCATACTAAAACTAAACATTGTCCTCAATGTTTCGAGTCTAGGGGTGTAAACACCCCCATACTAGAGACGAAGTCGAATGCTTAATCTCGAGCATGGAAAGGGTAAAACGAATAACCTAAAAGCCGTTTTATGAATTGTGCTAATAAGATAAACGTTAGAATATAAAAGGATATCATCGGATATCAGAATCTCCAAAGGCAACGATCGAAGCTCGAGTGATCCGTAAAACGAACACGAGAGGCTTCAATGATGACGATGAACCTAATGAATCACAATCACAAACAACCACGAAACAAAGGTTGGAAGAGCACAAGTCCCCTCATTACGTTAAACTAAGAAAGCGATAATATGTACAAGGATAAGCATGAGAATCCCCCACGAGGCACCTTGTTTTTGATAACCGAGTCAAAAGCTCGACTCGAATCCCCATAAATGTGATCATTTAGGGATAATCTTGGTATGGTCATTTTTGGTGGGGCTTACATGATGAACAATGCCCAAAAGTACATGGAGTACTTTAAAAACCCGATAAACGTATACCGGGGTCAAAGATAGCGTCTTCGTTTTCAGATGAAAGACGAAACAACGCCACTTCGACACGTGCCAAAACCCCAATGGGGTAGAAGAAAAGAGATAAGAAGTAGAAAGGCGGGGCAATGGGTAAGGTAAACTTATGAGCTACTCGAGGTAGACTCGCACCAAGCAGACGAAAAGATTTTCCATTTATTGCATCGGTGGAAGACCGAGATTTCCCTTTACAAGCAATTCCGGGATCGTAAATCTCGTCCTCGGTGGAGAAATGGGAGGGAACATTTGGGGCTCCCCCCACACTAAAACCACACCGACCATCGTCAAAAGGAGTAGACGAGGTGGTAGTACTCATAAAACGATGTGATGACGGAGTTAAATATGTAGAAAAATCTTTTAAAACATTTTTAAAATCTTTTCCTTTTTCATCGTTTTTAAACTCTTTATGAAAACCCGATTGAATAATGTCGAAAATATTTGGCTTGTCAAATTGAAAATTAGTCGCGCTAAAAATCCTCAAATTTAAGTCTTTGGTGGGAAGGGGTGGCAGATTATATAAGTTCTCAAAACGTTTGTCAATAAAGAACACCGCCCCCTCGGGGTCAACATACTCGTCATCCTCATGAACGTCGATCTCATCGATTTCTTCATCAAAAATAGGCTTGTCAAACCAAGGTTTGTCATTCCCCTCCTTGAGTATCTTAGAAACTCTCTCGAAAAGATCACGATCAAGCACGAAACCATCATTCTTTTGTGGGGATCGTTGATAAGTTAGATCCTCATGAATGTGGTAAACGTCATTCTCAAATGAGGAGTGTTTATAAGGTAACTCCTCGAGAATTGGATTCTTAGTGGTCACATGAGTTGGTTCGTCATTGAAAATAAGACGCTCCAACTCATCAAGTTCATCCTCGATTTTGGAAAGGTCGACCTCACTCGTAGGTGGAAGTGAAGGCATAAGAGCTAGCTCTCGTTCAATGATTTCCTCAATCTCGGGATCAAACTCATAATCATCGTACTTCACATGTTTCTTCTTAGGAGAATCAAAAATTGCATGTGGATTTCGAAGTACGTGATCAATCTCGGCAAAATCGCCATCGTCATCGTCAAAGAAAGAGTCGATGTGAGCACTCACAACCATGGACTTACAAGTCAAATGACTATGCTTAGGTAACTTTTCTAAGACGAGAGGATCGATGTCGATAAACCCTTTAGCCTCAACGGGTGTTGGGCTAGGCAAAGGAGGCACTTCGATGGAGTTAGAAGTTGAAGCCTCAAAGACGTGGTCCTTCGAAGGTGGTGAAGACGAGCCCATTTTGGTCGTTGTCGTGATGGCACTAACGTCGCCCTTCGGAATTGGTGTTTCACTTGTTTCGCTAAAAACATCCCAAAGTGAGTTTTCATCCATAAATTTACACATACCCTTTTGAATTAGGTACACATATTCTTTATCATTAAAATCACCATCTTTAAAACTGTTTTTCTTAATTCTTTCAAAACATGCATTAAGCTTAATTCTTTCCGCTAAAGTGAACATTTTGAAATCATTAGGATTTGAATCATTAGGTTTTGAAACCTCGGTTTTTTCATTCTCATAAAATCCTTGGGATTTTCTAGCGAAAAAGTCTATTTTCTCATCCCCATATCTCATAGTAAGTCTCCCCTCGTGAACGTCGATTACGGTTCGAGCCGTCGATAAGAATGGTCGGCCTAAAATAATGGGACACTTAGGGTCACACTCGTAATCGGATATAACGAAATCCGCGAGAAAAACAAACTTTCCAATCCTAACATAGACATCCTCGGCTATTCCAATTGGTATAAGTGGAGTACAATTCGCAAGCTCGATTGTCATGTTTGTGGGGGTAAGCGAAGGCAATCTCATCAATTTCCAAAGAGAATGAGGCATGAGATTGATGCTAGCACCTAAATCGGCAAGGGCTAAACATCCCTCAATCTCGGAAAAATCACAAGGTAGTAGAAATTGGCCCGGATCCTTTTCCTTTCTCGGCATACGCCTTTTGGGTTTTTTAAGAAGGATCGAAGCACAAGTTTCTTCAAGGGTTACTTTTGTAAGGTCAACAAAGCTCTCTTTTTGAACCGTGGATGGAATTTGAGGTACACGAGGGTGTGCACTCTTTTCCTTGGTCGCCACGTTCACCCCATCGACTTTAGAACAATAAGACGTCTTAGAAGTCGAGGGTTGAGAAGAAGGAACAACTCGAAATCCTTCAAGGTTAGGGGTAATCACACGACCTTTCTCACGAGACGAGGCGACTTTACATTGTTCCTTCAGATTAGCAACGGTGTCACTAGGTAACGAACTCGATGACGCACCCGAGGACTTGTTCATTATGGCCGAAAACATCTTTTTTATATCAATTTGCCCTTGCTCAATCTTCGTGTTTTGCAATTTCAATGTATTAGAAAAGTCGTTTTTCAAAGTACCAATTTCTCCCTCTAATCGTCTCATATTAGCCTCATTCGTTTTCATGTAATTTTGAAAATCGTTTGACGAACTATTTTGATTTGAATTAAAGTTCCCTTTGTTTTGATTGTTTCTTTGAAAATTTCCTTGATTACCACTTGAAAAATTGTTGCCTTGATTGTTGTTGTTTGAAAAATTCAAGTTTTGATTATTGTCTCGATTTTGCCAAGTTTTATTACGACCTTGATTATAACCTCCTTGATTTTGATTCGAAAAATTTCCCTGTTGATTATTTCCATGAAAATTGTTACGATTTTGAAAATTGTTGCGTTGGTTATAATTGCCTTGTTGTGATGGACCCGCGTTATTTTGATTTGAAAAATTGTTGTTTCCATTTAACGCACTCACATTCGACGTTTGGCCATCCGTAGCCGCACACTCGTAATAATTATGAGGTCCACCACAAAACGTACACGAAACCTCAACCGCTTTCACCGTAGCGGGAGCGTCTTTCTTTTGCATCTCAACGAGAAAAGACGTAAACACATTCGTCAACTTGTCGACTTTTGCATCAACTCTCTCAATGTCGCGATTAGAACTACTAACATTGGCGACATTGGCAACACTCGGTGCGTTGCGGAGTTGGTAAACCTTGGATCGGTTTTCGATAATTATCAATGCATCTTTCGGAGTCTTACACAAAAAGTTGCCACCGGCGGCGGAATTCAACGAGTCTTGTTCGTGAAAATTAAGACCGTTGTAAAACGTATCGATTTGGTGCAACTCGGAAAAACCATGGTGAGGACATTGCCTAAGCAATTCCTTAAAGCGATCCCACGCGTTTCTAAAAGATTCATTCGGTTTTTGCTCAAATTTCGTAATCTCGTTTTTGAAAAACGTTGTCTTAGACCGTGGGAAAAATAATTAACGAACTTGGAAACGAGATCCTTCCAAGTAACTATCGAATTAGGTGGCTCTTTCTCGTACCAATCCTTGGCGGCACCATCGAGCGAGTACGGAAAAAGCATAAGCTTGACGACATCGGTGTCGACGTTCTTAAACTTGCTCGTGGCCAAAAGACGATCAAAATTCCGAATATGGTCGTGAGGATTATCGGCTTCACGACCTCGAAACTTCGTAGCTTGGATTAACGAAAGCATTCCGCTCTTAATCTCAAAATTCTCCGCTTCGATAGCGGGAATTACGATCGCGTCTCCATAACCCTCGGTGGGCGCTTGGAGCAATTCCATCATCGAACGATTGTCGGCCATCTCCTCTACGGTTTCTTCAACAACGATATTAGGAACGTCGGTTTCTAATTCTTGTCTACGTCGTCGATTCCTTCGATTACGATTGCGTCGATTTGAAGCTTCGCTAGAATTGGAATAATCCTTCGATCGAGTGCGCATGCACTAAGCGTAGAATGGGTGGTAGCAAAGAAGATTCTTTTTGCGGTTTTTCGATTTTTTCAATTTTTTTGGTTTTTGATTGGTTTTTTAATTTTTTTGGATTTTTGAATGTATTACGTAGACACAAATCTACAAATCTCCCCTCGAATCGATCTTCTCGATTAAAGGAGCCTCAAAGAATGAAAACGATCACGTGGAGTGAACGTTCTCGATGACTTTAGAACGTTGGTGGAACACCAAAACGTTCAAGAGGGTTTAATCTTGAAAACACAAGCAAATATAATATACGTAGATAATACTTGGGCGGCAAACCCTCGATTAGCCTTCTTTCTCAAAACACGCACAAGCAAGCGGAGGAAACGAGGTGGCGCGAAGCACTTAAGAGCCTTTTCCCTTTAGGTCGTGAAATACAACCGCCTTATACCCACCTTATAGTTTGTGTTAATTGAAATTAAGCCTCACGAAAGTATTTATCTATTTCGCCTTTAAACTTTTTCTTTAGATTCGAATACAATGATCGAGTGATGAAATCCTGAATCAAGGTTGCGTTTTCACGCTTTTGGAGTACTTGTATATTTATTGTTCTTACGTAGTACAATATAGTAATAATATATTCATAAAAAACGAAAACCAATATATATACAATATAGTAAAGATTGTTTTGTGTTTAATTTAGGAAAACTAAACACGATTTATTTGGATATTATAATATAATAAGGAAAAATAACAAAAATGAGTATGTACGATATTCACGCTTTCCAAAAAAATGAAAAGCTAAAACGCACTACTCACACAAACACGATACTAATAATAATGGCAAACTAAACACCTCCCCGGCAGCGGCGCCAAAATGATGTTGAGTAAAAACACGTCTTTTAGGAAAAAGAACGTATAAGTGCGGCAAGTATTAAACTCGACGATTTAGGAAAACCGAAGAATCGAATAAATGCGGGTTCGTTCTCGAAGGAGGTGTGTGTATTAATGTGCCAATATATAAAATAACAATGTTTGGATTAGTGACGTTTTTGGTTTAAAGAGAGAAAAATAAAAGACGAGCTACGACTACGATTAAACTACGACGTTGACGTAAAACGCGAACGTAAATACGTAAAACGCAACAAAATTAAAAATTAAACCTAAAAATTAATTAAAAGATTAAAATAAGTCTAAAATAATATAAGTAAGAATAAAAATCCAACAAATATATTTTAAAACCTTTTATTAATTAAACATTCAATTTTAAATGCTAATTAAAGCCCTAAAATCAAATATAATTAACAAAATGTCCAAAATATTATTTTATTGAACTAATAAATCACTTATATTATTTAAAGACTAAAAAGTATTTTTCCTAAATTTTCAAAACTATTTTTCTATTTTTTAATCACTAAAAACTATTTTTATATTAAAATAATCATAAAAATAATAAAATAAAGACAAAATTAATTTGACAATTTTAAAAATCCTAAATTACCCTAATGAACAGTAGAAAATTGAAAAAGTTTGAAAAATGTAAAATTTTGCACTAAAAGACAAAACAGTTTAATAATTAAACCCTAATTATACTAAATTAATTAATAAAAATGATTAAAAAGTGAACAGTAAATATTTCTTAAACTAAAAATCTTAAATTAATTTTCTAAATCTAAGAAAAATTTTAAAACAAAAAAATATTAGTTTTTGTCACTAAAAGACAAAAATAGAAATATTAAAAAGTAACTAAAAATGCAATTTAATCTAAAAAATATAAAATGAACAGTAACAGAAAATTAAATTATACTGAAAAATCAAGAATTAAAAAAGAAAAATAATGAAAAAAGAATTAAGTCCTAACTCCTATTTTACCTCACTAAAGACAAAAAAGTAAAACTGTGATAGTGACACTTTGTGGACTTTTGTCCTTTTGCACAACAGGGGAAACAAATACACTAGCAGGGGTAATTAAGTTCCCACTGCTAGTGTAAAAAAACAGGTCTGTGGACCTTTTGACCTAGAACTTTTGATTTGATTGGTTTTGTTGGACAAGAGGGGCACCCCCACACTCATGGAAGTGTGAGGAGTCAGTTTATGCAAGAAAAAGAGCAAGTTCTTCACAAGAATAACACACAAAATAGCAAATCAAGTTACTATGGGGGCTATATCAAGTTTCTGGTGAACAGTGCAGGTCTATATGCACACAAGACGAATTTCAAGTTGCCCAATCTTGCACACAAGCTACCCTAATGACTTTAAACTAATCTAAAACCCTAGATCACCCTATCTTTTAATAATCCACAAAATTTATGGCAAAATTACTCTAAATCAAAGACAGAAAATGGATTTTACTGATTTTTACCCATTTTACCAAAAATATAGCATGCAAAGTCTTATCTAATGTTACCAAACTTAACCATGACAACTGATAACACCTACCATCTTCATATAAAGCTTGTTTGGACTGATTTAAAACCAAGGATTGATAATTACTTGCTTTTCAACCTAGTCCCAAACACTCCTTAAAATTCTAAAACTAAAAATTAACAAACCAAATCAATACCAAATCCACCTAAACTGATTACAACCTAGTCTAACATGCATAAAAAACTTAAATGAGCATTAACAAACAGAAACATCACACAAAAACAGGATATACTCAAAATCACATAAATCACTTAAAAAAAGTAAAAAAAATAGCACAAGGGGGTTCAAGCCTTAGGACCTTAGATGATGCCTTCCCTGGTGAACCTTTGGACTTTTTGAGCTTATGCAAGCTTGTAGAGTATCCCTGTTGAGGTTCAACAACAGAACCAGGGAGATGCAATATCTTCAAGGTGAGAATAATAGATGGAAATGGGAGGTCTTGTGGTACCTGCCAAGAAAACAAGAGAGACAGAAAAAGTGACCTGTGAAAAACCAATAAGCTATAAACAAGCTTATTAAATAAGCTGCTATAGATTATTGGTTATGCTTAAAAAAATGAAAACTGATTTTTTCTCTTCTAAAATCTTTTGGAACCTAACTTTGAAAACTTTTAAAGACTTTAACAAAGGCTTAATAATAAGCTGAAATCCCCCCACACTCCACTTTCACTTCATGTGGGGGTAGAAATCAGATTTATTAAGGACTTTTTTCCAGGTATTTCTGAAAACTCAAACTTTCTGAAAATTCCTTTGAAATGATGAACTTGAAAATACTTAAACTAAATTTCAATAAAAGAAAGCTTTAACATTAAATGGGAACTCAAAATTTGTAAAAGATTAATCTTTTCATTTTCGTTAATAACATCAAAATCTTACAAAAACTGGAACAAAACTGAATGTAAAACCTAAGTGCCTTATAAATAGGCTACATCATCTTCTAGAAAGCTTAAAACCCTAATCTTGAAATTCCCAAAGTGCCCTGAGCATCAAAAACGAATATGCTGATTTAAATAAGTCTTCTAGGTCCTTCTTTGATCATGTGAAGATGCCAGCTTGCAGAAGTGAATCTTGGCCTTTAATCTTGTATTGGAGGACAAGAAACCGTTTTGCATCGTTGATTTAGTCAATATGGCAGGTTATATGAAATGACCCGTGACATGTGATGGCTGTGGGGGGGACAAGAGTAGGGAGATGTCATTTTCAGCATGTGGGAGTGTTCTTCATTGACCATTAAACAAAATCCCCAATGATAATTATCCTAATTTAGGATAATTAATTTTCTGGAAAACTAGGGTTTATCATAAGAACAGGGAGGGTTGAATCTGATTTGGGATTAAGAAATGTGTTTAGCGCGACTATATTAAACTAATATTGTTTAAATAAAGTTTAATAAATCTGCCTAACGTGGCAATGGATGTAGGCCGGGTTTTTGGCGGGTTATGGGTTTGGTTTTAACAGGTTTGGCCCCTCAACGTTCCTTCACTTGCTAGATCCCTTTAAACAGCACTCAACTCTTTTTTTTCCTTTGTAATGTACTTTGGACTTGTTGTCACTTTTGGCACAAGGCATTTCAATAACTTTTCAACAAGGACTTTTCATGTAAAAAGGGATTCTTCAAGGGCTAGATGTGTAAAGTCTTCAAACCTTAGGGACCCCACTCATATTTATGGATATTTGAGGGGTATAAAGTGTCAAATCTTCAAACTTGGAGGACCAATGTTGCCAATTCTTCAAACTTCAAGGGCATTTTTGTAAATTCAAAACTTGGGCCCGGTTCTTTGTGCGGCTTCGTTTCCCGTGTTCGTTTTTGCTTGATTCCTTTGATCTTTTGGTGAATTCACGATATCCGTACCTAAAATACACAATGAAAAAACACAGGCATATATTGGGTATTTTGACGATATTTTAAGCGTTTTAAGCCCGATTTGGACGATGAGACTATGTATAAATACAGTCTCATCACTCATATATGCTTGCTTTTAATAATATCATGTGGTATTATTTGGATAAATTTGCATCTTTAAATGATACGGTGGAACCCAAAATCAAGGTACTTATGATTCTATATTTTATATATGGGACCTGAGACTCTTGATCCTAAGTTAATTATGATTACGTCTTTAGACGGAATGGGACGTCTAAAGGTGAAATGATGAGCCACCGGACCATAAGTTTACTTATAAAATTTATATCACGGTGGAATGGGAAGCCCGAAGACGAAAGTTGTAACTAAACGGGCTATAAAGTACCTTAATAATATCTATTATCTTAGACGTTATATTTATCCTAAATAATAAGCATTGCCGGGAATATTTAGGTAAGGTGGGCTATGAAATCATTATTGAAACGAGTAAGGACGCTTGTTCGTTTGAATAAAGAAATCATAGGTCACCGAATGGAGTTATAAATTTCACCTTACATGGATGAGGACACTTGTCGATGTAAATAGAAATTTATAATCACATGGGCTTATATGTATTCGACATGACTCATTACTGATATTATTTTATGTATCCGACTATGTACGTATCCCTTTTGACTCGTGATTTACTCTAGTAGTATCTTATCATTAAGATAACTCATAATTGATGTTATTACATCACCATCTAGAAACCTAAGAAGACTCGTATTCATCTCTTTTGGATCATAGCATTGTGCTCTTGATTTTTGGCTTATCCTTAAACCCAAATATCACTTCCGTTGCAGTTGACCCCGTTGGGGGTGTCCATTTTCCGCTGCATTTGACCCCTTGAGGGTGTCGACTTCTGTTGCATTTAACACCTTTGGGAGTGTCCATTTGTGCTGCATTTGAACTTTTTGAGGGTGTCTACTTTCCGCTGCATCTGACCCCTTTCTGCATGTGTTCTTTCCGCCGCATTCAACCCTTTTAGGAGAGTTCTTTTCAGCTGCATTTTGAACCCTTTTCGGGAGTACCCACTTCCGTTTCATTTGACCCCTTTTTGGTGTCACAGAAAATAAAGCTGGTTCATCTGCCATGAGGGAATGAAACCTCGATTATTCGAGGAGATGGTAACTCGGACTTTATCGACACTAGACTTAGTGTCATTTCTTGTACCGAAGCCCAGAAATACTTGGTAAGAGGATGCTCTATCTTCTTAACCCACATTTCTTAAACCGACGAGGAAGACAGACCCAAGCATAAAAGACATGCACAACTCTCAATGGGTGTATTCTGTAGGGTTATGTTGTAATCTCCCAAAAAGCGATAATGGGTGTCCAATACCCTTTTGGACAATATTCTTCCTCTTCGGATCCAATTAGTTCGACAATACCATTGTCCAACAAGCCTTGAAATGAATGACTTCCTCCTTTTAGAAGTCGAAATTGTGCAATTTTTGGAACCACCAATAATAGATGCATGACCCTTTCAGCATCTCACCAGGGATGCACACTTCTTTATTCTTGGTATCTTCTTTGATTTCCATCATCAGAAGTACTTCTTTTATATGCAACTTATGCCCCAGCTCAACCACAAATGAAGCAGATTCCTTGCAGCTTCCTACCCAAGCAACATCAACAATAATCTAAGCCATTTCGCTGAGTGAAGCTTTGGTGTCAAACTAATGTTTGGTTTCCACAGGCTATAATTATATCGGGAAGCCCTTCGCGTGAAAATTTGTAGACGCAAGAGCGGTACCAGCCAAAACTATATTTCTAACTTGACATCGCATAAGCTTAGTAAAGCATAATAGACTTAAAAGTCTCTTGAAGGACTAGTAGAAACATTAATGAACTGTTATCTACGCTTATCAAGACACATTGGAGCCCTAGAGGCACATCTAAGAAAAACCAAGACTTAAGACGAGTCTGTCCTAGTCAACACAACCTTGTAAACTTAAAATTTGAGTTCACAAGATTGCACGTTTAAGGAAAAGTTTCCTCACTTGTTCCCTTAACAAGTAACTTCATCTTTAACTTCGAGAAAGAAATTAAAATAACGGGGTGGTGTAAAACCCCTAAAATTTGGGTTTCTACACACGTCACCGGCTTCATTATTGTTATCATTCATCATACCATATTGTAACAGACTACCTTTACAATGTATCATCACAAGACTTATTGTGTTTTGACGAATGATTTCTTAAACTCCAAATGACTCGTGAATTGTACATGATAGCTGGAATACAACCCAAAAGTTTATCATGATGTACAAAAGATCTAGTACATCTACTCAAATCCTGCCCAGCAGGTCTGCTAGATGTGGCTAATACTGGTAGGGCTAGTAAGGCTGCAGGTGCCGACCGGGTACTCTGAAATGCCTGTATAAACCAATCAGGACTCCTTAAGCAAACTGAGTACAACCAGCAACTGAGACCGCAGTCTACCAACGACTCCTCGAAGGTAGGCGGTCTTTACTGTCACTCCATCGTGACGAACAGTTGCAAGATCAAAGAAGGTGGACAAGGACTGCCCTTGTGCAGTAAGAGAAGTGTGGGTCTTATGTTGAAGGCCCCCCTCCAAGGTGTGAATATGCCAATGGAGGTAGTAGTTCTCCTCCAACAACCACTATAAGGCCTCGTCGGTCGTGGCCCAAAAACCTCGTGCTATCTGGGCATCTGCCCATATAATCCAAGAGAGAGAGAGAGAGAGTCTATACACTCATGCATGACAGTGAACCCCACCTGGCCTGCTATCAACAGGTTGTGGACGTCCGTCATGTACTGCTCCTGGCTCATGGCCAGAGCAGCAATCCGAACTTGAACAGGGCAGTATGTCTAGTTCCGGAACCCTCTACAACCTCAAATCTTGGCTTGTAGGTTTTCCAAATGAACATCTATCATCATGAGCTTAACCAACCAAGTGTAGTTGACCCTACATCGACTTTTCCTAGTTGACAACTTCCTAGTTTGTCCTCTCTTAATTGTCATTAATTGTTCCGCGAACTTCTACCGCCTTGTCAGATTGACGGCCAAACTTTCGGACAATTTTGTCCATCCATAATTGATATTGGCATCCAAATACTTCTCAATTTGGATATATGAAACGATCCGGATAAAGATCTCCTTGCATTTCTTTCTATCCATCCATAGTAGTAGCAGCATCCATTACTGCCCAATCGGATGTATACTGCGACCCGGATAAAAATCTCCTTGAATTGCTTTCGGTTCATCCGTAATAGTAGCATCACTCAGATACTACCCAATCGGACTTATAGAGCAATCCGAATAACTATCTCTTTACATTGTTGGCGCCATTCGTTTCTGAGCATGTCTAAGACGAATCTTTAGATCTATGACATCTATACCCTAACAGATGACAAAGTTTTTAATAGCTTCGAGGACGAAGCTAAAATAACGGTGTGGTGCTGTAAAATACATGATTTTAACATGAGAATAATGTAATAAAAGTTCACTCGATGATCCTAGATCATTTCTCAACCTAGTAATACTAATCGAGTTTCGAGGACGAAACTCAAGATGGCATGTAGATGGTGTAAAACCTGAGATTTTTCGTTCATTAAATAATAACGAAGTATACTTCAAAACCTATTTTGAAGCAATACAAAAATCATCGAACTTAAAAACTTGACAAAAGTCGAAAAACCCGCGTACCGACAATCTAATAATTTAAGTACATAAATTATTGTCGAGAAATACTTGATAAACGATTTGATTTAAATTGTTTAATATTTCATTTATCTACTGAGAAATTAAATGAGAAGTATCTTCATTAAAACGATACTTATTCTTATTAAAACAATATACGACAAATAATCGTCTTTAAACGAACACACACATTATTTATATTATAAGACATATAAATAATACGTTTTATCGGAGAGATCGTTTTAAGATTAATGACACGGTTTTTGCAAGACGAATCAACTTCCATAAATCACAAACGAATCCCGAAACGTTAATTAATAAACGCATGATAAAATGTTACACATTAAGCCCTTGTAAAATAATTGCAACATAACCCCTCAACTATTATAAATCTTGTAATTAGATTTTATAACATTAAATGGGTATAAAAAGGGAAACTAGGGTTTCACTTTCATTTCATACTAACCCTAGCCTCCATTTCACACAAAAATGGCAGCCGTCACATTTTCCGGCCATATTCCAGCCATCGGAAAATATTTCCGTCACCACCTCTAGCTTGTAGATCGGGTAGATCTATACGTATATCTGTCTACCACCACTCACCCGACATGTCCACTGTTGTGGTTTACCCACAACCATCATTGTAGCAGCCGGCTCACACCAGCAGTGGGTGGCCGCCGCCGCTGTAGACATCACAGCCACCATCCCACCTCCGCCACTGCATGCAGCCGTGAACTCACAGCCACCCACCTTGCTGCCGCCATCATCACCATCACGTGCTCCGTCCGCCAGCTTCGCTGCTACCCACCAGCAGCCACCCGCCCATCAGACACCCACCACCATTCGTGGCCATCACAGCCACCATGCAGCCACCAGCCGTGGCGCCTTCATCATCTCCAGCCACCAGATCCGAGGACCACCACAACAGCCCTCCTGCTGCCTCCAACTCGTCAGCCACCACCATCTTGTGGCACCTAGCCACCAGCCGTGACACCATGCTACCACCACAGCCGTGGTGGTTACCAAGCGGCTGTCACCTCCACCATCGCAGCCCTGCTGTCATCATCACCACAACCACCTCCATCAATAGCCGCCAGCTGAGGTGTGTTTGTTTCGGGTTTATACACAACAAAGGGAAGGGGGGGGGGGGGGTGTTCGGATCTGCTTGAAAGACCGACAGGGGTGTGTTTGGATCTGCTGACTAGCAGTCATTTAAGGGGGCCTTTGGTTCCGGACAGAAAATGAATAAGGGCGCGTTGGATAGTCTAGATCCGTACGGATCTATTTAGATTTGCTGTCGGGAGCGACATGCAAGACGTTCGGGTCCAAGATCTACAACCAATATCTTCGGGGGTGTTTGGATCTACTGCTTAGGGGGCGTTTGGGACTGCAGGAAGGCTTAAGGGAGCGTTTGGGACTGCTGATGACATGCATGTTGATATGGGGGCGTTTGGGACTGCTGAAGTCGACTAGTGCATGTTAGATCCGGAGTTGTAACGATAGGGGTATACTTATGTTTATGTTGTAAGATATAGACATGCATGTAGAATTCCCACCGATAGTTGTAATGTTCCCACTGTTAGTATATGTACACCAACTAACCATTTAACACTTGCCACTGATAGTATTAAACTACCAAAAGTTCCCACTGATAGCTTAACAGTTCCCACTGTTAGTGTGACAATCCGTCAATTTATGGTTGATATTTTATTCTCAAGTATAATTTAAAAACATTATTTTAATGTTATATTATGAACTCACTTATTTTTGGGAAGAAATTTGGATTTACGTCTTGAAGTAGCATCGACTACGTCTAAACCGGAGGATTCTACGTTACGTGCTTACGTTTACATACACCGTTTTTGGTGACAGTCCGACATTTCAGGAAATAAATTTATCCGTGAATATTATTTTGGGATTTTAAATTTGAGTTAGTTCATAAACTCACAAATTTACGAGAAGAGATTAGGACTTACGTGAATAATTTAACGTCCTTTACGACTAAACCGGAAACCTTAGGATTACGTATTTACGTTTTTGAACTCCTTTTTTTATGGGACAATTTTTATTAGATTCGTTTTGTGCCGTTGATTCATAATTTATAAAAACATTTTTCGTAAAACGACCCGAGGGCACGCAAATCGAGGAAACTAGAATCGAGGAGTACCCGTAAATTAGTGGAGATGAGACAAGTGGGACACTTGTCCCACCCCCACTTATAACTGGCCAAGATAAGCCATACAAACACCTTGGTGTCAACTCAATAATCTAACTAAGGACACTTGTCCTTAGCTTGCTTACAAACCACTTCACCCCATCAAAACTACTAGCTACAAACCATTTTTCACACACACCACATGCAAACCACTCTCTCATTCTTCCTCTCTCTCTAAAATTCGTCCCATATCACCCTAAAACACCCATTTTGATCAAATTCAACCACAAAATCTCATGTTTTTTCTACATATGATGATGTCCTTTTGAAGATATGACGATTGGAGGTGATCTTAACTTATGAAAAGTAATTTTCATTAGATTAAAGGGCTTATTTCATGAAGGTGTTCATCCATCCAAAGGACCCAAGAAGTTGCCTTGCTAAAGTTGAAGATTTGATAACAAGAACCAAGTCTTGTTCGTAAAAAACCTCATATTTTCATCACTATTGGTGGTATAGAGATTGTTCTTCCTATCCTCTTGTTATTTTGATTATGTAATCTTGTACTTTTTTTTATTTATATATATTTATATGATGATGAATGATGATTAAAAATATTATGTGGGGATTTGGTGTTGATAAACATGGGTAAAAAGATGGAAAACCACATGTAAAATGCTTAAATATTGCTTAAAATGATGGCTTTATAAAAACACTAAGTAACCAAATGATAAACTGATAAAATGGCATATTGGAATCAATTTACAGTAAGTATTAGGTGTTATACACATGTGAGAGTTGGTCATACAATGGAATCATGAAAATGAGTGAGATATGATCAAAACAAGATTAGAGTGCAAATCTGCCTACACTGTTTTGGACGAATTTATTAAAATATTTAGATGTTGATTCATCAGTAGCTATAAAGGAATAACATGAAACACATATCATGTAGTTTTTGTCATAAAAATTTGAGGTCCTATATCATTATAGAACTCTAGATATGGACATTTTAGTGGACTTAAAATTTAGGACTGATTCTATAAAATAAATAATATATAATATAAGCACTCAAAAATTTATATAAAATATACATATATAAAACCCAATAGTTGATAATAGTTATAAATAAAGAGATAGATATATATTGATATTAAAATGGGACATGTTATATAAAATACAAGTATAAATGTTTTTCCAAGTTATAAAACTATATACTTAAGTTTTACGTCTTTTCGGTTAAAACCGAAAGATTAACGTTTTTGTCAAATAAAACTTAGACGGTCGGACCCGTCTAATGTAAACTTTTATAAACTCACATACTGATATATGAACTTATATAACAAGTAAAAACCGATAAAACCCGAGATTTACAACATATAGACATTAACGGGCCAAAGTAGCCTTATTGGACTATAAACCTGACTAGTTGGTAAAACACTTATAAACTTACGTATTGGGCTTAACCCATTTGGGCCCAACATGTAAAGTATAATACTGATATTAAAAGTATAATTGGGCTAATGAAAAGTATTGGGCTTGTAATAGGCTTATTGGGCCTAAAACATGTAAATAAGTAAAACTAGTAAACTAGTATAAAAGTTACGAATACATAACACTAAAATGAGTAAATGAGAATGTATAAACCCACTTGATCATCATCATATATATAAAATCATCATATGTATACATAATTTTTATTTTTATAAAGTCATTGGAAAAAAGTCTAAGACGAGTATTATTTGTCTAGGTTTCTGTGATTGAAGCACGTACCGTATATCCGAATTGTCGATAACCCGCTTTCCCACATAAATGTGAGTTCATAGCCTCGCACTATTTTAAATGTTTTTATGAAATGTTTTATAAACCCGCGAGGGAGATAACATGTTAGTTTTTATGAAATAGGACACTAGTTGTCCCGATTGTTTGTTTATTGATTTGGACCCGAATGATTGTATGACCCGATGAATGATTCAATGACCCGATAGATGAAATGAAATGGATTATTAAAGTAAGGTTATGTCACTAAAAGTCCCATTAGCATGAACTGTGAACTACCGGGATTTGGTAGATGTATATGCATATAATAGTACTATTTGGGGACGATCACCCCAGTTCGCGCCTTGAGGGTTGATCCCCGTCGTGCCACATTGATTGGTAAGCGAATTTATTTATGAGAAGATTTACACAAGCGTGATTATTGTGACGACACGATAATTTAGATGGGCAAATGAGTTTCGGGTTAGCTACCCGTTTTTTGTTGTAGTAAGGTAACAATGTCATGCGGCTTATAATAATCCAAAAATAACGAAAAACTGCTATACGCACTGAATTACGATATATTGCCTGACTAGCAATACGGAGTCTTATTATTGATGTTATGTTTGTGTTTTGGTTTTACATAACCATATTCATATAACGGTTTTTATTTAACTTTATACAACGTTATAAAACGTATTGTATGATGTTTTTACGACAATGGTTCGTATAATGATTTTGAAGGCAAAAGCCTATATTATACTTTTTGATAAGGATTTGTATAAAATGACTTTGGCTATTTTATGGCCTATTACAAAGATTTGTACAAAATGATTTTCGGTAATAATTTTATACCGATGTTATATTGATGGATTTTATTAAACTCTATGAATTCACTCGGCGTTTTCGCTGACCCTTTCTTTTAACATGTTTTATCTCAGGTACTTGAAGGTAATTCTCGGGAAGACGACAAGAATTCATGGCCCGCACTTAAATAACAATTTCTATTCAAATATTTTGTAAAAATTGTATGAAATACTATGACTTGGAACCTATGTAAATCTAATATTTATGAATGGAAATGCTTTATTATTAAACGACGTGATTTTTAAGCATTGTCTATGATGTGAGTAATGTGCTATCCCATAACACCAACGACTCTTCTGCTGTATTGAATTGTGTAAATTTGGGGGTGTTATAGTTTGGTACCAGAGCTCTCGTTATAGAGAACGAAATATTTCTTTTAAACTAAAGTTTTGAATAAAACATTTCAAAATCTTTTAACTATAAACATTTTTCTCAAAATGTCTAAAAATCTTTTGACTATAACGGTGCCGAAGAATTCCCGAGTTACCAACAAGGCCAGACTGAGAAGTGTTATTTTAATATATATATATATATATATATATATATATATATATATATATATATATATATATATATATATATATATATATATATATATATATATATATATATATATATATAACTTGGATTATATATATATGTTGTAATTTGATTACATGTTTGTTTGATGATCATTTTGATATTTATACGACGTAGATTGTCACAAGAAACCCTAACTTCCCTAGCAAATCAATTGAAGCTATTCCCGTAGGAATTCTAGTTATTCCAGATCTAAACCAAGTTGTGGATATTTATGATCCCAACAAAATGGTTGATATTCGTAGAAATGTAGATATTAGTTGATTGTGATATTGAAGAAGAATTGGCGAGGTTAAATCTGATATCGATGTCATGACGATCTTTCCTTATAGAGTGGAGTTTGACAAAACGTTACCACCTAGAAAGGTGTCATCTAATTCATTGTCACCCAATTCTTAAATTTGAAATCGAAAGGGTGAATGTTGTACTTGAGGCTGTCATTCGAACCATTACCCAAAAGCCTCATGCCACTAGTACCTTTCCGAGAAGTCTAATTGAATGTGTGAGTCATTTTATACTAGTGACTCATTTGATAATTATTGTTGGAAAGAGCTATAGGATTGGAAATTAAGTGTTGTTCATATCTAGCTTTTATTACACTTTGAAGGTCTAAGAATAAGGATGAAAGTATTTGAGAATAAGGTAGGATATCGCATTGAGTATGATTTGGCTGAAACTTGAATAAAAGTAAAATTTAACTTGTGTGGAATATGAGATTGTTAAGAGGAAGTCGTTAAGTTCTGTGATTGAATTATAATGTTTTAATTGATTGTTAGTTCGTGTTAAGTGTTGTTCCTAGGCCATTGTCCAATGATGAGGATGCCTAGTGTCTAATAAATAAATTGAAGAAATCTTCTTCTGAATTAGGACCGATGGATCTTTCGGGACATGTGGAACACCTAGTGACTCTTCTAGATTAGTATTCATTGTGGTATCTTTTAAAATCCCTAGCTTAACTGAGACATCAGTTGGTAGGATGAGTTCTTGGAATTGTATGACATAGTGACACATAATGTGTTACGGTACAATTTTGACTTGTTTGTGATTAATGAAAAGACTACCATTGATTGCTAAATCCTACATGTATCGATGTTATCTATCTTTTATTGCTTCATCCTAATGCTCGCATTAGTGATGCAACCATTGAACAAGTACTTATCTCGATTTGAGTTACGTTGTGGATTATTCTTTTTGAGTGCCATCGAGGTCATGAACCTCATGATTATTTGGCTAAGCTCATTTCCCGATATATTGTAGTTAGTTCTTGGTGAACCACTCCTCATCACTCTTTTGCAGATCACTCATTGTTTTTATAAGATAAAACAGTATCCCTTGAGAAAAATTGAATTTTCATCACTATAAGGATTATTCAAAGTGAGATTTATAAGTGATTGTTATCGAAATGAAGTTGTTTATAAAACACCTTGGAAAACTTAATTGTTTTCATAACAAAAAAAATCTTTGTAAATTTATTTTTGATTCTTATTTAAGAATTAAGCATGAAAATGTTTTTATTATAAACATGATGATAAAATTTTGATGAACTGAGTATTGCATCGTTAATCTTGAAATTGTATATAGTTGCGCGCCTACATACAATTTGGAAGGGACCATGCAAGGCTGATTATTAGCCACCATGAAATTGTTAATAAACATTATATTTCTTTGAAATTGTGAAATATTAAAATTTTATGAGATCTGCAAAATGTGCAAAATAGGGGCATATTGTTAGAGACACCTACATATGTGCCCGTACCATTTATTCAGTAGAATCGAATTTAATCATTGAGGATATTGTCTTATTTGACAATTGACAACTCTTTCTTGTCCAATTCTCCCATGGTGTGATTCTTTGGAAAAGTATCTGATTACCGAGTGTTGATACCCGACTGGATGTATTGACGTTCCTATCATTTCTTTTGATCAGATTTCATTTGAATGACGTGGGTAACGATCCGAGGAGCTTTCAAATGCGTACTCAAATTATGAAAACATGGGATATATTCATATTCATTAAATGTTTTCGTCTGTATCTGATTTGAAATTCTCTCGCGTAGATTATACGTTGACCTTACTCTTTTTAAGGTTAGTTATATCTTCATATATCCTTGAATTTGTGAAGGATTATGAGTTATTATTAGTCTTTTGAGAAGTTCACATCTTATCAACGGTAATGAAACTGGAAAGCTGATAGTGCCAGTAGAATATTTTGATTGATTATGACATGACGACATTGTCTTAATTGATGGGAACTCGAGTAGAATTCCCCTAAATGATAAGATGTTGATTATCAAAAGTGATCTAAATAATTCTTGATGGATGACCATATCCTGCATTTAGACTTGAAATTATACCATGAATGGTTGTGAACTAGTCATAGATATTGTAATCTAGAAAGAACTTAAAGTAAATTTATTAAAAGATGTTTCCGTTATCTGAAACTTTAGGAAGTATTTGTTGAGGAATTACCTAGACTTTCGCCATTAAGGCAAGTTGAATTTGGAATTGATTATATTCCTGGTGCTGCACCTGTGGCGTGTGCAATGTGCGTCAACACCATCTGAAAAAGCTTTTCTTCTAACAAGCTCGTCATCATGAAGAGCTATGGTATTATCATTCCTTATATTTGTTGAATTACCATGAACTAGGTAAATTGATGATAAAAATCTATATCCACTACCCAAGATGATAGATTTGTTCGATCATTTACAAGGTTCTAGCATATGTTCTAAAGATTTGATCCACGACATGGTTATCATCAACTTCGCATCCGCGAAAAAGATTATCTATTCCAACCACTACATTCAGAACTAGTAATGAACATTATGAGTTACATGTTATGTTGTTTGGATTGACCAATGCACATGTAGCATCCATAAATTTGGTGAATCACATGTGTAACACTCTAAATTTTCGTATCGGTATAGCGGAAGGGTCATTTAGAGTGTTACGGGATAGCACAATAACTCCAATCATAGACAACACATAAAAATGGTTGTACAAGGTTCAACATACATTCATTCGATAGAAAGTTTTAAAGTGTACAACAGGTCCCAAATTATACAGGTCATTCGGTTTACAAAACATAGATCGAATGAACATTTTTAATATTATGTGGGCCATCAGAGTCGATCTCCATTCGGATTACCTTCAAGCACTTGAGATAAAAACATGCAAAAATCATATCAGCGAATGCCGAGTGAATTCATAGAGTTTAATAAAAACCGTTATATAAAACAATCGTTAAAATCAGAACACAAGTATAATATCAGAAGTAAGTCCTCGTATTGCTAGTCAGGCAATATATAAATCAAGCATACATCTTAAACCGTCCATGAGATCGTAGCCTCAATATTACCATTATAGGTAATATATTCATCGTTATTAGCGTCGTTATCGTTTTGTATATAGGATTATTATTAGCCGCATGACATTGTTACCTTACTATGAAAACAACGGGTCGCGAACCCGACAAACAATTTGCCCATCTAAGTTAGTGTGTCGTCACAAAAATCACGCTATGGAATCTTCTCAAACATAAATTCTCTTACCAATCAATGTGGTACGACGGGGATCAATCGTCAAGGCGCGAACTGGGGTGATCGTCCCCAAATAGTACTATCAAATGCATAAGCGTCTACCAAATCCCGGTAGTTCACAATTCATGCTAATGGGACTTTAAGTGACATAACCTAACTACTAATAATCCTTTTTGTCTCGTTTATAGGATCATAGCATCATTCGGGTCCATATCATTAAGCATACCATCGGGACTACTTGTGTTCTATTTTTATCAAAATCTAGCATGTTATCTCCCTCGCGGGTTTACAAATCATTTTATAAAAACATTTAAAAGAGTGCGAGGCTATGAACTCACGTTGATAATGAAAGGCGGATTATCGGCTACGGGCGTGCTTCGGTCACAGAAACCTATATAAATAATAATCGGTCTTAGACTTTTGTCCAATGACTTTTATCAAAATAACAAATATACATATGATGATTTTGTACATATGATGATGATCAAGTGGGTTTATATATTCTTGTTTACTCATTTTAGTGTTTACGTTTTGGTAACTTTTTACTAGTTTACTAGTTTGACCTATTTACCTATTTTAAGTCCAATAAGCTTATAATAAGTTCTTTAACTTGTATTAGTTCATTTTATACTTATATTATCAGTATTTACACTTTACATGTTGGGCCCAAATGGGTTAAGCCCAATAAGTACTTTTTATAAGTGTTTAACTTATTTAGTCCAATTATTAGTCCAATATGCTTACTTAGCTCGTTAATGTCCGTATGTCCTATAGTTCGGGTTTTATCGGTTCTTACTTGTATTAGTTACTTATATATCAGTATATGACTTTTAAAATTTTTACATTAGACGGGTTTGATCGTCTAAGTTTTAATTGGCGAAAAACGTTAATTTTACGGTAATAGCCGAAAAAGTCGTAAAAATCAAGTTTATAGTTTTTATAACTTATAAATATTATTCCACTACCATTTTTATAATTTATCCATTTATTTAACCTTATACATATTTATATAAATGAAATTCATAAGTTAGTGGGTTTTAATTTCATATTTTATACTATATAATTTGAGTGCTTATATAATAGTAATAAACATTAATTCTTCAAAATCTGATTTTTATTTTTATCTTCACCATTTTATCATATCTAGAGTTCTACAATAAATTAGAAGCTCATTTTTGGGTGGCATGAACTTCATATTATGTGCTAAAATTAACTTAATTATAGCTACTGCTCATTTTAAGTTTATCTATCCTTATCAGTCCCTACAAAACAGCTTATTCAGATTAGCACACTCATCTTGTTTTGATCATATCTCACTCATTTTAATGATTCCATTGCATGGCCAACTCTCACATGTGTATGACATCTTTTACTTACTGTAAATAGATTCTACCATGCAAGTTTATCAGTTCAAGTTTTGGTTACATACTGTTTTTATACAGCCAACAAATTAATCATGATTTTAGCCTTGTTTCTTATGGTTATTAACCTTTTTAAGCATATTTATCAACACTTGATCCCCACACAACATTTTTATCATCATATATTCATCATATACATATACAACAAGAAAGAAAATACATTTTATCTTTACAAAAATAACAAGAGAAAATGTAGAGGATGATCTTCTTTACCAACCAAGAGTATATCTTGTTTTTGGAAGACAAGAACTTGATTAACACCAAATGTAACTCCAAGATCATCAAACACCAAGTAAGTAAGTTGAGAAATCAGCCCTAGGACACAAGCAAGTCACCTCCTTTGTTGTTAAAATGGCCACCAAGTGATCAAGGCTTCAAGGTAACTCCATGATATAGCTAGATAACAAGTATTTTGTGGCTAGAAAAGATCAAAAAGGGGTGTTTGTTCTTGAAGTGGGACGGCAATGGTGATGTGGTTGAGAGAGTTTCTAGTTGATTTGCATGAGTGAATGGTGGTATGTGTGAAGGTTGATGGTTTTGAGTTAGAAACTAGCTTAAGTTGTAAGCTTAAGCTTACACTTGTAAGTTACCAGTTAACATGATGCCACATCTTTGATGTGGTGTCATGTTTGGGCCGTCCCATGTGTAGTGGGGTGGGATAAATTATTTTTACCATCCCGCTAATTTACGGGTATTCCTCGATTCTAGCTTCCTTGATTTGCGTGCCCTCGGGTCGTTTCACGAAAAACGTTTTTATAAATTATGAATCAACGGCACAAAACGAATCCAATAAAAATTGTCTCATCAAAAACGGAGTTCAAAAACGTAAATACGTAATTCTAAGGTTTCCGGTTTAATCGTAAAGGACGCTAAATTATGCACGTAAGCCCCAAATTTAAATCCGTAAATTGTGAGTTCATCAACCAACACAAAAATAAGTTTCAAAATATTATACGAGAAAATAATTCACTACCTGAAAATGTTAGATTGTCACAGCTTTTCCTCCCAAAAGGGATCAACGTCCTCGTGATCCATTTCATTTGGATGTCCGTTTCCTATTGAAATCGAAGAGGTGCGGATATTTCTTCCATATTTCATCCTCTCGTTCCCAAGTATATTCCGGTCCATGCTTTGAATTCCATCGGATCTTGACAATAGGTATCCGACTTTGTTTCAGTTGCTTTACCTCACGATCCATAACCTCTACGGGTTCTTCGATAAAATGCAACTTCCCATCTATTCGAACCTTATCTAACGAAATTTTCTCATCACTCACTGCTAGACATTTCTTCAGATTAGATACATGGAATGTGTTGTGAACACCATGAAGTTCTGGGGGTAACTCTAGTTTGTAAGCCACCGGACCTACTCTAGATAAAATCTTAAAGGGTCCAATATAACGGGGATTCAATTTTCCTCGCTTTCCAAATCTTATAACGCCTTTCCATGACGATACTTTCAACATTACTTGGTCACCCACTTTAAACTCCATTGGCTTCCGCCGCACATCCGCGTAACTTTTCTGTCTACTACGGGCAGTCAACAACCTATTCTTAATCTGAACTGTCATCTCCGTAGTCTCCCGGATCAATTCCGGTCCTGTGAGCTGGGTATCCCCAACTTCACTCCAACATACAGAGATCTGCACTTCCTACCATATAAAGCTTCAAACGGTGCAGCCTTAATACTAGAATGGTAACTATTGTTATACGAAAACTCTGCTAACGGCAAATGTTTATCCCAATTCTTACCAAAATCTAACACACAAGCTCTCAACATATATTCTAGTGTTTGTATCGTCCTTTCACTCTGCCCATCAGTCTAGGGGTGATAAGCAGTGCTCATGTCGAGATTCGTTCCCAAAGATCTTTGGAGAGATTTCCAAAAATTCGATGCGAATCTAGGATCTCGATCTGAAATGATCGATACAGGCACTCCATGCTTGCATACAACATCCTCAAGGTATATACGAGTCAGCTTCTCCAGTGAGAACTGCTCTTTAACCGGAATGAAGTGTGCTGATTTGGTCAGTCTGTCGACAATAACCCAAATCGAGTTGTTTCCAGATGATGTTCTAGGAAGCTTGGTGATAAAGTCCATCGTAATTCGCTCCCACTTCCATTCAGGAATCTTTGGCTGTTGAAGTAGTCCTGATGGCTTTTGATGTTCAGCTTTAACTCTAGCACAAGTCAAGCATGGAAGAACATACATAGGAATATCAGTTTTCATATTCGGACACCAGTACAACTTCTTCAAATCATGGTACATCTTATCAGATCCCGGATGAATGGAATACTTAGATTTATGGGATTCTAACATAATCAAGTCTCTTAAGCCTCAAAACTTAGGTATCCACATACGACCTCTTAAGCATTTCACTCCATCAGCTCTAACCTCTAAAGGATCTCCTTCTCCTCAGAACCCTTCATTAACAAAATTTTACTTCTTACAAGCTTCTATTTGCGCATTTCTAATTTCCTTAGGCAAATTATTGTGCACGGTCAAGACTAGAGAACGTACCCTGATAGGCTCTATATCTTTCCTACTTAACGCATCGGCAACAACATTGGCTTTTCCTGGGTGATATTTTATATCACAATCATAATCACTTAACAACTCTATCCATCTTCGTTGCCTCATGTTCAATTCCTTCTGATCGATAATATACTGTAGGCTTTTGTGATCGATGAATACCGTACACTTGGTGCCATACAGATAATGTCTCTACAACCTAAGAGCAAAGACTACAGCTCCTAACTCAAGATCATGAGTAGTATAATTCTCCTCATTCTTCCTTAATTGCCTAGAAGCACAAGCTATCACTTTCTCCCGCTGCATCAAAACAACTCCATAGCCTCTAAGAGATGCATCACAATACACTACAAAATCATCACTCCCGTCGGGTAATGATAAAATTGGCGCACTACATAATTTTTGCTTCAATGTCTGAAATGCTCCATCTTCATCACTTCCCCAAACGAAAGGTTTATTCTTCTGGGTAAGCTTAGTCAAGGGTTTAGCTATCAAAGAAAATTCTTTAATGAATCGCCTATAATAGCCAGCCAATCCTAAGAACTGTTGCACTTCCGTTGGCGTTGTCGGTGCAGACCAATTCTTAATAGCTTCAACCTTTGAAGGATCAACATGAATTCCATCTTTGTTAATCACATGACCAAGAAATTGCACAGAATCTAACCAGAAATCACATTTCGAAAACTTAGCATACAACTTTTCATCCTTTAACAAATTCAAAACAATCCTTAAATGTTCTCTATGTTCATCTTCATTCTTAAAATAGATTAGAATATCGTCAATAAACATAATCACAAATTTATCCAAGTAGGGCTTGCACACTCGATTCATTAAATCCATGAAAACCGCAGGTGCGTTAGTTAACCCAAATGGCATTACTTGAAATTCATAGTGTCCATAACGAGTTCTAAATGCAGTTATAGGAATATCTTCTTCACGGACGCGAAGTTGGTGATATCCTGACCGCAAATCTATCTTAGAATACACACTAGATCCTTGTAGTTGATCAAACAAATCATCAATCCTAGGTAAAGGATAACGATTTTTAATTGTCAACTTATTCAGTTCCCTATAATCAATGCACATACGGAAAGATCCATCCTTCTTCTTAACGAACAAGACTGGAGCTCCCCAAGGCGACGAGCTCGGTCGAATAAAACCTTTATCAGACAACTCCTTAAGTTTCTCAGATAACTCCTTTAATTCAGAAGGGGCTAATTGGTAAGGCGCACGTGCCACCGGTGCAGCACCAGGAATTAAATCGATTCGAAACTCTACTTGCCTTATCGGTGGAAGTCCGGGTAAATCTTTAGGAAATACCTCAGGAAATTCACAAATAATAGGTACATCTTCCAATCGTTTCTCCCTAGACTCATTCCTGGTCACTTGAGCTAAGAATAACTCACAACCGTTCCTGATGTACTTTTGGACTTTAATACATGAAATGATTTTCAAACGAGATTCACCTCGATTACCATCAATTACTAACGTCCTATTCCTAAGAGGAATCTTAACTTTATTTTCTCCACATAAAATAGTAGCATTATTCAACGACAACCAATCCATACCAATAATAATATCAAAACTACCTAATTCTATCAACATCAAATCAATCGGAAAGGAATGGTTTAAGAGATTTAGAGAGCATCCTTCTAATAGCTTATTAGTTTTTGTTAGAAATACGTTTTAACGTATATTAGAAGTATCGGTCACTCCACAATAGTATTAATTTTGTAATAGCTCGTAGTTAATGTTACTTATTAAGTTAAGTAAGAAACCGACCCATGGGCTTGTCATGGGTCGGCCCAAGCCCAACATTGGCCTTGGATATAAATACCCCTTTCCACCATGGAAAGGGGTTGGTTGTTGACATTCCATTTTTCTCATTTGAATAAAAACACATAGTTTCTCTCTCACTTTCTCTCACTAGTTTCTCTCTCTAGGAATCTTCAACCCACTTCATAGATTCATAGTTTATCAAGATTCTACATTTGGTATCAAGAGCTATGGGGTGATTTAAGGTAATGATTTGTGTTGTTATTTAGTTTTTGATTGTATTAGTGTTCTTTAAGAAGATCCATCTTGATTCTTGGAGTTTTTGGTGATTTTGTGATTGGGATTAGTAGATAAGTATTAGTTTTTACTTATTTTTGTAGAAATCACAAAACTTTTTGGGTTATTTGGTAAAAATCTGGGTTTCTTTCATCATTTTTTTGATTGACTGTTACTCGAACAACCTTCTGTTTCCCAGTAAAGTTCCGAACCAAAAAGTTCCGGATCAAAAAGTTCCGGATCAACAAAAGTTCCGGATCAAAAAGTTCCGAACCAAAAGTTCCGGATCAAGGAAAGTTCCGGATCAAGGAAAGTTCCGGATCAAGACAAAGTTCCGGATCAAAAAGTTCCGAACCAAAAGTTCCGGATAAAGGAAAGTTCCGGATCAAGGAAAGTTCCGGATCAAGACAAAGTTCCGAATCAAAAAGTTCCGAACCAAAAGTTCCGGATCAAGAAAGTTTCGGATCAAGGAAAGTTCCGGATCAAGACAAAGTTCCGAACCAAAAGTTCCGGATCAAGGAGTTCCGAGCCAAAATCTTCCGAATCAACACTTCCGAATCAACAAAAGTTCCGGATCAAGGGATATTTTACTTGTTTTTTCGACGATTTTTTAGAGGATTTAATCTTGGTTTCTTACAACAAAAACTCAACACAACTCACAAACTTTACTTCACCGCTCGATCAACCGATAATCTTTGTCTCTTTGAAGTGAACAAAATGAATCCGAATTCATTAATGCCTCAGATGACATCACTTACGGACATTTCCGTCATTACGGGAACGGACAATCGCCCTCCAATGCTCATTAAAGAAGTCTTTGAAGCATGGCAAGGCCGTATGATGTCATACATTAAGGGAAAACCGACATACGGGAGGCTTATGGTCAAGTCAATTCTGAATGGTCCACTTGATTATGGTACCATCGTGGTTAACAATGTGACTCGACCACGGGAATTTGAAGAACTTACACCAGCTCAACAACTTGTTGCCGATGCAGACGAAAAGGCTCTTCAAACCATTCTCCAAGCTCTTCCACATGACTTCTATCGAATGGTAAGTCAGTATACGGTGGCAAAGGATTTATGGGAACGTCTAAAGGTGTTGCTACAAGGTACGTCTCTTACCAAACAGGAAAGGGAATGTCAGTTGTATGATCTGTTTGATAGATTCACGTACAGCCCAGGGGAAACGCTTCATGACTATTACTTCAGATTCACTACTCTCATGAATGATCTGAATGTATACAATCTCGTGATTGCTCCATTCCAGGTTAACACCAAATTTTTGAATACTTTACCTCAAGCTGAATGGGGTGAGTATATTACCGATGTTAAGTTAACCAGGGATTTGCATAAGTGCAGTTTGGATCAACTCTATGCTTTTCTTCAGCAGCATGAGAAACATGTGATCATGCACCGTTCGCCTCGAGGTATGTACCCTGATTCTTTAGCTTTGATGGCGAATCAACCAAGCTTGTCACACAACAACACTCCTTATATCTTGGGACACCAAGCCTATCATCCATCACCTTACATGACACCAACCTTCCCCCAATATTCGATTCTACCGCAACCACCCACCTCACATCAGCAACAATATCGGTTTAATGCACCTTCATCACAATATGCTTCACAACCTCACCCAGCAAGCATTGCACCTTATGCTCAGTCTTCATATTCTTCTTATCAAGAGAATGCAGCATATCCATCAAGCTACTCTGACCACATGAGTGTTCCTTCTAGTGCTTATGCAGCTCAACAAGACCAAGCACTGTATTGTGATGATGATGAAGTCCCCATTCCTGAATTCAAACAAGGAACTGACCCAGTTGAAGTGTTAGCCACTATGTCTGCTTATCTCACAAGGACTTTAAGCAAACGAGGATTTAGAGGACCAGCTCCTACTAACAATCCGTTGAGGAATTCATCCAATTCTCGCCAACAAGCTACTATTGAGAATGGCAGGGTAATGGTTCAACCTATTCAACCTTATCAGGGGAGACCTACTACATCAACCACCAATGCACGCACGATCAATCCTGCTCCAATGGTCAACACTCCTCCACGGGCTAATTCCACAGGCAAGTTGAGAATGATTACATGCTACAACTGTAAGGAAGAAGGTCACATGTCCAGGGATTACAAAAAACCCAAGAGGAGAAGGGATGGTCAATGGTTTGCAGAGAAGATTTATCTGGTAAACGCTTAGGCACAAGGAAGGGAACTTGATGAAGAGGAGCTTGCATTTCTTGCTAATCCAGGGATTGCTGAACAAGATGTTGTCACTACACAGAATGCAGCATACCAAGCAGATGATCTTGATGCTTATGATTCAGACTGTGATGAACTTCAATCTGCACAGGCAGCTCTTATGGCAACTATCTCTAGCTTAGGGCCAGAAAAAATATCTGAGGTACTTAATAATACTACTGATAATACCACTGATACTAGTATTCAACTACATCAAGTTGTGCAAGAGAGTGCTGATTCGAATGAGTCTTCGGTGGTGAGTCTTTCAAATGAGGAGACAATCAATGATAGTAATATCAATGTGAGTCCCCAGACTTTGAGTGAATCACAACCGGGAGCCATTTCGCATAAGCATACTCCTGCTCAACAAGATTTGGTCATGGTTCCTGCTACATTACTTAGCCAAATGAATGCTGCACTCTTAGAAACCCTAGCTAAGAATAAGAATTTGTCTGATGAGCTTGCCTTATGCAACGAGAAAGTTCAAACTTTGGAATTAGTTCCTTCGTCTAGTGTTCTAACAAATCCCGAATATGATCATTTTCGAAACAAACAAATGGGTCATTTGCAAGAAATTGAAACCTTAAGAGCAGATCTTTCTAACGAACTTAAAGAAAAAGAGTTAGTGGTCACTAATTTTCAAAAACTTCAAACGGATTTTGAATTACTCGAGTCTAAGAAGAATGAAATGGAAATTAATGCGACTAATAAGATTAGAAGTCTAGATTATTTGCTTTTAAGACAATACGCTGCCTCTCAACTAGTACACTTATTTGATGCATCTTTTAGAGAGTTTAACTTATCGCGTCAAAAAGGCCTTCCCCCTAACCCACGGTATGCAAAACAAGCTATTATCCATAGTCCTAGACTTTATAATGCAACCCAATTAGGATTGGTCTTAGACCCGATTGTTATTTTTGATGATCGCACAAATAAGGATCTAGTTGATGAGAATCGGTCATACAACTTTGCAAAATATCCCGAGTGTGATTATTTTAAAATGAATCAGGAGCTTGCAAAAACGGATTTTAGAATTCGCTTCCATATGGATAAAGATCTCATCACAGCACCAACCTACATGTTACATGAAGAAAACCCTAGTACACTTCCTACACTTGTCAAAATGGAAGGACCTAAGGAAATTCCAAAGGATCTTCCACCTGTTAGCACTGTATGGTTAAACTTGCAAGAGATTAATCAATACTTTGCTAGTTTTGACAAGGTCATTTTGGAATGTACGACTTCAAATGGCCTAAACGCCGGAGAATGGGCTTTCGAACACATGAACGAGGTGTTTAAGAATGAGATCAATCCGTTTGTCGAAAGTCTAAAAGGAAGTTTTGCATCTCTTTCGGAAAATCTTGAGTTTGAAATTGCAGAAGTTCAAAAAGTGTTTTATGAAATGGACACCGCTTACGAACTACAATTAATTGAAAAGGAAAAGATTTTATCCGAATATGACCGATTCTTGTCCCAAGTAATTTCGTGTGATGTGCTTACTACTGTGAATGTTAATTATTCGAATGAGCTTACATCCGCTATGATTAACTGTGATGCTCTGAATATATGTGATGATGTGTGTGATCTCTCTTTAAATGTTGCTGATACTGTAAATGAGGTAGATAATCATTCTTGTCACGAATCTAACGCTGAATTTTTAAAGCTTCAAGATTCTTACAATTTACTTTCAAAACGTTTTAATCAACTTGAACAACATTGTATATCTTTAGAATTAAAACAACAAACTCAAAATGAGGATCTTTTGATAACAAATAGTTGTGAAAACAGTGTTGGGACGAGTGACAAGATGATTGCAATAGTTAAGGCATTAGAGGAAGAGATTATGAGATTAAAGAGAGATGTGTCATCAAATGAAACACTAAAAATGGAACTAGAGGCTGCAGAGTCTAAAAACCAGGACTTAGAAATTAGACTTTCGTCTATTCTAGGGGAGATGGATCGTGCAAGACAGGGAATGTCCAAATTTTATTGTTCATTAGAAGAACGCTTCGCTTTTAATGCGGCACATAAACAATCTTATGTTGAACAATTGAACAAAAAATGTGAGGAAATCTCTGACTTAAATATCCAGCTCATTGACAAAAACATGGTTTTGGCCGAGTTAAAGGAGACACTTCTTCTCACCCGACAAGAAGCTGTTAATAACTTAGCTACCAACTCTGCACCGTCCACTAGTGCTCCAACAACCAAGTCAGTAGTGCTTTATAAGAACCCGCTCCATAAGAAAAACCCGGTTACCTACGATGATTATATGAGGAATGCAATTAAGCATGTAGATCTTGTTAGGGATATTTTAGACGATCTTTATGCCTTAGATCCCTCAAGTAGCTACTATTATTCAGCCCATGAATATATTAAGCGAGTTCAATATTGCTTAGCATATTTGCAATACATAGGTAAACCAGGTTCTGCACTACTCACTAATCGACCCATTGCTGTAACTCCATTCAATAAGACCCCAGGAGCAAAACCGTCATTGGCACCATCAAGTAAGGCACCTTTAAAATCTGTTGCTAATGTTCCCACTTTGCCTTCTACAGGATTAAAAGAGTCTACTAAGGCTAAAGGATCGCCACTCAAGAAAGATAAGATCAAGTCCTCCACTAGTAGTACCAACAAGAAGAAAGTAGAAGCTCACCATAGGAATGTTATGTCAGATTTAAATAAAAAGAATCATGTTAAGACTAAAAGCTCTGCGCCTGTGCAGAAGCCTAAACCATTTGTGAATTCTAATTTGAAATGTTGGAATTGTAATGAATGCATGTTTTCCCAACGTCATGATTTGTGTCTTATTGATCATGTGAATGAAATGAATGCCATTAGGAATAATCTTGAATGGAAGCCCACTGGGAGAACTCGTACCCAAGTTGGCTGGCAATGGCGTCCCACTGGTAGGACCTTTACATTAGATGGAAAAATGTGCCCTTTAACTAGGAATCCATCCATTGAGGTTAGGTCTCAGTGTCCTTTAGTTAGGAACACTAGCACTACAGTATGGAAACCGCGCCCTTTAATTAGGTCAGCCCCCACTATAGTGCCTATCAGTGAAGAAATACCTCAGGATTTAAGCCAACTAGAATCTACACCACCAACTAGGAAGAAGGCTAGGAAATCTAAGAAACCTAAAGTTAGCAAATCTAAGATTATTAAATCTGTACCTGCTAATAACAAGGAACATTCAGATTCCGAAACCTCTACATTGTCCTCGTCTGGTGATATTTTCAGGTGGTCCAAATCATCCTCTGGTATTTGGACTCTGGTTGTTCAAAGAATATGACCGGAGATCGCTCGATGCTCCGAAATTTCGTCATCAAGTTTCTTGGAACGGTTAAATTCGGTAATGATCATATTGAAAAGATAATGGGGTATGGTGAATATCAGATTGGAAACGTTACGATTTCAAGGGTATACTATGTAGAAGGTCTTGGTCATAATTTATTTTCGGTAGGACAGTTTTGTGATTCCAACCTAGAGGTTGCTTTTCGACAACATACTTGTTTCATCCGCAACTTGGAAGGAAAAGATTTGTTAAAGGGGTCTCGTGGTGCAAATCTTTATACTTTGTCCTTACAAGACATGATGGCCGCCTCTCCACTATGTCTTCTCTCTAAAGCATCTAAGACCAAGTCATGGTTATGGCATCGCAGATTATCTCATCTCAACTTTGATGCTATTAATCATCTGGCTAAAAACGAATTAGTTCGTGGTCTTCCAAAGATCAAACTTCACAAGGACCATTTCCGCGTGTTCAAGGGGGAAAATTACCAAGAAATCATACAAGCCCAAAGCTGAAGACACCAATCAAGAAAAACTTCATCTTTTGCATATGGATCTTTGTGGGCCAATGAGAACTGAAAGTGTGAGCGGTAAGAAATTCATTCTTGTTATTGTGGATGATTTCTCCAGGTTTACATGGGTTAGATTTCTACGTACAAAGGATGAAGCACCGAAGGCTATCATCACTTTTCTAAAATTCATTCAGGTACGTTTAAATACTACTGTCCGCCGTATTCGTATAGATAATGGAACAGAGTTCGTCAACCAGACTCTTCGTGATTACTATGAAGAAGTTGGTATCTCACATGAAACATCCGCTGCACGCACTCCACAACAAAACGGTGTCGTTGAAAGACGGAATCGTACGCTTATGGAAGCTGCTAGGACTATGCTGATTTATGCGAACGCTCCATTGTTCTTGTGGGCAGAAGCTATATCTACTGCATGTTTCACCCAAAACCGTTCTATCATTCGGAAACACCATAGAAAAACACCTTACGAGCTTCTACATGATCGTAAACCCGATGTTTCATTTTTTCATGTGTTTGGTGCTCTTTGTTATCCAAACATTAATAGTGAGAACTTGGGCAAACTTCAACCAAAAGCTGATATAGGTATTTTCATTGGTTACTCACCCTCCAAGAAAGCATACCGAATTTACAACCGTCGTCTTGGTAAGATAGTAGAAACTATGGACGCAGATTTCGATGAGCTGACAGCGATGGCTTCTGAGCAACGCAGCTCTGAACCCGCTCTTCATGAGATGGGAATCGGTGCTATTAGTTACGGATTAGTTCCCAATAATCCTACTTCTACATCATTTTTACCACCTACAAGGCCCGAGTGGGATAAACTGTTTCAACCGTTGTTTGATGAATTCTTTGATCCCCCAAATGATGAAGTTCCAGTACCTGTAGTGATAGCTCCAATCCCTGAAGTTGTTGCTCAAGCAAATGAAGCTTTATCTAATTCATCTTCAATTAACATTGAACCGGATGCACCTTTACCAAGTGATTCTCAAACTACACCTGAATCGTCACCCTTACTTGTGCCTAATGATGTTGAAGAGGATTCTATTGATCACGATTTGGAATATGCTCACCTACAAGAGCTTCCTTTCTTTGGTGTACCGATACCTGAAAACCCTTCAGCCGCGTCTACCTCAGAAGAAGCTCCTTCTATTGTTCACTCCAGACCACCACGGATTGAAAAACATAGCACCAAATGGACAAAAGATCACCCAATTAGGCATGTCATTGGAAGTATCGATCGACCAGTCTCTACACGCCATCAATTACAAGAGAGTGCACTCTATTTCTATTTCGATGCATTTCTCTCCGAAGTTGAACCTAAAAACTGGCAACAGGCTATGACTTAATCATCTTGGATTGAAGCCATGCAAGAGGAACTAAATGAATTCCAAAGACTTGAAGTATGGGAATTAGTTCCTCTCCCTGACAAGGTTAACATCCTTACTTTGTTGTGGGTTTATAAGGTTAAACTCAATGAGATGGGTGCAGTCTTGAAGAATAAGGCTAGATTGGTTGCTAGAGGATACAAACAAGCCTTGGGTATCGACTTTGAAGAATCTTTTGCTCCTGTTGCAAGATTGGAGGCTATTAGACTATTCCTGGTGTGTGTTGCTCATATGAACATGATCGTCTATCAAATGGATGTGAAGACGGCATTTTTGAATGGTGAACTAAGGGAAGAAGTCTATGTTAGTCAGCCGGATGGGTTCGTTAGCACGGAGTTTCCTAATCATGTGTACAAGCTTAAGAAGGCTCTCTATGGGTTGAAACAAGCTCCACGCGCGTGGTATGATCTCCTTTCAACATATCTCATCTCGGAAGGTTTCTCCAAAGGCAAGGTGGACCCCACTCTATTCACTCTCAAGGAGGGCAACGACATGATACTGGTACAAATTTATGTTGATGATATAATATTTGCTGCCTCTAACATAGAATTGTCAAAAACGTTTTGAGAAGATAATGTCCACACGCTTTCAGATGTCAATGATGCGAAAATTTTCATTTTTCTTAGGATTACAAATTTCCCAGAATCCCAGAGGCATCTTTATTAATCAATCAAAATATGCTCTAGAATCTTTAAAGAAATATAACTTTGAAAATTGTGACCCCGTGGACACTCCAATGGTGGAGAAATCCAAGTTAGATGAAGATAGGAACGGGATTATTGTCGATCCAAAACTTTACCGTGGGATGATCGGCACCCTTCTCTATCTGACTGCTAGCAGGCCTGATTTGCAATTTGCCGTATGCATGTGTGCCCGGTATCAGGCTCGGCCTACCGAAAAGCACCTACATGTTGTTAAAAGGATCTTTCGGTATCTCAAAGGAACACTTCATCGTGGTCTATGGTATCCGAAAGATTCCTCCATTGCTTTAATATCATACGCAGATGCCGATGGGTCTGTGCAACTCCTTAGAGACAGATTGATTAGTTGGTCTTCAAAAAGGCAGAAAAGCGCTGCAATTTCTAGCACGGGGGCTGAATACATCGCCATGTCCGGTTGTTGTGCTCAAGTCCTTTGGATGAGATCACAACAAACTGACTACGGTTTGGGATTCAACAAAATCCCGATGTATTGTGACAACAAGAGCGCCATTGCCCTTTGCTGCAACTACGTTCAACACTCCCGGGCCAAGCACATAGACATTCGCTACCATTTCATTAAAGAGCAGGTGGAGAACGGAGTGATCGAGCTGTATTTTGTCACCACTGAGTATCAGCTGGCAGATATGTTCACCAAAGCCTTAGATCAAGGACGAATCGAGTTTTTGATCGACAAGCTTGGCATGAAATAATTCACTCCAGCGACTCTCAAAGAATTGGCAGAAGAATCAGCTGAATAGTGGTGGTAAACTATTCAGGCGTATCCTTTGTTCGTGATCATGTATATTATCGTAAATATATAAACCACAAAAAGAAAATTACAAAAATATAAAACCAAGAAAAACCATAAAAAATATAAAACCTACAAAAACCATAAAAATTATAAAATCAAGAAAAACCAAAAATATTTTTTGTTTTTTTTTTAAATCGGGCATGTCTTTTAGTACGGTAATATTTACGGCTTTAGAAATGTCGATCAATATTGACACGGCGCCATAAATAGAGTCCGTATAAAAGTTGTACATTTTTAAAACATGCCCATTATGGCTTGTAGTTATTTCTGACTGCAACCCGGTTTTCGCATTAAAGTCACGTATTTCCTTGGAAAACGTTGGCTCACAACGGGAATTAATTTTCTCGGGCATGATTTACAAGCCAAATCATGCAAAGGGATCAAGTTTACTTTATAACTTGGTCTTACACGAGTTAGTGTACGTCTCAGTGCATTAATTTGTCAAAATAAGAGAAATCTTATTGCCACCACGAATCAATCTTTTTCAAGATATTAATTGGAAATGTTTTCATCAATATTTGACTCTTTAAACAATGACTACAGCTCTTTAAATAGAAAATGGGTCATCGTTTAAGGGGGAGAAAATATTAAATCATCTTCGTCATCGAAACGATTTTCAAAAGTGTTTGTGGAAAATTAATTGGCTAATGAGTGGTCTTGCTTTAGAATATGACTGTGTGCTCGCTCAATGTGATAGGAATTGCTTTAAGATCTTGGAGATTTGCTAATAGGTTGCGATGCTTAAGTTGTGTGAAGGTTAAGTTGGCTAAGTTTAACGAGTGTTAAGTGAAACGGATGTTAGCCTAAACAAAGTTATTAACTAAAAAGGAAAAGAAAAGTAAAGTATAGGGTTAAATGTGACAAGGGGTGAATTTTGTGAAATTTGACTTAGTCAAATCCCCTCCCCGTTTTTCTTTTTCTAGTTACTATCTTCACTGTTTCATTTTGGCCGCCATTAACACACACATATACACACTCAAGCTTTCAAAAAACGTGGTTTTATCATTCAATCCATTTCAATCCGTCTCTATCATCTCTAAGGTACATACCCAAGTGTTATCTTGTCTAAATTTGTTACTAATCAACTTAATTAACTCATTTTAATTAGATTAAATCCAATTAGGGTTAATTGATTAGGGGTTTTTGCTGGGTTTTGGATCGGATTAGGATTAGAACACTATGGTTACCTTAGAATGCCTTAAAACTCACTATAGCGCTTAGAATTATCATTAACAGGGTGCGTTTGAGAACTTCCGGATGAACAAGGAGTATGAACTTCCGAATGAAGGAAGTTTCGGATGAACTTCCGAATGAAGGAAGTTCCGGATGAACTTCCAAATGAAAGAAGTTCCGAGTGAACTTCCGAATGAAGAAGTTCCGAATGAACTTCCGAATGAAGAAGTTCCGAATGAACTTCTGAATGAAGAAGTTCCGAATGAACTTCCGACTGAAGAAGTTCCGAATGAACTTCCGAATGAAGAAGTTCCGAATGAACTTCCGAATGAAGAAGTTCCGGATGAACTTCCGAATGAAGAAGTTTCGAATGAACTTCCGAATGAAGAAGTTCCGAGTGAACTTCCGAATGAAGAAGTTCCGAGTGAACTTCCGAATGAAGAAGTTCCGAATGAACTTCCGAATGAAGAAGTTCTGAATGAACTTCCGAATGAAGAAGTTCCGGATGAACTTCCGAATGAAGAAGTTCCGGATGAACTTCCGAATGAAGAAGTTCCGGACGAACTTCCGAATGAAGAGTTCCGAATGAAGGACTTCCGAATGAAGAGTTCCGAATGAAGGACTTCCGAATGAAGAGTTCCGAATGAAGGACTTCCGAATGAAGAGTTCCGAATGAAGGAGTTCCGAATGAAGAGTTCCGAATGAAGAGTTCCGAATGAAGAGTTCTGAATGATAGTTGTTTGCCTGTTATAAGTACTTGTTGAAATGTATTATGCTTAGAAGTCATAATGATATACATCTATATATTTTTTGTGCATCAACCTTTTATGTCTTATCTTAAGCAGATACGATGACAAATCCAACAGTACAAGCACTCCAAGATGCTAGAACAGCCGCAATTGCCGAAGCAAGAACACTCAAGTTCATACCAAACAATTACCGGCTGAAGCAAGTTTCAAAATCCACTCACCACGGATTTAAAGTCGCCATAGCAATCCTTGATCACTCTCACTTCAAGAATGCTTTAAGGAGTACTGCCTCGGTGCCATATGATTACATGTATGAGTTCTGGGCGACCAAGGAAAGTACTTCAAACAAGATCACCTTCACTCTCGACAACAAGCAACAGACACTCACAGTTTCAGACTTCCGTAAGATATTTGGAATACGGGATACACCCAAAGGTATGTCATTTTCGAGGGATCCCACTAAAGATGAACTCATGGAGATGCTCGAGGCTCTTGGATGTCCTGACATACGAGTTGTGTCTGAGTTTACCACCGCTAAAGTAGGTCAACCTTGGAGAGCAATCTTGGGTATTCTCAGTAGATGTCTTACACCTAAAACAAGTGGGCATGATGCTTTGCGCGGTCCAATTATGAACATCTTTCATGGAATGTACAAAGGCTCAAATGCAGATTATGCATTATTGTTGTGGGAAGAATTTAACTTTCAACTCTTCCAAAACAAGAAGCTGAAGACTAATTTCTTTCCTTACCCTCGGTTTATCAAGCTTATTATTAATTATTTTATGAAGAATGATGTTACTATTGATAAGCGTGCAGCAAGTCGTCATCACACTGAAGAGGCTGATCACACTGTGGATCTAAGGCATGAAGGACCATCTGGTGCTGTTATTCCTGGTCCTATTCCCGATTATCTTCTGACGGATAGAATTAAGGCCTCTGCTGATTACAAACTACTGCTCCTAGAAATCAAGAAGCTAAAAGCAAGCCTTCAGATGGGAGAAGACTCGTCTAATACGGTCAAGAGTAAAGGTAAACGCAAGCAAATAGTTGCTTTACTTGAACCCGAAACCAAGAAGAAGAAGACTGAGACTAAGAAAGGGAAAGAGCAAGGCTGATGAGCTCGTTCTCCACGATGAAGATGATGTGGATGTCAATCCTACACTTGACAAGGCTGAGAGAAAATTAATGAAGATAGCTATTGAAAAGAGTAGGAAAGACACGGGAGGTAGTGGTTCGGGTGCACAGATAAATATTGAAGAAGAGTACGAGGAGCCAGAGGATATTGATGAGTTTGGATCACCTGAACGGTATTCTACTTCGAAGGAGACATCCATCCCCGTTTCAGCAAGTGTTGAAAAGGAGTCCGGTGCTCCTACAATCATGGTACCTACTCAGCCTTTAGTAACTCAACATCCACCAATACAGCCCTTACCAACCCGACCGGTACCAACACCATTCCTTCCACCACCAATAACTCCCATCCTCAGTACTGTAGTAACAACCGAGCCTCTTCAACCAACCCAGAGTAGCTTTGCATCATCTTCAATGGCGGCATTTGTAATGGCAGAAATGTTGGATAAACATACGGATAATCAAAGAAAAGAGATGGATAATCTTCGCCAAGAGCTACTTAGACGAGTTCAAAGTGAAGAAGCATCTAAGAAAGCCCAAGAAGAGATGCTTGCTAAGTTCGCTGCAGAGATGGAGTTGACACGTAAAGCTCATGCAGAAGAACTAGCTCAGGTTAAGCAGGCTGAAGCTGATAAGTATGCTGCACGAATCACGAGACTTCAAGCTATGAGGGATAAATACAAGGAGCAGAAAGAAACACTTGAAGCTTCTGTTGAAGAGAGAGTGAAAGAATCCGTTGAGTCCATTATGCCAAAATTGCGTGATGAGTTGAAGACACTCGCGGCTGATAACTTGATGATCAAGTCATCCAATCCTTCTGAATCCGCCTACAAAATTGCCTATGATTGAACCAATTTTGAATTAAAGAAGATCCTCAAAGCTCGTATGAGGGAACTTGGATCTTTTGATAAATCTAAGATTCAACGGACACTCTACAAATTACTGAATGAAGCAATTATGGAGGATGATCGGTTGTTCAAAATGTTTGGAAGTGTGGTACCTTACCACATTCTGCCTGAGGAGGAAAAAGATGATAGTGAACAAGAAGAGGGTGACGGGGAAGAAGAAGAAGAAGAAGAAGAAGGAGATGATGATGATGGTGACGATGATGATGAGGATGATGATGATGATGATGGTAGTGATGGTGGTGATAGAAATAAGGAGAGTGCTAAGGGAAGCAACGAGGATGACGACGAGGATGATGATGGTAAACAGCCTGAAACAGGGGACAAGGTTGCCAGCACAAAGAAACCATCTAAGTCTGGTACCAAGTCACAGAAAGATGCCGCGCAAAAGGAAAAATCCACTTCAACGGAATCAAGACGATCCAAGTGGCGCCATGATGTGAATGCTACTACGGCATCATCGATTCCTGGTACATCTATTGCTGTGTCTATACCTGTTACCACTAACCCTGTTAGTTCTATTGTTGCTCCTGTGATTGCAGAATCAGTTACTAAACCTGAGTTTGCACCACACTCACCTGTTCATGACACCGCCGAGATGCCTGAATCAGAACCAGCAGATGTTCATGTTTCTACTCCTATGCCACAAGAACCACAATCTACTGTTCCTGAGTCAAGCACACGGGACTGGGCGGACACTTTGGAGATTGATGAAACTGCACCGCCACAAGCTTGGATCACGACAACTGCCAAATATGATCCAATCACAGACGCTGACAGAGATGTTCTATATCTCCGTATCCGTAGTCCGATTGACTTGTGTGCATTTTTGGCTCATGAGTATAAGACTTCGGTCACTCCGTCTTTGGTGAAGAGAGCGCTAAAGGATAAGAGAATTCGCGCCAAGACCAGGTTAACCCGAATGGAGTACGAGTATTATGCTGACGAGGTCCTGAAAGCTCTTAACACCGTTCAAAGGCCAGGCCTCCATGAATCAGAAAGAGCTCCACCTCCACTTGATCCTTCTCAAGATAATCAAATTGCTCTCGACTTCTTCGTCGCCTATGATCTTGAGTATCTCCTCAAGGGTTCATCAAAGTACGCAACCTCCCTGACCTTACTGAAAGCTGCTAACTGGGGGACAATACCCTGGATCGAGGAAAAGGTAAACCGACTCTGGGTCCCAAAGGTAACTCGTAATTATGATATGTATGCTGTTATAGGTGCATCTCATTGGGACGAACGAGTCCGAAGGGCGTACAGAGGTTGCTGCTTAGCCAATTTAGGAAGCAACGTTAGATCCGATATTCGCATCTCCAGCATTTTGGGACTGAAAACTGAAGCCAAGAATGGCTATTATCATGTGACGGAGATTCGTGTAAAAAGGGAGGATGACAGAGAATACACAATCCAGCAGGGAGATTTTTCTATCATTCGCCTTGAGGATATCGAAGACATGTTGCTTATGATGACCCGGGATCAACTCACCCATATTGCTCGTGAAGACATCATTGCTTTGAATACAGCACTTCGTATGTTCACACGAAGCGTTGTTATCAAGAAACGAGTTGAAGATCTTCAATTGGGAGTTGAACGCTACCAAAGGAAGCTTAACCTAACCCGTCCAGTGAATCAAGTTCTACCTCAACATGTCACAAGATATCCCTATACCGGTATTTCTGTTCCGAGTTACGGGATTTTCTACTTGAACAGTCGATGGATAATGAAGTTTATGAGGGTGGGTGAGCTTTATAAGTACAGTGATGGGACTCTCATATACGTCAGAGGAAAGTTGGAGCAGCTTAACTCGGGAGGGTCTTTACCAGAGATGACTGAGGATTGGCATCAGGGTTATCGGCAAATGGCGAAGTATGTGATCAAGAAGATTGATCAAAAGCTCCGTGAACGTAGATTGATGAGGAGCTTAGAAAGATTCGTTGGTGGAAGACCATATGGAGTGCACCACAAGTTACTGCAACGATCCATCTAATGGGTCGTACATTTCAGGTCCACTTTATATTGGTTTTTAATTGTGAATATGTAAATTTGTGAATATTGTGCTTTTACGGCTTGATGTAGTGTTAAGGTATGATAATTTTTCAAGAATTTCTCACGAGATTCTAAATCTTTCAAAATATATCATACTAAAGCACTACAACTATCCCTTATTAATTTAAGGGGAGCATTAACATGTTCTATGGCCAAACATCGATTTCATTTTTTACCCAAAGACCGGTTAATCCATTCAATATCCCAAATATTAATGGTTAACATTTTGGATATGGGGAGAAAATGGGATTAAGGAGACTTAAATGATACTTGGCTAAAAGATGAAAAAGACTTAACGATAATCCAACTTAATATGTGTAAAGCACGTGTTAAGGGGGAGCGTTTTTGATGAACAAAACACCTAAGGTACAAAACTTTTTATTTCAATATCACAAGTACCTTAGGTGATTTTCAAGGATTTTTCATGGTGGCTATACTTTCCCAAAACACGCTTAATTCACGACGAATGTGGTGATAAAAGGGTGGTAGGAATAGGTTTAGTCCAATGATTCATCAGAGCCGATGGAATCTTCCCAAGGACAATTCCCTAGATAGAATTAGAAGTCCTAGGAAAGTTGGAGAAAGATTGTGAACGTAGCTGAATGCCGACCAAGTACTTAAGCTAGCACTGGAACAATCACAACAAGGTGCTAGTTATGACGTATTGGTAAGCATTGAAGGCGTTGAAGAATGAAAAAGAATTGTAAAGATAAAGGGTGTAAAGAAAGAAGCCCTCCTTACAACTTTAGGCAGAAACCGGGTCAATACATATGCTATTGAGATCATTTTTGTTAATGATTCTCGATATTGAAGAAAGACATCATGGACCTAGTGATGCAATGCACAACCCTTCCCAGCTAACTCAAATATCTCTCAAAAGGTATTTGTTTTAATCACACGGAGATCAACACGTTATCTATTGGTTTATTCACTCCGAATAGACTGATATTGAAAAGGTGGCACTCCTCTCCAGCCATCGCTCACTAAATCAAAACGTACTATCGAGTCTAGAGCCACGAGATCATCAAAAGTCTCAATAGGACACTTTCCATTTATTCCTTGCTTTCTCACACACTGTGAAAAGTAAGAGATTTTTATGAGTCCTACGCAGTATTCTTGTAATATTGCCAGAACATCCGAGTAATACGCAAGTATTACAATGAAGATGGAAATCCTGCTTGAGCCAACATCAAACAAGCTCATGGTAGGTTACACGTGCGGTTCTTTAAGAACCAATCTTGTGAAAAACTGGAAAGAAAAAGTAGTTTAATTCTTAATTGAACTTAAACTCATTCCAGGCCTCTACGCATTATCATATGATCTTGCCAGAACACTCAGAGTGACACTCTTTAGTGTTCACAGTGACGAGTGGAAATCCTTCTAGTGTTAACATCAAACAGCACTTGGTAGGTAACAAGCAAGATTCAATTTGAATCAAGTTTGTGACAACTGGAAAGCAACGATGGTGAATATCTTAATTGAAATTCACTTGTTCCAGGTATCATGAATTGACGGCTTCAATCATAAGGATTTTTAATCCAAATGATTCACTCTTTATGTTCGCAGTCAGCTTTGGATGGTCGAATAAAGAGAACGGGTTTACCCTCGAAATCCTGTCAGGAAGTTACTTAATTGAAACTATCCGTCACGGGTACGATATCTAATATCGTCCAACGGTCTTCACCGACCGGAGGTAAAATGCTACCGAATTAGAATAAAATGTCAAAGCCATTTTATTCGTGTCGTTGCTGTGTACCTGTTAAAGACGGTGGCGTTGCTGTGTACCTGTTGAAGACGGTGGCGTTGCTGTGTACCAGTTGAAGACGGTGGCGTTGCGGTGTACCTGTTGAAGTCGTTCCCACATGCTTATGTTTTTCTGCATCAAAGTTCAGCAAAATTCAAGAAAGTGCAAAATGAAGTCTTCCGCTGTACCAAACTCTGAAGCTTTCGAGAATTCAACAAAAAGACATAAGTGTGTGGAACATGGAGTCACGAGGAGGCCAAATTCACAAGAAGGCAAAGATCGCACGTGATTGGTCAAAAGAACAATGCTCTCAAGCCAAAGCCTAAAAGATCAAATAAACATATTCACAACAAAAAGAAAGAAGAAAAGACTACGAGCTGAAGAACGAAGACTTAGTATAGTATGCTAGGTTTAGAACTTTGTAACGTGGAGTGACCTCCCTTAGGGGGAGATTGTTAGAAATACGTTTTAACGTATATTAGAAGTATCGGTCACTCCACAATAGTATTAATGTTGTAATAGCTCGTAGTTAATGTTACTTATTAAGTTAAGTAAGAAACCGACCCATGGGCTTGTCATGGGTCGGCCCAAGCCCAACATTGGCCTTGGATATAAATACCCCTTTCCACCATGGAAAGGGGTTGGTTGTTGACATTCCATTTTTCTCATTTGAATAAAAACACATAGTTTCTCTCTCACTTTCTCTCACTAGTTTCTCTCTCTAGGAATCTTTAACCCACTTCATAGATTCATAGTTTATCAAGATTCTACAGTTTTCACTAATTTACCATCAGCCATTCCACCTCGTAACTGGTATTTATCTCTACTGGTTCAATGTCAATAAGGGCACTAAATTTAGTGGATACAAAGCTCCTATCAGCACCCGAATCAAATAAAGCAACAGCATAATGATTGTTGAATAAAAACGTACCGGTAACGACATTTGGATCCTCTTTCTTCACCTCAATTGTTCCAAGTTGATAGATACCACCCTGGGGGTTTCTTCCAGGTACAATCGCTTTCAACTTGGGGCATTCCGATTTCCTATGACCTTCTTCATTACAGTTGAAGCAAATGGTTCCCTTCTTAAACCTTTCAACCTTGTGTCCAAGCTTTCCGCAATTTCGGCACTTCCAGCAGTCGCCAGCATGCCTCTTGTTTCCACACTTAGGACATCTATCATCGTTGCGCGGTGTGTTGTTGGTAAGAGCATTTGCATTCCCCTTTCTCTGGTTCTGACGGCGATTGAAATTCTTCATATTATCACTTCTATCTACACGATCACCGTCTCCCTTTCTTTTCTCACCAACACGGGCTTCATCTTCCCTATCCTGAATTATCTGTCCAATGAGTTGGTAAGCCATTCGAACAGCATCATCAATGGTCAGTGGTTTAGATGATGTCACGTCCCCCAGATATTCCTAGTCAACCCTTTAATATACTGTTCAATTCGGATCTCTTCGGGTTCCACCAATCGAGGACATAGCAAGGCCAACTCATGGAATCGGTTTGTGTAACTATCAATGTCCACACCTTTCATTCTCAGATGAATCAACTCTTGTTCTAACCTAATAATCACACTACGAGGACAAAACTCCAAAGTCATCCACTTCTTAATTTCAGCCCAAGGAGTAGCATTAGCAGCATCAAGACCCATGAAAGCAATTCTCCCGTTCCACCAAGTCAACGCACGACCTCTAAGAGTAGCCATAGCAAAAGTCACCTTATCTTCCTCCTTAAACTTACTAATCCTAAACACCGACTCAATCTTCTCAATCCACTGGCTTAATCCTACAGCACCTTCAGTTCCATTAAAAGGTAGAGGTTCACACTTTATGAACGTCACATAAGTACAGCCACCAACTTCAGGTGCATTAGTTCCAAGTCCTCCTACATTTCCTCCAACATTAGAATTTACATTATTAGCATTCACATTTACATTAGTACCGCCAATTCCACTACCGCCAGCTCCACTACCGCCAGCTCCACTACCGCCAGCTCCACTACCGCCAGCTCCACTACCGCCAGCTTCATTTCTAGCATTTGCCATAAATTCAGTCATAGACGCGGTAACTTGCTCCGTAATAATCCTACGTACATCATCCTCAGTCACAGCCTTCTTGGGTGGCATAGTTCTATAATTTCACAATTTCAAAGTATTAAGCATCCACCCAACAAGGGATTCATATAAAATGGATTGAATTCATAATCAAGATACAAATAAGGCACAATATGGAATTCAAGACAAGATACATATTTCATTCGATTTGAAACATAAGCATTGTCTTAGTCACATCCCATATCAAAGTTCTAGCACTATATATACTCAAAATTTGTGCCAGGTCTACTACTAACAAGTCGGTTCAGTCAAAATTACAAAAGTACAAAAGATACAAAGGTCACTACTAAACACAGACTGGTCTACTTAGAACCGCCAGATGGTCCATCATCCATCGTCTTCTGTATCTTTGTCGGACGATCACTAGACACATCTTTAGCTGGGCGCTTACGGATCACTCCTCTTTTAACCATGTCAGCATAAAATCTACTATTCCAACCCACGGATATATTCAACTCCTTCTCAGCTTTCTCACGCATCGCACTAGCTACACTCAACTGAATCTCCATAGAATTCACCTTTTTCTTCATTTCAGCAAACCTACCACTTTCTAACACTGATAACCTCCTAAAAGCCTCATTCAAACCACGCTCTACATCAGTCAAATCTAAACTAAGCAATTCCCCCTCTTTCTCACCAACCGTAGTCTTCGACTCCAAATAAGCAACATGAGTCTGAACAACACCTAATCCAATCTCTGTCATACTACTCTTAACACGGGAAGCATCTAGATCACGTCTCAAGGCCCATGGTGCAAGACCATCAATATGAGTAGCCTCTCGATTACTAGACGACTCTCCTATCTCACGTCTACGAGTAGCAATACCATCAGTACCGTCAGGTGCATTTTCATCCTCATCCTTCTCTGATTCAGAATCAGATTCAGACGATTCAAACATTTCATCCCTAGGTAGCTCAACCTCAGAATCAGACAAATAAACTGGTGGGGGTAAAGGCTCGCCCTCTGGAACATCATAAGGATACATAAGCTCGGCTTCCTCATCGTCATCAACCTCAACGTCTATACCTACATCCTCCTCGACATCCTCGTCGTCAATCTCGTCATCTAAATTATCTAACCCAATCTCATCATCATTCTCTATATCAACATTCTCAATCTCATTCTCTACCAAGTCAACCTGAGGGGCAATCTAATCTCCTAGTCCTATCTCGGGCTCGGGATCCTCAAATGGTTCCTCCTCATCATCCATATCATAATCTACTAAGTCTAAATAAGGATCATCATCTACATTAGGTTCGAGAATAGCATGGTTTTCTACAGGAATATTAGGGTCAGCCATGACAATCTGCATTTATATATATATATCTCGTATTAGGATAACATACTAGTTAAACAATTACATAATTAAATCACGATATATACATATATATATAAATTAAATTAGATATATCAAAATATATATCTTCTCAATAGGGCTTGTTGATTGTGGTAAATTACACCTCTTGTTTAGGAAAACAAAAGAGAGTAAATGAGCGGTAAGTATCGAGTGATGATTTAGGAAAATCAAGCACTAATGACCCAAATGAAGTTCGTTTCCCAAGGAGGTATATGTGTGTGAAAAAAACTTGTTAAATGTTTGTGATTAATAATTGGTTTAGAAGGGGATGAGAAAAGAAGATGATGAAGACGTGAAAATTACTACTACGACGACAAAACGTAAAACCGTAAAAACTACAAAAATAAAAATTAATTCTAAAAATTACCAAAAATTTACCAAAAATCAAAATAAATATACTAAGAGTTTAACAATGATCAAAACTTTTTCAAACCTTTTAAATAATTAAATATTCAATTTTTAAATGCTAATTAAAGCCCTAAAAATCAAATAAATTATCAAAAAGCCCAAATAAAGATTTTTCAATTGGTAAACCTCTAAAATGACCTAAAAAGATTAAAAACTATTTTTAGAAATTTTTAAATTAACAAAAACTATTTAAAATGATTTAAAAACTATTAAAACTTAAAATAATTATAAAAATTAATCTAAAAGTGATAAAATTATTCTAAAAGCTGCTAAATTCCTACTTTAATGTATTAAAGCTAAGAAAAATGTAAAAAGTTGGAAAATGTGAAATTTGAAAAATAATAATAAAATAATATTAAAATATCATTAAAAATCTATAAATTATAAAAAATTCTAAAAACCTGCAAACTAGTTTAACTTAACCTAAATAATCTGAAAATCAAAGTGACATGACCAGAATACCCCTATTGGGCCCTCAAATGGGCCAAACCAAAAACAGTCAACCTTAATGGGCTTTTTGGCCCAAAAAGTCAAACTTGGCCCAATTGACTTGGAAAAGCCCAATCTGACTCAAAATTTAATTCTAAGCACAAAACTCTAAAGGCCCAAAAGCTGAATGTGAGCTTATCACAGCTTAATAAGCAAGCAGCTTATTCTTATTGGGCTTTTCAGCCCATTAAGCAATAAGCCAATGCCATAAGCTCTAATTTGACACACAACCTTCTTTTGGGATGCTTATGAGATCTGTAAAAAGAAATTTTGAAAAAGCACACTCAATAAGCCAGAAATAAGCAAAGTAAAAATCCACAAAACGACAAAATAGTCGGGTTTGAGATTTAGGGCACCTCAGAAGCTCTAGTTTGTTGCAAAAGCTCACAAATAGCTTAACTAAGAATAATCAATCAAGAAAATCACAAAAAGCCAAGTAGAATAAGCTGTAAGAACCAATAAGCTGGCTGAAAAAGCCAAATAAGCTAGTTTTCTAGCAAAAGCTTAACCAAAAGACTTGTAACCTTCCAGACTTGTTATTAAGATAAGAAAAATGATTTCTATTACAAAAGCCAAGTTGTTGCATGTGCCAATAAGCAGTTTTAAAAAATAAGCCAACTTGTGCTTATTTGACCAAAAGTCAAAGTACTCTAAAGTTCACCAAATGATCAGGAATGGTATATGGGCTTGTTAAAAGGCAATTTTTTTTGAAGGACTCAAGGAGGAGGCCTTGTGAATCAAGAGGTCAGTTGACCTTTTGATGGCAAATTTTGGCAATAAGGGCTTAATAAGCCAGTTAGCTTATAAGCCAGATACAAAGCACACCAAATAGAAAAATCCACTCACAAGCAGCACTTAAACAAGTTCCAAGCAGCAAATTCACAAGGCATACAATAGGATAACAAATGCAGACACAAAATGAGGTGGTCACTTTGCTGATGCAAATGACCACTTCAGCCAACTTTGATAAGCTATAGCACACTCAATAAGCCACCAAATTCAACAACCAGATAACCAATAGATAGCTTATCACCTAAACTATTCCCAAACCTGATTTCAGACCTTAGATCCAAAAACAAAGAAGTTATTGGATCTGATGTGTTTGACCAATTTCAACAATACTTTTATCAGATTTTTGCAACACTTCAAATCCCTTTTCCAAACTTTCAGAAACTTATCCAATGACTAAAACTTGTTCAAAATGACTTGTTTAGACCACCCAAACCCTAAAAACCAAGGGCTCAAGGCCACAAGGCCTTATGAACCAGTAATCCCAAACAGTCCTTAATCAACCACTTTTCAAAGCAACTTGTGATTTTTAAACACAACCTACTGATTTTATCCTTCAAATAGCTACACTAGGTGACAACTAACAGATTACAACCATAAAACACAAAGCACCAACACAGAATCAACAAATCACATGCCAAAGTACAAAACAAGCAGTAACATGAAATTTTTAGAGGAAATGTAATCAAAGGGTTATACCTGCCCTCCACAACATCCTAGGAGAGCCATCTATGCTCCTTGGACCTTGTTCAACAACTAGAACAAGACCAAGGTACTTCAATAACAAATATGATGAATGCCTTGGTTGATGTTTCAAAGCAGAAACTCAAGGGCTTGATTTCTTCAACACAATGAACAAACAGCCCAACCAAAGGCCCTAATCCCTTCACAAGCTTGGTGTCAACAAGCTTGCAAGAGCTTATAGCTTATGGTTAAGGATTAGTACACAATAATAAGCAAATTCAGAAACCACTTTTCAAGCTTTTTCTAACTTGAAAAACCTTACCAAACATAAACGTCCTTGAACCAAATGATTCAAGCACACTTATAACAACAAATGGAACTCAGAATCACCTTTAAACAATACCAACTTTCAAAAACATAAAAAGGAATTAAAATTTTCTCAAAATACCAACTTTTATAAATTTCAAAAAGGAATTACAAGTTTAAAATTTAAAGACTGGAACAAAGGGACTCTCACATGTTGAGGTCTCCTTTTATAGGAAAATGCCTGGCTAAACACTATTCACAAACCCTAGCACTGATTTCTCTAAAATGCCCTTGAGTCTTCTAGATAATTCTTGGTTGTGAGTTGTCCAAAATGATCCTAGACATTTAAAGTAGCTTTGGGGTGAAGCAAAGGATCAACTGTTGATCTTGACACGTGGCAAGCCTTGGAGAGGAAGTTGGCACATGATGGTGAAACGGTTTTGGTGGTGGGGCCTCTTGGTGAGTGGGAGTGAGGGTTTTATTATTGGGATGGGATTATAGTCGTGTGAATCAAGTGTAGGTAAGGGTAATTTCATTTTACCCTTTGTTTTAATGAAGATAGTTACTGGGTTCATGGGGTGAACAATAGTAACTTTTGTTCCGTTTTTGTAGGATTGGAAGTTGTTTGGCGCATTTTTGTGTGTTTGAATGTTTGAGCGCACAACTTTAGCCCTTCTTCTTCTTCTTTTCTTTCATTTGTGTTTTAAAACGTGTCAGCGCCCATTTCCTTTGTTGACAACTTTCAGGACTTGACAATTTTGGCACAAAACTTTCCAACAAGGTTTATAAGGATTATTTTTGCCATTTTGAGATATTTCAAGGGCTGATCTTGGAAATTCTTGATCTTCAAAGGTCTTCAATGTATCTTTGGCATTATGAGGGACCATAATTGGCAAATTGAAATTGTTGAGGGACTAAACTTGCCATTTCTTCAAAGTTGAAGGACCATTTGTGTAATTTTGACAAACTTAAGGGACCAAACTTGTAATTATCAATATACAAGGGTTTTAAGTGTCATTTCTTCATTCATTGAGGATCAATCTTGCATATCTTCAAGTCTTCAAGGGTATTTGTTGAATATTCCATGAATTAGGGCCCGGTTCTTTGTACGGCTTCGTTTCTCGTATTCGTTCTTCCTTGTATCTTGTGATCTTTTGTCTTTTTCACGATATCCATACCTAAAATACACAAGTAAACAAACACAAGCATATATATGGTATTTTATGACATTTTTATGCATTTAAAGCCCGAAAAGAAAGATGAGATCATGTATAAATGCCATCTCATCACTCCCCCATACTAAGCCATTGCCGTGCCCTCACGCAATGCTAGAATAAAGTATCTAAGCATCACCAAAGTTCAATTTTATTAACCTTTATTGAAGAGTAAAAGACTTGCAACATACTACGAAGATGTGTAAAGACATAATGTATGATTTTCATCATGAAAGTGACCTTTAGGGTCAAAGAATAGAAACAAGTAAATGTCCCTTAGAGTAAACTTTGTCATCCTTGATTGTCATACATTCCATGCTAAGTGCAAAAACGAGATCATTGTTGGTACAAGTCACAATGCTAACACTACTCATACGTCCAAATTGTGTAATACTTTTTCTCCCCGCAATCCTAGTTATTATAAAAGGAAATGGGTTACTAGCATTTTTTTAACTATTTGTCATGGATCACAAGTGATTCATATTGACTTATTTGAGTAGTTATTAGTCCGAAAGCAAAGTAGCACGATTTGATCGATAGTTAGGCGAAGGACAAAATCTTTTAAAACTGCTTCTCGTGTATCTCCTTAAGTTCATATCTTGGCATAACTCGTTTCACGATTTGAGACCTTTCTCGGACCGATATTTGGCATGTACTTCGTACTTCAAATCTTGGGAAGACGTTCTTGAAATTACGGTCTTCTCTTCATATATTTGGAATTTCTTCACTTGACGTTTTTGAGAGATTCTTCATATTGGACCACGATTTCATCATTTTTCTTCAATCTTTACTTTGGATTTTGATATACAACGATCCGCCTCCTTTTTGGACTTGGATATATTTATCCTCATACCTTGTAAGGGTCTTTTCGGATAGACTTTCTCCATGATCTTTAGGGGAGTAATTGCTTTTCGTCGTGTGTCTCGATCCTTCATATTGATTTAGGAATAATGATACTGCACATCATCTTGGATCTTTAGCAAAAATAGAGCTCCTCATGCCTTGTAAGGGCCTTTTTGGATGATCGCCAATCTTCGCGTCCCGCTTCAATAAGTTATGCCTTGGCTATGAACTCTATTCAACCCCGAGAAACTTTTAAACGATCTTGCGCTAGAGGCTAAGTAACCTTTCAAATCGTACGACCTTACTTATTGCAATTATGATTTATTCCTAATGCATTGATCTTAAGGGAAGAAAAGCCACAATTAAAAACATATGAGTTTTTGAAAGAACATTTTCATGTTCTACGTTTAGCATGATCACTTGTCTAACTCTATCATCTCTTGTTCTTCACTATATAAAGACCTCTAATTAAAGAGACTCGTGAATACTTAGCCATGCAAGTCAAAATTAAGCCAAATTTGGATTAGCTTTCATTAAGACTATATCAAATCAAAGTTTTGGGTTTTCAAGCCACCTATAGGATCTTGCACTTTCTTGGAATTTTTCAAGTTTAGAGAATGCATTTTATAGTTCCCTTGATAAGTGACTTTCTAGGATCAATTATAGGAACTTGCGAAAAGTTCTTGTTCTTAACCCGTATAAATTAAGACTTTCGCGTTTTAAAGCTCCCTATTTAATAGTCTAGCAAAACATGAATTGAGCGGGTTAAGGAATGTAAATGGCTCCAAATGCCCATCAAGTCAAAAATTAGCTCTTATTCTACCCAATGGAAAATATACATTCGTGTCTTAAAAACACTTATGAAAACTAAGAAAAATTTTAAAATTTGGCCATTTTTAGCCTTATTAGCAACAAAACATTGAAAGTTGGAAAGCGTGAGGGCGTAGCAAAGCAATTACCTATTCACCCCCATACTAAAAGCAAACATTGTCCTCAATGTTTCGAGTCTGAGGGTGGAGCACCCCCATACTAGAGACGAAGAATCGAATGTTTAGGATCTAGCATGGAAAGGGTGATCAACAATATATCTAAAGCCGTTTATTAAGTATGCTAAAAGATAATTGTTAGAACAATAAAGGATATGTCATGGATTCGTGAAAAACTTCTTCAAGCAAACGATGGAGGCTCACGGAAACGAACACGAGAGTCTTCAATCGTAGATAATGATGATGATCTAGATAACACAATCACAAACAACCACGAGACAACGAGTTGAAAGGGTACAAGTCCTCTTACTAGTAAATAGTAAGCATAAAGGATAAGCATGGGATCTCCCCCACGAGTCACCTCGTTTTTGATTACCGAGTCATGAGCTCGACTCGATCCCCGCAATGCTAATTATCATTGGGGAAGGTGACTTGGTCGAGGGCAACCATTGAAGGAATTTCCCCACCAAAGTAGTGCTTAAGCCTATGTCCATTCACCTTGAAATTAGGACCATCATCTTGAGCTAGCTCGATGGTCCCATAAGGAAACACTTGTGTTATGGTGAACGGACCCGACCAACGAGATTTCAATTTCCCGGAAAATATCTTAAGTCGAGAGTTAAAAAGTAACACTTGATCACCGACGTTAAAAACCCGGTTTTTAATCTTTGAATCATGAAAGTTTTTAGTCTTTTCTTTAAAAATTAATGAATTTTCATAAGCATTATCTCTTAATTCATCTAATTCATTCAATTGTATTTTCCGGTGATCTCCCGCGGTCTTCAAGTCAAAGTTTGCATGCTTAAGGGCCCAATATGCCTTGTGAACTCAATGGGCAAATGACAATTCTTCCCATAGACTAACTTATAAGGAGTGCAACCAATAGGTGTCTTATAAGCGGTCCTAAAGGCCCATAAAGCGTCATCAAGTTTGTCGGACCATGAAGCACGGTTTTCTCCAATTGACCTCTCTAAAATCCTCTTCAAAGCTCGGTTCGAAACCTCGACTTGCCCACTCGTTTGCGGGTGATAAGCCGTAGAAAGACGATGAGTAACTCCATATTTCTTTAGAACCTTTTCGAATTGGTCATTAAAAATGGGTTCCACGATCGCTTATAATAGCACGAGGGGTTCCGAACCGAGAGAATAGTTGCTTCAAAAACTTCACTACCAAACGAGCATCATTAGTAGGCAAAGCCTTAGCTTCCACCCACTTATAAAGGTAGTCTACCGCGACGAGGATATATTTGTTGCCATGAGACGATGGGAACGGCCCCATAAAGTCTATTCCCCATATGTCGAAAATCTCACACACTTGAATTATGTTTTGCGGCATTTCATTAGTTGAGACGATTTTCCTTGACGTTGACACGAATCACACGACTTCACAAGTGCGTGTGCATCACGATAGATAGAAGGCCAAAAGAAGCCGGCATCGAACACTTTCTTAGCCGTGAGATTAGAACCGTTGTGACCACCCGTGGTTCCCTCGTGACAAGCTCTAAGGATATTAGAAGCTTCGGCACCAAAAACACAACGTCGAACGAGTTGATCCGCACAAACCCGAAAGAGATAAGGATCGTCCCAAAAATAGAACTTGACGTCACGAAAGAATTTTTGTTTTTGTTGTGTCGTCATACCCTTGATTATGAAATTGACCGCATGGTAATTTGCAATGTCGGCAAACCATGGGGTGGCGTCTTTAGAATTCACTACACCGAGAGTCTCGAGAGGAAATGTTTCGGTGATTTCCTTGTTCTCGAAAACATCTTTGTGAGGATATTCTAGACGAGAGAGATGATCGGCCGCTAGATTCTCGGCTCCTCAAGCACGGTGACATTAAATTCTTGGAGGAGGAGCATCCAACGAAGCAATCTCGGCTTAGCATCTTGCTTAGCTAAGAGATACTTGATAGCCGAATGGTCGGTATACACGATGCTTTTAGTCAAGACGAGATAAGGTCGGAATTTCTCAAAAGCATAGACCACGGCAAGAATTCCTTTTCCGTTGTGGTGTACTTTAATTGAGCCTCGGTCATCGTCTTACTAGCATAGTGGATAGGACGGAAATGCTTGTCATAACGTTGCCCTAAGACGGCCCCTATAGCATAATCACTTGCATCGCACATGATTTCAAAGGGTAATTCCCAATTAGGAGCAACGAGAATGGGAGCTTCGGTAAGTTTCCTTTTGAGAGTTTCGAAAGCTCTAACACAATCCTCATTGAAGTTAAAAGGAGCATCCTTCTCGAGAAGGTGTGTCATAGGTCGAGAGATTTTCGAAAAGTCCTTGATAAAACGACGATAAAAGCTCGCGTGGCCTAGGAAACTCCTAACTCCCTTAACGGTTTTGGGACGAGGTAACCTGGCGATGACGTCTACCTTAGCTTTATCGACCTCAATCCCCGCCTTCGACACCTTATGTCCTAAGACGATTCCTTGTTTACACATAAAATGACATTTTTCCCAATTAAGCTCAAGATTGGTTTCTTCACAACGTTTTAACATTTGCTCGAGATTAGATAAACACGACGTGAACGAATTACTAAACACCGAGAAGTCATCCATAAACACTTCCATCGACTTCTCGATCATATCATGAAAGATCGCCATCATACACCGTTGAAATGTACCCGGTGCATTACAAAGTTCGAAAGGCATCCTACGATAAGCGAACGTTCCATAAGGACACGTAAAAGTAGTCTTCTCTTGATCACGAGGGTCGATAGGGATTTGAAAGTAACCGGAAAAACCATCTAAAAAGCAATAGAATTCATTTCCCGCAAGTCGCTCCAACATTTGATCCATGAAGGGCAAAGGAAAGTGGTCTTTACGAGTGGCGTCATTTAACTTTCGGTAGTCAATACACACCCTCCAACCGGTCACAACACGAGTGGGAATTAACTCGTTGTTTTCATTAGGCACAACGGTCATTCCTCCCTTTTTAGGGACACAATGGATTGGGCTAACCCATGGGCTATCGGATATAGGATAAATCATTCCCGCGTCAAGGAGTTTAAGGACCTCCTTTTTAATGACATCGTGAATTTTGGGATTCACCCTTCTTTGACTTTGAATTGCGGGTTTGTAGTCCTCCTCCATTAAAATCTTGTGAGTACAAAATTTTGGGTCAATACCCTTAATGTCGGAAATTTTCCACGCAATCACCCCTTTATGAGCCTTAAGAACTTTCAAGAGCTCGGTTTTTTCATCATTGGCAAGACCTTTTGCAATAATAACCGGCAACTTGTCATCACCTTCCAAGAATGCGTATTCAAGGTGAGAAGGAAGATCTTTCAATTCAAGGATAGGTGGTTCCTCGATTGAAGATTTTGGTTCAACACTCATAACTTCCATCGGCGGAAGAAATGGTGGAATAGAAGTATCATTACTAATCAACACCTCATCTTCATTGTCGATTTCATTTGAAGTGAGATCGCCTCCTTGGAATGGAGTGAGATTTGGTGTGGAATTAGCAAGAATCGGATCTAAAATAGTGGGATTGCCACTTGACGAGCTATCGGAAAAACCTAACACTTCTTGTGAAAACTCATCGCAAACCACATCAACGATGTCAATGTGATTGATGGTAGCGATTGCATAAACATGAGAAGGTTTTGAGTTTTGAGTAGCGTTTATAACAAGTTCCTCTTCCTTGAATCTCAAAGTTATAGTTCTTGCATGAACATCGATAAGCGATCTCGAAGTGTCTAAAAATGAACGACCTAAAATTAGAGGAACTTGAGGATCCGCGGGGATGTCAACTACTATAAAATCAACGGGATAGTAGAACTTCCCCACTTTCACGAAAACATCTTCGGCTACTCCACATGCTAAAATCGTAGAATGATCGGCCATTTCGATAGACATGTTCGAAGGAATAAGAGTCGGAAGCGAAAGCGATTTCCAAATGGAAAATGGCATCAAATTAATGCTCGCACCAAGATCGGCCAAGGGGAGGCATTCTTTCATATCTTGTATGTCACAAGGAATGAGAAACTTCCTGGGGTCACCAACTTTTTCCGGTATGCGGTTAAGATAAACCGAAGAACAATTAGCAAGATTTGAAAGCTTTTCCTTATCGCTCATCATACTTTTAAAAGTGGAAGCGAAACGAGGCATATACAACAACGCGTCGGCTAAACTCACATCAAAATGCACTTGTTGAAACATTTTTATAAAAAGCTCGATTTGTTGTTTGTTACGTTCTTGCAATTTCTCTTTGTTTCGGCTCGAAGGGTAGGGTAAAGGTGGTGTCGGTTGGTCATTAGGCAACGGCCTTGGAAACTCGGGTTCCACTATTGGTATTGGTTCAACCGTAGGTGTGGTTTGAGCGGTACTTCGTGGGATTGTAATGTGCTCCTTTTCGACCATCACTTCGGGTTCTTTCTCGATTTCCTTCTCTGTAGAAGTACTTGGACGAGAGATTGGTTCCTTGAAAGTTTTACCACTTCGTGTAGTAATAACCTTCATTTCTCCCTTCGGTTTTGCAATGGTATCACTAGGAAGACCACCCGAGGAAGAGGGTTTACACATGATTGCTTCAAACATCTTAGCCATTCGGTCCTCAAATTTTGATTGCCTAGCATCCGCTTTTAATAACTCTTGCTTAATCTTATGTTGTCCTAATTCCATCTTTTGTTGATTTTGTTGAAGACGTTAGACATTTCCTTCCATTTTGTTTGCATGAGTTTTAAGTTCATTAGCAAGTTCATTTTTTAGCTCGTTTTTCAACTCGGATCTTAAGCTAATCATCTAACGTTGCATGTTATCAAATTTTGCATCATTTGCTTTAGCATAATCCAAAAACTCTCCTTGAAGATTTTTAGTGTGAGCATTTTGAAAACCTTGTGTAGTGTTTTGAAAATCACGGTTTTTGTTTTGATTAGTGACTTGTCCATTCCCATTTTGATAATTCCCTTTGTTGTAGTTACGTGAATTGCCTTGGTAATTACCACCTTGGTTGTTGTTTCGATAGTTATTAGCATTTTGATTTGGCGGAGCTTGATTTGGGCGGGAACCTAGACCGTTTTGGTTGTAAGTTCCCGTTGCTACATAAGCACTCGAAGTGTTACCATCCGCGGTAATGCACTCGGAAAGATCATGAGCTCCACCACAAGACAAACCACTCTTAGTAACCGCTTTAACCGAAGCGGAATTTGAAGCTTCTTGAGCTTTCCAATGGGACATAAGATTAGCAAATCTATCAAAAACCGATTTTCCTCATTAACTTCATCATGTAAGGCATTAATGCTACGAGACGATGACGACGATGGCGAACCCAAATTTGCAACACTCGGTGTGTTACGAGGGCTATAAACCTTAGATCTATTCTCGATGATTTTCAAAGCCTCATTTGTCGTCTTGCAAAAAAAATTACCACCCGCGGCGGCATTCAAATAATCTCGTTCATGATCGTTAAGCCCATTATAAAAAGTATCAATTTGATGCAATTCCGAAAAATCATGGTGTGGACATTCATGTAACATTTCTTTAAAGCGTTCCCATGCCATTGAAAAACTTTCATTATTTCTTTGCACAAATCGTGAAATCTCATTTTTCAAATGTGTCGTTTTAGATGGTGGAAAAAACTTGTTCACAAACTTAGAAACGAGATCGTCCCATGTCAAAATCGAATTTGGCGGTTCTTTCTCAAGCCAAAATTTTGCGGGTCCATCTAAAGAGTATGGAAACAACATCATCTTAATGGCGTCATGTGGAACATCCTTAAACTTGCTAGTAGCGGTGAGACAGTTAAAATTCCTAATGTGATAGTGCGGGTTGTCTTTCTCATGACCTCTAAACTTATTTGCTTGCAACATTGACATTAAACCCGTCTTAATCTCGAAATTCTCCGCAAGGATGGCGGGAATCACAATGGCCTCTCCAAAACCCTCGGTGGGTGCTTGTAGCAACTCCATCATAGTACGATTAGCCATGACGACTTCTTGTTCTACAATAGGTTCAACAATTGGAGGTTGTTCTTCAATCAACGTCTCTTGATTGGCTTGCTTTTGAAGACGTTTACGAGCTCGTTTTGCTTGATTATGAGTGATCATAAACTTCACGAAGAATGGGAGGTGAGCAAAGAAGATTCTTTTTGGGTGTTTTGTGAATTTTCAATTTTTTTGTGTTTTTGATAGTATTTAATTTTTTTTTGGATTTTGGTGTATCTTCGTAGACAACAATCTACAAAATCTCCCCTTGAATGAAACTCTTGATTAAAGAAGCCTCAAAGGAATGAAAACGATCACGTGGAGTGAACGCCTTCGAATGACTTTAGAACTTTGGTGTAAACCAAATTGTTCAAGAGGGTTTAATCACAAAGAAACCAAACAAATATATTATACGTAATAATACTTTGGGCGGCAAAACCCTCGATTAGCCTTCAATCTCAAAATACTCACAAGCAAGCGGGGAAACGAGGCGGCGCGAAGCACTTAAGAGCCTTTTTCCTTAGGGTATATTTTATAATACCCGCCTTATACCCACCTTATAGTTTGTATTTTTCAAAATCGAGCTTCACGAAAGTATTTATCTATTTTTTGCCTTTTTCTTTTTGTTTGAGATTCGAATACAATAATTAGGAGATCAAATCCCAATTAAGGTTGTGTTTTCACACTTTTGGAGATATTGTTTATTTGTTGTGATACTTAATACAATATAGTAATAATATTTTCACAGGAAAAACCAAGAAAACCGATAATACGTATTAGTAGATTTCTACTAATACAAATACTATTTATGGTTAATATTAAAAACAACAATGCAAATTAATCACGACACACCTCCCCGGCAGCGGTGCCAAAATGATTGTGGTAAATTACACCTCTTGTTTAGGAAAACAAAAGAGAGTAAATGAGCGGTAAGTATCGAGTGATGATTTAGGAAAATCAAGCACTAATGACCCAAATGAAGTTCGTTTCCCAAGGAGGTATATGTGTGTGAAAAAACTTGTTAAATGTTTGTGATTAATAATTGGTTTAGAAGGGGATGAGAAAAGAAGATGACGAAGACGTGAAAATTACTACTACGACGACAAAACGTAAAACCGTAAAAACTACAAAAATAAAAATTAATTCTAAAAATTACCAAAATTTTACCAAAAATCAAAATAAATAAACTAAGAGTTTACCAATGATCAAAACTTTTTCAAACCTTTTAAATAATTAAATATTCAATTTTTAAATGCTAATTAAAGCCCTAAAAATCGAATAAATTATCAAAAAGCCTAAATAAAGATTTTTCAATTGGTAAACCTCTAAAATGACCTAAAAAGATTAAAAACTATTTTTAGAAATTTTTAAATTAAAAAAACTATTTAAAATGATTAAAAAACTATTAAAACTTAAAATAATTATAAAAATTAATCTAAAAGTGATAAAATTATTCTAAAAGTTGCTAAATTCCTATTTTAATGTATTAAAGCTAAGAAAAATGTAAAAAGTTGGAAAATGTGAAATTTGAAAAATAATAATAAAATATTATTAAAAATCTAAAAATTATAAAAAATTCTAAAAACTTGCAAACTAGTTTAATTTAACCTAAATAATCTGAAAATCAAAGTGAAATGACCAAAATACCCCTATTGGGCCCTCAAATAGGCCAAAACCAAAAACAGTCAACCTTAATGGGCTTTTTGGCCCAAAAAGTCAAACTTGGCCCAATTGACTTGGAAAAGCCCAATCTGACTCAAAATTTAATTCTAAGCACAAAACTCTAAAGGCCCAAAAGCTGAATGTGAGCTTATCACAGCTTAATAAGCAAGCAGCTTATTCTTATTGGGCTTTTCAGCCCATTAAGCAATAAGCCAATGCCATAAGCTCTAAATTGACACACAACCTTCTTTTGGGATGCTTATGAGATCTGTAAAAAGAAATTTTGAAAAAGCACACTCAATAAGCCAGAAATAAGCAAAGTAAAAATCCACAAAACGACAAAATAGTCGGGTTTTAGATTTAGGGCACCTCAGAAGCTCTAGTTTGTTGCAAAAGCTCAAAAATAGCTTAACTAAGAATAATCAATCAAGGAAATCACAAAAAGCCAAGTAGATTAAGCTGTAAGAACCAATAAGCTGGCAGAAAAAGCCAAATAAGCTAGTTTTCTAGCAAAAGCTTAACCAAAAGACTTGTAACCTTCCAGAATTGTTATTAAGCTAAGAAAAATGATTTCTATTACAAAACCCAAGTTGTTGCATGTGCCAATAAGTAGTTTTCAAAAATAAGCCAACTTGTGCTTATTTGACCAAAAGTCAAAGTACTCCAAAGTTCACCAAATGATTAGGAATGGTATATGGGCTTGTTATAAGCAAATTTTGTTAAGGACTCAAGGAGGTGGCCTTGTGAATCAAGAGGTCAGTTTACCTTTTGATGGAAAATTTTGGCAATAAGGGCTTAATAAGCCAGTTAGCTTATAAGCCAGATACAAAGCACACCAAATAGCAAAATCCACTCACAAGCAGCACTTAAACAAGTTCCAAGCAACAAATTCACAAGGCATACAATAGGATAACAAATGCAGACACAAAATGAGGTGGTCACTTTGCTAATGCAAATGACGACTTCAGCCAACTTTGATAAGCTATAGCACACTCAATAAGCCACCAAATTCAACAACCAGATAACTAATAGATAGCTTATCACCTAAACTATTCCCAAACCTGATTTCAGACCTTAGATCCAACAAACAAAGAAGTTATTGGATCTGATGTGTTTGACCAATTTCAACAATACTTTTATCAGATTTTTGCAAAACTTCAAATCCCTTTTCCAAACTTTCAAAAACTTATCCAATGACTAAAACTTGTTCAAAATGACTTGTTTAGACCACCCAAACCCTAAAAACCAAGGGCTCAAGGCCACAAGGCCTTATGATCCAATAATCCCAAACAGTCCTTAATCAACCACTTTTCAAAGCAACTTGTGATTTTTAAACACAACCTACTGATTTTATCCTTCAAATAGCTACACTAGGTGACAACTAACATATTACAACCATAAAACACAAAGCACAAACACAGAATCAACAAATCACATTCCAAAGTACAAAACAAGCAGTAACATGAAATTTTTAGAGGAAATGTAATCAAGGGGTTATACCTGCCCTCCACAACATCCTTAGAGAGCCAGCTATGCTCCTTGGACCTTGTTCAACAACTAGAATAAGACCAAGGTACTTCAATAACAAAGATGATGAATGCCTTGGTTGATGTTTCAAAGCAGAAACTCAAGGGCTTGATTTCTTCAACACAATGAACAAACAGCCCAACCAAAGGCCCTAATCCCTTCACTAGCTTGGTGTCAACAAGCTTGCAAGAGCTTATAGCTTATGGTTAAGGATTAGTACACAATAATAAGCAAATTCAGAAACCACTTTTCAAGCTTTTTCAAACTTGAAAAACCTTACCAAACATAAATGTCCTTGAACCAAATGATTCAAGCACACTTATAACAACAACTGGAACTCAGAATCACCTTTAAACAATACCAACTTTCAAAAACATAAAAAGGAATTCCAATTTTCTCAAAATACCAACTTTTATAAATTTCAAAAAGGAATTACAAGTTTAAAAGGTAAAGACTGGAACAAAGGGACTCTCACATGTTGAGGTCTCCTTTTATAGGCAAATGCCTGGCTAAACACTATTCACAAACCCTAGCACTGATTTCTCTAAAATGCCCTTGAGTCTTATAGATAATTCTTGGTTGTGAGCTGTCCAAAATGATCCTAGACGTTTAAAGTAGCTTTGGGGTGAAGCAAAGGATCTCAGCTGTTGATCTTGACACGTGGCAAGCCTTGGAGAGGAAGTTGGCACATGATGGTGAAACGGTTTTGGTGGTGGGGCCTCTTGGTGAGTGGGAGTGAGGGTTTTATTGTTGGGATGGGATTATAGGCGTGTGAATCAAGTGTGGGTAAGGGTAATTTCATTTTACCCTTTGTTTTAATGAAGATAGTTACTGGGTTCATGGGGTGAACAGTAGTAACTTTTGATCCGTTTTTTTAGGATTGGAAGTTGTTTGGTGCATTTTTGTGTGTTTGAATGTTTGAGTGCACAAATTTAGCCCTTCTTCTTCTTCTTTTCTTTCATTTGTGTTTTAAAACGTGTCAGCGCCCATTTCCTTTGTTGACAACTTTCAGAACTTGACAATTTTGGCACAAAACTTTCCAACAAGGTTTATAAGGATTATTTTTGCCATTTTGAGATATTTCAAGGGCTGATCTTGGACATTCTTGATCTTCAAAGGTCTTCAATGTATCTTTGGCTTTATGAGGGACCATAATTGGCAATTTGAAATTGTTAAGGGACTAAACTTGCCATTTCTTCAAAGTTGAAGGACCATTTGTATAATTTTGACAAACTTAAGGGACCAAACTTGTAATTATCAATATACGAGGGTTTTAAGTGTCATTTCTTCATTCATTGCGGATCAATCTTGCATATCTTCAAGTCCTCAAGGGTATTTGTTGAATATTCCATGAATTAGGGGCCGGTTCTTTGTACGGCTTCGTTTCTCGTGTCCGTTTTTCCTTGTATCTTGTGATCTTTTGTCTTTTTCACGATATCCATACCTAAAATACACAAGTAAACAAACACAAGCATATTTATGGTATTTTATGACATTTTTATGCATTTAAAGCCCGAAAAGAACGATGAGATCATGTATAAATGCCATCTCATCACTCCCCCATACTAAGCCATTGCCGTGCCCTCACGCAATGCTAGAATAAAGTATCTAAGCATCACCAAAGTTTAATTTTATTAACCTTTATTGAAGAGTAAAAGACTTGCACCATACTACGAAGATGTGTAATGACATAATGTATGATTTTCATCATGAAATTGACTTTTAGGGTCAAAGAATAGAAACAAGTAAATGTCCCTTAGAGTAAACTTCATCATCCTTGATTGTCATACATTCCATGCTAAGTGCAAAAACGAGATCATTGTTGGTACAAGTCACAATGCTAACACTACTCATACGTCCAAATTGTGTAATACTTTTTCTCCCTGCAATCCTAGTTATTATAAAATGAAATGGGTTACTAGCATTTTTTAACTATTTGTCATGGATCACAAGTGACTTATATTGACTTATTTGAGTAGTTATTAGTCCGAAAGCAAAGTAGCACGATTTGATCGATAGTTAGCCGAAGGACAAAATCTTTTAAAACGGATTCTCGTGTATCTCCTTAAGTTCATATCTTGGATAACTCGTTTCACGATTTGAGACCTTTCTCGGACCGATATTTGGCATGTACTTCATACTTCAAATCTTGGGAAGACGTTCTTGAAATTACGGTCTTCTCTTCATATATTTGGAATTTCTTCACTTGACGTTTTTGAGAGATTCTTCATATTGGACCACGATTTCATCATTTTTCTTCAATCTTTACTTTGGATTTTGATATACAACGATCCGCCTCCTTTTCGGACTTGGATATATTTATCCTCATACCTTGTAAGGGTCTTTTCGGATAGACTTTCTCCATGATCTTTAGGGGAGTAATTGCTTTTCGTCATGTGTCTCGATCCTTCATATTGATTTAGGAATAATGATACTTCACATCATCTTGGATCTTTAGCAAAAATAGAGCTCCTCATGCCTTGTAAGGGCCTTTTTGGATGATCGCCAATCTTCGCGTCCCGCTTCAATAAGTTATGCCTTGGCTATGAACTCTATTCAACCCCAAGCAACTTTTAAACGATCTTGCGCTAGAGGCTAAGTAACCTTTCAAATCGTACGACCTTACTTATTGCAATTATGATTTATTCCTAATGTATTGATCTTAAGGGAAGAAAAAGCCACAATTAAAAACATATGAGTTCTTGAAAGAACATTTTCATGTTCTACGTTTAGCATGATCACTTGTCTAACTCTATCATCTCTCGTTCTTCACTATATAAAGACCTCTAATTAAAGAGACTCGTGAATACTTAGCCATGCAAGTCAAAATTAAGCCAAATTTGGATTAGCTTTCATTAAGACTATATCAAATCAAAGTTTTGGGTTTTCAAGCCACCTATAGGATCTTGCACTTTCTTGGACTTTTTCAAGTTTAGAGAATGCATTTTATAGTTCCCTTGATAAGTGACTTTCTAGGATCAGTTATAGGAACTTGCGAAAAGTTCTTGTTCTTAACCCGTATGAATTAAGACTTTCGCGTTTTAAAGCTCCCTATATAAAAGTCTAGCAAAACTTGAATTAAGCGGGTTAAGGAATGTAAATGGCTCCAAATGCCCATCAAGTCAAAAATTAGCTCTTATTCTACCCAACGGAAAATATACATTCGTGTCTTAAAAACACTTATGAAAACTAAGAAAATTTTTAAAATTTGGCCATTTTTAGCCTTATTAGCAACAAAACATTGAAAGTTGGAAAGCGTGAGGGCGTAGCAAAGCAAGTACCTATTCACCCCCCATACTAAAAGAAAACATTGTCCTCAATGTTTCGAGTCTAAGGGTGGAGCACCCCCATACTAGAGACGAAGAATCGAATGCTTAGGATCTAGCATGGAAAGGGTGATCAACAATATATCTAAAGCCGTTTATTAAGTATGCTAAAAGATAATTGTTAGAACAATAAAGGATATGTCATGGATTCGTGAAAAACTTCTTCAAGCAAACGATGGAGGCTCACGGAAACGAACACGAGAGTCTTCAATCGTAGATGATGATGATGATCTAGATAACACAGTCACAAACAACCACGAGACAACGAGTTGAAAGGGTACAAGTCCCCTTATTAGTGAATAGTAAGCATAAAGGATAAGCATGAGATCTCCCCCACGAGGCACCTCGTTTTTGATTACCGAGTCATGAGCTCGACTCGATCCCCTCAATGTTAATTATCATTGGGGAAGGTGACTTGGTCGAGGGCAACCATTGAAGGAATTTCCCCACCAAAGTAGTGCTTTAGCCTATGTCCATTCACCTTGAAATTAGGACCATCATATTGAGCTAGCTCGATGGTCCTATAAGGAAACACTTGTGTTATGGTGAACGGACCCGACCAACGAGATTTCAATTTCCCGGAAAATATCTTAAGTCGAGAGTTAAAAAGTAACACTTGATCACCGACGTTAAAAACCCGGTTTTTAATCTTTGAATCATGAAACTTTTTAGTCTTTTCTTTAAAAATTAATGAATTTTCATAAGCATTATCTCTTAATTCATCCAATTCATTCAATTGTATTTTCCTGTGATCTCCCACGGTCTTCAAGTCAAAGTTTGCATGCTTAAGGGCCCAATATGCATTATGCTCCAACTCAATAGGCAAATGACAATTCTTCCCATAGACTAACTTATAAGGAGTGAAACCAATAGGTGTCTTATAAGCGGTCCTAAAGGCCCATAAAGCGTCATCAAGTTTGTCAGACCATGAAGCACGGTTTTCTCCAATTGACCTCTCTAAAATCCTCTTCAAAGCTCGGTTCGAAACCTCGATTTGCCCACTCGTTTGCGGGTGATAAGCCGTAGAAAGACGATGAGTAACTCCATATTTCTTTAGAACCTTTTCGAATTGGTCATTACAAAAATGGGTTCCACGATCGCTTATAATAGCACGAGGGGTTCCGAACCGAGAGAATAGTTGCTTCAAAAACTTCACTACCACACGAGCATCATTAGTAGGCAAAGCCTTAGCTTCCACCCACTTAGAAAGGTATTATACCGCAACGAGGATATATTTGTTGCCATGAGACGATGGGAACGGCCCCATAAAGTCTATTCCCCATATGTCGAAAATCTCACACACTTGAATTATGTTTTGCGGCATTTCATCACGTTGAGACGATTTTCCTTGACGTTGGCACGAATCACACGACTTCACAAGTGCGTGTGCATCACGATAGATAGAAGGCCAAAAGAAGCCGACATCGAACACTTTCTTAGCCGTGAGATTAGCACCGTGGTGACCACCCGTGGGTCCCTCATGACAGGCTCTAAGGATATTAGAAGCTTCGGCACCAAAAACACAACGTCGAATGAGTTGATCCGCACAAACCCGAAAGAGATAATGGTCGTCCCAAAAATAGAACTTGACATCACGAAAGAATTTTCGTTTTTGTTGTGTCGTCATACCCTTGATTATGAAATTACCCGCATGGTAATTTGCAATGTCGGTAAACCATGGGGTGGCGTCTTTAGAATTCACTACACCGAGAGTCTCGAGAGGAAATGTTTCGGTGATTTCCTTGTTCTCGAAAACATCTTTGTGAGGATCTTCTAGACGAGAGAGATGATCGGTCGCTAGATTCTCGGCTCCTTTTTTGTCAAGCACGGTGACATTAAATTCTTGGAGGAGGAGCATCCAACGAAGCAATCTTGGCTTAGCATCTTGCTTAGCTAAGAGATACTTGATAGTCGAATGGTCGGTATACACGATGCTTTTAGTCAAGACGAGATAAGGTCGGAATTTCTCAAAAGCATAGACCACGGCAAGGAATTCCTTTTCCGTTGTGGTGTACTTTAATTGAGCCTCGGTCATCGTCTTACTAGCATAGTGGATATGACGGAAATGCTTGTCATAACGTTGCCCTAAGACGGCCCCTATAGCATAATCACTTGCATCGCACATGATTTCAAAGGGTAATTCCCAATTAGGAGCAACAAGAATGGGAGCTTCGGTAAGTTTCCTTTTGAGAGTTTCGAAAGCTCTAACACAATCCTCATTGAAGTTAAAAGGAGCATCCTTCTCGAGAAGGTGTGTCATAGGTCGAGAGATTTTCGAAAAGTCCTTGGTAAAACGACGATAAAAGCTCGCGTGGCCTAGGAAACTCCTAACTCCCTTAACGGTTTTGGGATAAGGTAACTTGGCGATGACGTCTACCTTAGCTTTATCGATCTCAATCCCCGCCTTCGACACCTTATGTCCTAAGACGATTCCTTGTTTACAAATAAAATGACATTTTTTCCAATTAAGCACAAGATTGGTTTCTTCACAACGTTTTAACATTTGCTCGAGATTAGATAAACACGACGTGAACAAATTGCCAAAAACCGTGAAGTCATCCATAAACACTTCTATCGACTTCTCGATCATATCGTGAAAGATCGCCATCATACACCGTTGAAATGTACCCGGTGCATTACAAAGTCCGAAAGGCATCCTACGATAACCGAACGTTCCATATGGACACGTAAAAGTAGTCTTCTCTTAATCACGAGGGTCGATAGGGATTTGAAAGTAACCGGAAAAACCATCTAAAAAGCAATAGAATTCATTTCCCGCAAGTCGCTCCAACATTTGATCCATGAAGGGCAAAGGAAAGTGGTCTTTACCAGTAGCGTCATTTAACTTTCGGTAGTCAATACACACCCTCCAACCGGTCACAACACGAGTGGGAATTAACTCGTTGTTTTCATTAGGCACAACGGTCATTCCTCCCTTTTTAGGGACACAATGGATTGGGCTCACCCATGGGCTATCGGATATAGGATAAATCATTCCCGCGTCAAGGAGTTTAAGGACCTCCTTTTTAATGACATCGTGAATTTTGGGATTCACCCTTCTTTGACTTTGAATTGCGGGTTTGTAGTCCTCCTCCATTAAAATCTTGTGAGTACAAAATTTTGGGTCAATACCCTTAATGTCAGAAATTTTCCACGCAATCGCCCCTTTATGAGCCTTAAGAACTTTCAAGAGCTCGATTTTTTCATCATTGGCAAGACCTTTTGCAATAATAACCGGCAACTTGTCATCACCTTCCAAGAATGCGTATTCAAGGTGAGTAGGAAGATCTTTCAATTCAAGGATAGGTGGTTCCTCGATTGAAGATTTTGGTTCAACACTCATAACTTCCATCGGCGGAAGAAATGGTGGAATATAAGTATCATTACTAATCAACACCTCATCTTCATTGTCGATTTCATTTGAAGTGAGATCGCCTCCTTGGAATGGAGTGAGATTTGGTGTGGAATTAGCAAGAATCGGATCCAAAATAGTGGGATTGCCACTTGACGAGCTATCGGAAAAACCTAACACTTCTTGTAAAAACTCATCGCAAACCACATCAACGATGTCAATGTGATTGATGGTAGTGATTGCATAAACATGAGAAGGTTTTGAGTTTTGAGTAGCGTTTATAACAAGTTCCTCTTCCTTGAATCTCAAAGTGATAGTTCTTGCATGAACATCGATAAGCGATCTCGAAGTGTCTAAAAATGAACGACCTAAAATTAGAGGAACTTGAGGATCCGCGGGGATGTCAACTACTATAAAATCAACGGGATAGTAGAACTTCTCCACTTTCACGAAAACATCTTCGGCTACTCCACATGCTAAAATCGTAGAATGATCGGCCATCTCGATAGACATGTTCGAAGGAATAAGAGCCGGAAGCGAAAGCGATTTCCAAATGGAAAATGGCATCAAATTAATGCTCGCACCAAGATCGGCCAAGGCGAGGCATTCTTTCATATCTTGTATGTCACAAGGAATGAGAAACTTCCCGGGGTCACCAACTTTTTCCGGTATGCGGTTAAGATAAACCGAAGAACAATTAGCAAGCTTTGAAAGCTTTTCCTTATCGCTCATCATACTTTTAAAAGTGGAAGCGAAACGAGGCATATACAACAACGCGTCGGCTAAACTCACATCAAAATGCACTTATTGAAACATTTTTATAAAAATCTCGATTTGTTGTTTGTTACGTTCTTGCAATTTCTCTTTGTTTCGTCTCAAAGGGTAGGGTAAAGGTGGTGTGGGTTGGTCATTAGGCAACGGCCTTGGAAACTCGGGTTCCACTATTGGTATTGGTTCAACCGTAGGTGTGGTTTGAGCGGTACTTCGTGGGATTGTAATGTGCTCCTTTTCGACCATCACTTCGGGTTCTTTCTCGATTTCCTTCTCCGTAGAAGTACTTGGACGAGAGATTGGTTCCTTGAAAGTTTTACCACTTCGTGTAGTAATAACCTTCATTTCTCCCTTCGGGTTTGCAATGGTATCACTAGGAAGACCACCCGAGGAAGAGGGTTTACACATGATTGCTTCAAACATCTTAGCCATTCGATCCTCAAATTTTGATTGCCTAGCATCCGCTTTTAATAACTCTTGCTTAATCTCATTTTGTCCTAATTCCATCTTTTGTTGATTTTGTTGAAGACGTTGGACATTTCCTTCCATTTTGTTTGCATGAGTTTGAAGTTCATTAGCAAGTTCATTTTTTAGCTCGTTTTTCAACTCGGATCTTAAGCTAATCATCTCACGTTGCATGTTATCAAATTTAGCATCATTTGCTTTAGCATAATCTAAAAACTCTCCTTGAAGATTTTTAGTGTGAGCATTTTGAAAACCTTGTGTAGTGTTTTGAAAGTCACGGTTTTGGTTTTGATTAGTGACTTGTCCATTCCCATTTTGATAATTCCCTTTGTTGTAGTTATGTGAATTGCCTTGGTAATTACCACCTTGGTTGTTGTTTTGATAGTTATTAGCATTTTGATTTGGTGGAGCTTGATTTGGGCGGGAACCTTGACCGTTTTGGTTGTAAGTTCCCGTTGCTACATAAGCACTCGAAGTGTTACCATCCACGGTAATGCACTCGGAAAGATCATGAGCTCCACCACAAGACAAACAACTCTTAGCAACCGCTTTAACCGAAGCGGAATTTGAAGCTTCTTGAGCTTTCCAATGGGACATAAGATTAGCAAATCTATCAAAAAACCGATTTTCCTCATTAGCTTCATCATGTAAGGCATTAATGCTACGAGACGATGACGACGATGACGAACCCAAATTTGCAACACTCGGTGTGTTACGAGGGCTATAAACCTTAGATCTATTCTCGATGATTTTCAAAGCCTCATTTGTTGTCTTGCACAAAAAATTACCACCCACGGCGGCATTCAAATAATCTCGTTCATGATAATTAAGCCCATTATAAAAAGTATCAATTTGATGCAATTCCGAAAAATCATGGTGTGGACATTCATGTAACATTTCTTTAAAGCGTTCCCATGCCATTGAAAGACATTCATTATTTCTTTGCACAAATCATGAAATCTCATTTTTCAAATGTGTTGTTTTAGATGGTGGAAAAAACTTGTTCACAAACTTAGAAACGAGATCGGCCCATGTCAAAATCGAATTTGGCGGTTCTTTCTCAAGACAAATTTTTGCGGGTCCATCTAAAGAGTATGGAAACAACATCATCTTAATGGCGGCATGTGGAACATCCTTAAACTTGCTAGTAGCGGTGAGACTGTTAAAATTCCTAATGTGATAGTTCGGGTTGTCTTTCTCATGACCTCTAAACTTATTTTCTTGCAACATCGACATTAAACCCGTCTTAATCTCGAAATTCTCCGCAAGGATGGCGGGAATCACAATGGCCTCTCCAAAACCCTCGGTGGGTGCTTGTAGCAACTCCATCATAGTACGATTAGCCATGACGACTTCTTGTTCTACAATAGGTTCAACAATTGGAGGTTGTTCTTCAATCAACGTCTCTTGATTGGCTTGCTTTTGAAGACGTTTACGAGCTCATTTTGATTGATTACGAGTGATCATAAACTTCACGAAGAATGGGAGGTGAGCAAAGAAGATTCTTTTTGGGTGTTTTGTGAATTTTCAATTTTTTTGTGTTTTTGATTGTATTTAATTTTTTTTGGATTTTGGTGTATCTTCGTAGACAACAATCTACAAAATCTCCCCTTGAATGAAACTCTTGATTAAAGAAGCCTCAAAGGAATGAAAACGATCACGTGGAGTGAACGCCTTCGAATAACTTTAGAACTTTGGTGTAAACCAAATTGTTCAAGAGGGTTTAATCACAAAGAAACCAAGCAAATATATTATACGTAATAATACTTTGGGCGGCAAAACCCTCGATTAGCCTTCAATCTCAAAATACTCACGAGCAAGCGGGGAAACGAGGCGGCGCGAAGCACTTAAGAGCCTTTTTCCTTAGGGTATATTTTATAATACCCGCCTTATACCCACCTTATAGTTTGTATTTTTCAAAATCGAGCTTCACGAAAGTATTTATCTATTTTTTTCCTTTTTCTTTTTGTTTGAGATTCGAATACAATAATTAGGAGATCAAATCCCGATTAAGGTTGTGTTTTCACACTTTTGGAGATATTGTTTACTTGTTGTGATACTTAATACAATATAGTAATAATATTTTCACAAGAAAAACCAAGAAAACCGATAATACGTATTAGTAGATTTCTACTAATACAAATACTATTTATGGTTAATATTAAAAACAACAATGCAAATTAATCACGACACACCTCCCCGGCAGCGCGCCAAAATGATTGTGGTAAATTACACCTCTTGTTTAGGAAAACAAAAGAGAGTAAATGAGCGGTAAGTATCGAGTGATGATTTAGGAAAATCAAGCACTAATGACCCAAATGAAGTTCGTTTCCCAAGGAGGTATATGTGTGTGAAAAAACTTGTTAAATGTTTGTGATTAATAATTGGTTTAGAAGGGGATGAGAAAAGAAGATGACGAAGACGTGAAAATTACTACTACGACGACAAAACGTAAAACCGTAAAAACTACAAAAATAAAAATTAATTCTAAAAATTACCAAAAATTTACCAAAAATCAAAATAAATAAACTAAGAGTTTACCAATGATCAAAACTTTTTCAAACATTTTAAATAATTAAATATTCAATTTTTAAATGCTAATTAAAGTCCTAAAAATCAAATAAATTATCAAAAATCCCAAATAAAGATATTTCAATTGGTAAACCTCTAAAATGACCTAAAAAGATTAAAAACTATTTTTAGAAATTTTTAAATTAACAAAACTATTTAAAATGATTTAAAAACTATTAAAACTTAAAATAATTATAAAAATTAATCTAAAAGTGATAAAATTATTCAAAAAGTTGCTAAATTTCTATTTTAATGTATTAAAGCTAAGAAAAATGTAAAAAGTTGGAAAATGTGAAATTTGAAAAATAATAATAAAATAATATTAAAATATTATTAAAAATCTAAAAATTACAAAAAATTCTAAAAACTTGCAAACTAGTTTAATTTAACCTAAATAATCAGAAAATCAAAGTGAAATGACCAGAATACCCGTATTGGGCCCTCAAATGGACCAAAACCAAAAACAGTCAACCTTAATGGGCTTTTTGGCCCAAAAAGTCAAAATTGGCCCAATTGACTTGGAAAAGCCCAATCTGACTCAAAATTTAATTCTAAGCACAAAACTCTAAAGGCCCAAAAGCTGAATGTGAGCTTATCACGACTTAATAAGCAAGCAGCTTATTCTTATTGGGCTTTTCAGCCCATTAAGCAATAAGCCAATGCCATAAGCTCTAATTTGACACACAACCTTCTATTGGGATGCTTATGAGATCTGTAAAAAGAAATTTTGAAAAAGCACACTCAATAAGCCAGAAATAAGCAAAGTAAAAATCTACAAAACGACAAAATAGTCGGGTTTGAGATTTAGGGCACCTCAGAAGCTCTAGTTTGTTGCAAAAGCTCAAAAATAGCTTAACTAAGAATAATCAATCAAGAAAATCACAAAAAGCCAAGTAGAATAAGCTGTAAGAACCAATAAGCTGGCTGAAAAAGCCAAATAAGCTAGTTTTCTAGCAAAAGCTTAACCAAAAGACTTGTAACCTTCCAGACTTGTTATTAAGCTAAGAAAAATGATTTCTATTACAAAAGCAAAGTTGTTGCATGTGCCAATAATCAGTTTTCAAAAATAAGCCAACTTGTGCTTATTTGACCAAAAGTCAAAGTACTCCAAAGTTCACCAAATGATCAGGAATGGTATATGGGCTTGTTATAAGCAATTTTTGTGAAGGACTCAAGGAGGAGGCCTTGTGAATCAAGAGGTCAGTTGACCTTTTGATGGCAAATTTTGGCAATAAGGGCTTAATAAGCCAGTTAGCTTATAAGCCAGATACAAAGCACACCAAATAGCAAAATCCACTCACAAGCAGCACTTAAACAAGTTCCAAGCAGCAAATTCACAAGGCATACAATAGGATAACAAATGCAGACACAAAATGAGGTGGTCACTTTGGTGATGCAAATGACCACTTCAGCCAACTTTAATAAGCTATAACACACTCAATAAGCTACCAAATTCAACAACCAGATAACCAATAGATAGCTTATCACCTAAACTATTTCCAAACCTGATTTCAGACCTTAGATCCAACAAACAAAGAAGTTATTGGATCTGATGTGTTTGACCAATTTCAACAATACTTTTATCAGATTTTTGCAAAACTTCAAATCCCTTTTCCAAACTTTCAGAAACTTATCCAATGACTAAAACTTGTTCAAAATGACTTGTTTAGACCACCCAAACCCTAAAAACCAAGGGCTCAAGGCCACAAGGCCTTATGAACCAGTAATCCCAAACAGTCATTAATCAACCACTTTTCAAAGCAACTTGTGATTTTTAAACACAACCTACTGATTTTATCCTTCAAATAGCTACACTAGGTGACAACTAACAGATTACAACCATAAAACACAAAGCACAAACACAGAATCAACAAATCACATGCCTAAGTAAAAAACAAGCAGTAACATGAAATTTTTAGAGGAAATGTAATCAAGGGGTTATACCTTCCCTCCACAACATCCTTAGAGAGCCAGCTATGCTCCTTGGACCTTGTTCAACAACTAGAACAAGACCAAGGTACTTCAATAACAAAGATGATGAATGCCTTGGTTGATGTTTCAAAGCAGAAACTCAAGGGCTTGATTTCTTCAACACAATGAACAAACAGCCCAACCAAAGGCCCTAATCCCTTCACAAGCTTGGTGTCAACAAGCTTGCAAGAGCTTATAGCTTATGGTTAAGGATTAGTACACAATAATAAGAAAATTCAGAAACCACTTTTCAAGCTTTTTCAAACTTGAAAAACCTTACCAAACATAAATGTCCTTGAACCAAATGACTCAAGCACACTTATAACAACAAATGGAACTCAGAATCACCTTTAAACAATACCAACTTTCAAAAACATAAAAAGGAATTACAATTTTCTCAAAATACCAACTTTTATAAATTTCAAAAAGGAATTACAAGTTTAAAAGGTAAAGATTGGAACAAAGGGACTCTCACATGTTGAGGTCTCCTTTTATAGGCAAATGCCTGGCTAAACACTATTCACAAACCCCAACACTGATTTCTCTAAAATGCCATTGAGTCTTCTAGATAATTCTTGGTTGTGAGCTGTCCAAAATGATCCTAGACGTTTAAAGTAGCTTTGGGGTGAAGCAAAGGATCTCAGCTGTTGATCTTGACACGTGGCAAGCCTTGGAGAGGAAGTTGGCACATGATGGTGAAACGGTTTTGGTGGTGGGGCCTCTTGGTGAGTGGGAGTGAGGGTTTTAAGGTTGGGATGGGATTATAGGCGTGTGAATCAAGTGTGGGTAAGGGTAATTTCATTTTACCCTTTGTTTTAATGAAGATAGTTACTGGGTTCATGGGGTGAACAATAGTAACTTTTGATCCGTTTTTGTAGGATTGGAAGTTGTTTGGCGCATTTTTGTGTGTTTGAATGTTTGAGTGCACAAATTTAGCCCTTCTTCTTCTGCTTTTCTTTCATTTGTGTTTTAAAACGTGTCAGCGCCCATTTCCTTTGTTGACAACTTTCAGGACTTGACAATTTTGGCACAAAACTTTCTAACAACGTTTATAAGGATTATTTTTGCCATTTTGAGATATTTCAAGGGCTGATCTTGGACATTCTTGATCTTCAAAGGTCTTCAATGTATCTTTGGCTTTATGAGGGACCATAATTGGCAATTTGAAATTGTTGAGGGACTAAACTTGCCATTTCTTCAAAGTTGAAGGACCATTTGTGTAATTTTGACAAACTTAAGGGACCAAACTTGTAATTATCAATATACAAGGGTTTTAAGTGTAATTTCTTCATTCATTGAGGATCAATCTTGCATATCTTCAAGTCTTCAAGGGTATTTGTTGAATATTCCATGAATTAGGGCCCGATTCTTTGTACGGCTTCGTTTCTCGTGTCCGTTTTTCCTTGTATCTTGTGATCTTTTGTCTTTTTCACGATATCCATACCTAAAATACACAAGTAAACAAACACAAGCATATATATGGTATTTTATGACATTTTTATGCATTTAAAGCCCGAAAAGAACGATGAGATCATGTATAAATGCCATCTCATCACTAACGTCGGAGATCTCTAGCACTGTTATAGTCAAAAGATTTTTCAAATATTTTCTTAAATGTTCATTGTCAAAAGATTTTGAAAAGTTTTGTTCAAAACCTTGGTTTTTAAAATCTTTTGTTCTCTATAACGAGAGCTCTGGTACCAAACTGTAACTCTCTAAATTTTCGTATCGGTACAGCGGAAGGGTCTTTTAGAGTGTTACGGGATAGCACAATAACTCCAATCATAAACAACACATAAAAATGGTTGTACAAGGTTCAACATACATTCATTCGATAGAAAGTTTTAAAGTGTACAACAGGTCCCAAATTATACAGGTCATTAAGTTTACAAAATATAGATCGAATGAACATTTTTAATATTATGTGGGCCATCAGAGTCGATCTCCATCCGGATTACCTTCAAGCACATGAGATAAAAACATGCAAAAATCATATCAGCGAATGCCGAGTGAATTCATAGAGTTTAATAAAAACCGTTATATAAAACAATCGTTAAAATCAGAACACAAGTATAATATCGGAAGTAATTCCTCGTATTGCTAGTCAGGCAATATATAAATCAAGCATACATCTTAAACCGTCCATGAGACCGTAGCCTCAATATTACCATTATAGGTAATATATTCATCGTTATTAGCGTCGTTATCATTTTGTATATAGGATTATTATTAGCCGCATGACATACCTTACTATGAAAACAACGGGCCGCGAACCCGACAAACAATTTGCCCATCTAAGTTAGCGTGTCGTCAAAAAAATCACGCTATGGAATCTTCTCATACATAAATTCTCTTACCAATCAATGTGGTATGACGGGGATCAATCGTCAAGGCGCGAACTGGGGTGATCGTCCCCAAATAGTACTATCAAATGCATAAGCGTCTACCAAATCCTGGTAGTTCACAATTCATGCTAATGGGACTTTAAGTGACATAACCTAACTACTAATAATCCTTTTTGTCTCGTTTATAGGGTCATATCCTCATTCGGGTCCATATCATTAAGCATACCATCGGGACTACTTGTGTTCTATTTTTATCAAAATCTAGCATGTTATCTCCCTCACGGGTTTACAAATCATTTTATACAACATTTAAAAGAGTGCAAGGCTATGAACTCACGTTGATAATGAAAGGCGGATTATCGGCTACGGGCGTGCTTCGGTCACGGAAACCTATATAAATAATAATCGGTCTTAGACTTTTGTCCAATGACTTTTATCAAAATAACAAATATACATATGATGATTTTGTACATATGATGATGATCAAGTGGGTTTATATATCCTTGTTTACTCATTTTAGTGTTTACGTTTTGGTAACTTTTTACTAGTTTACTAGTTTTACCTATTTACCTATTTTAAGTCCAATAAGCTTATTATAAGTTCTTTAACTTGTATTAGTTCATTTTATACTTATATTATCAGTATTTACACTTTACATGTTGGGCCCAAATGGGTTAAGCCCAATAAGTACTTTTTATAAGTGTTTAACTTATTTAGTCCAATTATTAGTCCAATATGCTTACTTAGCTCGTTAATGTCTGTATGTCCTATAGTTCGGGTTTTATCGGTTCTTACTTGTATTAGTTACTTATATATCAGTATATGACTTTTAAAAACTTTACATTAGACGGGTTTGATCGTCTAAGTTTTAATTGGCGAAAAACGTTAATTTTATGGTAATAGCCGAAAAAGTCGTAAAAATCAAGTTTATAGTTTTATAACTTATAAATATTATTCCACTACCATTTTTATAATTTATCCATTTATTTAACCTTATGCATATTTATATAAATGAAATTCATAAGTTAGTGGGTTTTAATTTCATATTTTATACTATATAATTTGAGTGCTTATATAATAGTAATAAACATTAATTCTTCAAAATCTGATTTTTATTTTCATCTTCACCATTTTTATCATATCTAGAGTTCTACAATGAATTAGAAGCTCATTTTTGGGTGGCATGAACTTCATATTATGTGCTACAATTAACTTAGTTATAGATACTGCTCATTTTAAGTTTATCTATCCTTAACAGTCCCTACAAAACAGCTTATTCAGATTAGCACACTCATCTTGTTTTGATCATATCTCACTCATTTTAATGATTCCATTGCATGGTCAACTCTCACATGTGTATGACATCTTGTACTTACTGTAAATGGATTCTACCATGCAAGTTTATCAGTTCAAGTTTTGGTTACATACTGTTTTTATACAACCAACAAATTAATCATGATTTTAGCCTTGTTTCTTATGGTTATTAACCTTTTTAAGCATATTTATCAACACTTGATCCCCACACAACTTTTTTATCATCATATATTCATCATATACATATAAAACAAGAAAGAAAATACATTTGATCTTTACAAAAATAACAAGAGAAAATGGAGAGGATGATCTTCTTTACCAACCAAGAGTATATCTTGTTTTTGGAAGACAAGAACTTGATTAACACCGAATGTAACTCCAAGATCATCAAACACCAAGTAAGTAAGTTGAGAAATCAGCCCTAGGACACACGAAAATCACCTCATTTGTTGTTAAAATGGCCACCAAGTGATCAAGGCTTCAAGGTAACTCCATGATATAGCTAGATAACAAGTATTTTGTGGCTAGAAAAGATCAAAAAGGGGTGTTTGTTCTTGAAGTGGGACGGCAATGGTGATGTGGTTGAGAGAGTTTCTAGTTGATTTGCATGAGTGAATGGTGGTATGTGTGAAGGTTGATGGTTTTGAGTTAGAAACTAGCTTAAGTTGTAAGCTTAAGCTTACACTTGTAAGTTACAAGTTAACATATGCCACATCTTTGATGTGGTGTCATGTTTGGGCTGTCCCATGTGTAGTGGGGTGGGATAAATCATTTTGTCCCATCCCGCTAATTTACGGGTATTCCTCGATTCTAGTTTCCTCGATTTGCGTGCCCTCGAGTCGTTTCACGAAAAACGTTTTTATAAATTATGAAAACGTTTTTATAAATTATGAATCAACGGCACAAAACGAATCCAATAAAAATTGTCTCATCAAAAACGGAGTTCAAAAACGTAAATACGTAATCCTAAGGTTTCCGGTTTAATCGTAAAGGACGCTAAATTATGCACGTAAGCCCCAAATTTAAATCCGTAAATTGTGAGTTCATCAACCAACACAAAAATAAGTTTCAAAATATTATACGAGAAAATAATTCACTACCTGAAAATGTTAGATTGTCACAACATGTGTAGGCTGTAATTTGATAAATTCATGCTTGTGATCATTAAGGACAATTTGTTTGTTTCTAAGAATAAGAAGGAGTTAATAATTATTTATAGATTGCCCTGAATTGGCTGAACAATGAAAACCTGTACCTTGAATATTTAACATGTGATTTAAGGCTTAATCCTTTATATTATTTGACCGTGTTATTAATAGAAAATAGAATATATTGACTTTTCAAAAATTTGAGCCATTTAAGATTTTGAGTTTTACCAAAAAGAAAGTGGAAATATGTTTTGACAGATATTTTATCAAAGAAATTTTTAAGGGATTATTTCCTTATACCCAAATCATTTAACTAAACTCTTGTTTAGGGGTAAATATTTATGTATACCTCAAGATAACCCAAGAGGGATTGAGGAAACCATTTAAACCATGAATTGGAATATGAAACGACAATTTTTGCTTTTCAACTAAGAAAATTTTGACCAAAGTATAACCAAAGATTTTTCAAACCTTTACAAATCTTATTAATTATTTTCAATAAATCAACAAAAATCGTGTTAACTAAATTCAAATTTATTTTGAATATTTTTCTATAAATGGGACAAACTAAGAAATTTAAAACATTTTACGTTTACGTTTCATAAAATTAAATATTTATTATTTAATTACTAGTAATAATTACCGACGCTTTTAAAACGTCGGATTGAGCAAAACTGATAAAAATGATAGTTGAGACGAAACTAAAACTTAGAAAATATGAAGAAAGAATTTCTGAGTAAATTGTGGACATGATAATTATTTCATCAAGAAAGGTGAATGTAGATACTGACACATAATATAGAAAGAATAAAAAATCAAATAGGATGTATTCCTTAATAATGATTGTGCAAAATAAATTTGCTGAACAATTTAAAATATAGCCGATGCTTGTAAAAAGGATAATATAGATAATAAAAGGGGTTCGCGGCTAATGTGAACCATCAGAATTGAGAAGCCGATGGCGTTGAATGTTTAAAGGGGCGTTTACGGTTGCCTAAATATCGAGGATTTTGAGATTTAGTCATGTTGGAATCTCGTAAGTATAAGTATTCTATTCATGTCATTTCTGATTAAATGTACCTTTATCTGAAGAAGTTGTAATGATGGCAAATTATGAAGGCAGACATCGCCTCATACATTAGTAAACGTCTATCTATTGCAAAGGTCATCATCTGAATTTGATTTGATTTAGGTCATCGTCGACAAACTGACCAAATCTGCTAATATCATTCCTGTTAATGATAGATTCTCGATGAAGAAATTGACTCTTTTTGTATTTAAAGGAGTTATGTAAGCATGGTGTGCCTGTATCGATCATATCTATCAAGATCCTCGCTTCGTATCGAATTTCTAGAGATTTGCTTAGAAATCATTGGGAACGAACCTTGATGAGCGTACTGTTTACCACCCCAATCGAAGGGACGAGGTAAAGTAACGATACCAAACACTAGAAGTGCTGTTTTATGCTTGAATGATTGACCTTTGGTAATGAACCGTATAATCGCTTTCCTTTGGAGAGATTATCATTGATAATTATCGTATTAGGATCGAGATTGAATCTTGTGGGGATATATATTAGAGCATCTGTAAGCAGGAGTTGGGATGAAGACATCTGACATACACCCATTGTGAGTTGGACATGTCTTTTAGGTTTAAGGTTGCCTATGATGACAAACCTCACCTTGCAAATACCCGACCCGCGAGACTTGAAATGACTGTTGAAATTAGGATCTGATTATTGACTACCAGTAGTGGGCAGAAGGTTATATGAATATGAAATTTAGATCTTGAAGTGCAAGATGGGTAGCGAAGTTATGCCAAAAATTTTCACCTTGTAAAAATGGATAGATGATCTGAAAGATCATAGGAATTAAGTCCCCGTTGTATGGGACTATTGAGATGATGTAAAAAGATTGGTTTGAAAGGCATATAAGCTAGATCTACCCTAGGACTTCAAGGGCTGCGTGAATTATGATTCGTATATCTAACTTGATAAAATGTTTATCAAGTGAAAATCTAACCATACCTTAATGAAGTTTAGATCGGCGAAAAGTTGCATTCATCAAAAACCCGTGAACATCATGGATAGAGAAAGTAAGTCAATATTAAGCCTGATCGTATTCCCGTAGTTATGTTTGATGAAACGCGCGTATTGTAATTGATTACACTTGTGAGAAAAGATCGAATGTGGAGGAAATACCCACATGGCTTTAACTCTATAAGAAGCGAGTAGTAAGATAAATCGATCTTTGAGGACAAAGATCATGTTTAGGGGTAAATGCTGTGACAATCCGTCAATTTATGGTTGATATTTTATTCTCATGTATAATTTAAAAACATTATTTTAATGTTATATTATGAACTCACTTATTTTTGGGAAGAAATTGGACTTACGTCTTGAAGTAGCATCGACTACGTCTAAACCGGAGGATTCTACGTTACGTGCTTACGTTTACATACACCGTTTTTGGTGACAGTCTGACATTTCAGGAAATAAATTTATCCGTGAATATTATTTTGGGATTTTAAATTTGAGTTAGTTCATAAACTCACAAATTTACGAGAAGAGATTAGGACTTACGTGAATAATTTAACGTCCTTTACGACTAAACCGAAAACCTTAGGATTACGTATTTACATTTTTGAACTCCATTTTTGATGAGACAATTTTTATTAGATTCGTTTTGTGCCGTTGATTCATAATTTATAAAAACATTTTTCGTAACACGACCCGAGGGCACGCAAATCGAGGAAACTAGAATCGAGAAGTACCCGTAAATTAGTGGAGATGAGACAAGTGGGACACTTGTCCCACCCCCACTTATAACTGGCCAAGATAAGCCATACAAACACCTTGGTGTCAACTCAATAAGCTAACTAAGGACACTTGTCCTTAGCTTGCTTACAAACCACTTCACCACATCAAAACTACTAGCTACAAACCATTTGTCACACACACCACATGCAAACCACTCTCTCATCCTTTCTCTCTCTCTCTAAATTCGTCCCATATCACCCTAAAACACCCATTTTGATCAAATTCAACCACAAAATCTCATGTTATTTCTACATATGATGATGTCTTTTTGAAGATATGAAGATTGGTGGTGATCTTAACTTATGAAAAGTAATTTTCATTAGGTTAAAGGGATGATTTCATGAAGGTGTTCATCCATCCAAAGGACCCAAGAAGTTGCCTTGCTAAAGTTGAAGATTTGAGAACAAGAACCAAGTCTTGTTCATCAAAAACCTCATATTTTCATCACTATTGGTGGTATAGAGATTGTTCTTCCTATCCTCTTGTTATTTTGATTATGTAATCTTGTATTTTCTTTATTTATGTATATTTATATGATGATGAATGATGATTAAAAATATTATGTGGGGATTTGGTGTTGATAAACATGGGTAAAAAGATGGAAAACCACATGTAAAATGGTTAAATATTGCTTAAAATGATGGCTGTATAAAAACAGTAAGTAACCAAATGATAAACTGATAAAATGGCATATTGGAATCAATTTACAGTAAGTATTAGGTGTTATACACATGTGAGAGTTGGCCATACAATGGAATCATAAAAATGAGTGAGATATGATCAAAACAAGATTAGAGTGCAAATCTGCCTACACAGTTTTGGACGAATTTATAAAAATATTTAGATGTTGATTCATCAGTAGCTATAAAGGAATAAAATGAAGCACATATCATCTAGTTTCTGTCATAAAAATTTGAGGTCCTATCTCATTATAGAACTCTAGATATGGATATTTTAGTGGACTTAAAATTTAGGACTGATTTTATAAAATAAATAATATATAATATAAGCACTCAAAAATTTATATAAAATATACATATATAAAACCCACTAGTTGATAATAGTTATAAATAAAGAGATAGATATATATTGATATTAAAATGGGACATTTTATATAAAATACAAGTATAAATGTTTTTCCAAGTTATAAAACTATAGACTTAAGTTTTACGTCTTTTCGGCTAAAACCGAAAGATTAACGTTTTTGTCAAATAAAACTTAGACGGTCGGACCCGTCTAATGTAAACTTTTATACAATCACATACTGATATATGAACTTATATAACAAGTAAAAACCGATAAAACCCTAGATTTACAACATATAGACATTAACGGGCCAAAGCAGCCTTATTGGACTATAAACCTGACTAGTTGGTAAAACACTTATAAACTTACTTATTGGGCTTAACCCATTTAGGCCCAACATGTAAAGTATAATACTGATATTAAAAGTATAATTGGGCTAATGAAAAGTATTGGGCTTGTAATAGGCTAATTGGGCCTAAAACATGTAATTAAGTAAAACTAGTAAATTAGTATAAAAGTTACGAATACATAACACTAAAATGAGTAAATGAGAATGTATAAACCCACTTAATCATCATCATATATATAAAATCATCATATGTATACATAATTGTTATTTTTATAAATTCATTGGACAAAATTCTAAGACGAGTATTATTTGTCTAGGTTTCTGTGATTGAAGCACGTACCGTATATCCGAATTGCCGATAACCCGTGATGAGACTGCTTTTATACATGGTCTCATCGTCCAAAACGGGCTTAAAATGCATAAAATATCATAAAATATACCAAATATATGCTTGTGTTTGTTACTTGTGTATTTTTAGGTAGTCCACTTGTTAGGGTTTATGCATACTAGAATGTTCTTGTAGCCAGTATATAAGGCACCTTAGCTTAAGCTTTTCAGTTTGTTCCAGATTTTACTCAAAATTGTAATCTTTTTAAAATATTTATAAAGTTTGGTATTTGTGTGTGAAACAAGTGTAATTCCTTTTATTGATTTTTAAAATTGATATGTTTGTGAGTAATTAATCTGAGTTCCATTTCTCTTGTGTTAACACTTATTGTGTTTAAGGTCTGTTAAAAATTTTCAAAAAGTTTCAAGTTAGTTCAAAATTCAGAAACCCAAAACTCCTTTGAAGGGAAAGTGGATAAGGAGGTGTTGGATTTGTGAGTTTGAAGCTGTTTTTGAAAAGGGTTATAAGTTTTCAGAAAATCAGAAAGTGTTGTTTTGTGCTTGTTTTCATTTTCTCGGGTTTGAGCTTGTTGCTGTTAAAGGTTCTGCATAGACCCGGGTATATTGGAGGTGGTTTTTCAACCACAAAGGGTCCTGGATGTAGGACCCTTAAGGTAGTTCTCCTTTTCCCTTTTCATTTTTAGTTTCTGAAAATCTTATGTGATTTGGTGATTGTGCATGAAAAGTGTTTAAGTGTTGCTTATGGTATGTTATTTGAGTTTACTTGCTATGATTATGCATGTTTAAAGTCATTTGATTCAGTTTGGAGTTGATTAGAATAGGTTTTGTTTGAAAAAATTTGGTTTTCCAGTTTAAAAGGGTGTTTGGGACAAGGGATTAACAAAGATTTGTGATTAAATTTTATGTTAAAACCTGTTTAGAAACATTCCCTAGGTTGTATTTAAGTGTTATATGCTCTTTGGTTTCAGTTTGAGTAGGTTTTAAGCACTTTTGCATGTTTAAAAAAAGGTAAAACATTGCCTAATCAGAAAACTGCTCATTGTGCATGATTTGAGTGGAATTTGTGCATCAAGTCTTGTAGTCTGTTGGATTAAAGGCTAAATTGGGGTTGGGTATAGTTTGTATACCATTTTGTGAGATTATGTGCAAGATTTGAGACCTTAAAATTCAAGTTTGTGCATTTGAAATCTGCATATACCCACCAGACCTAGACCTAGTATATCAGCAACATTCATTTGCTTATTTTTGATCTTTTGTGCTTGATTCTTGCTAAGTGCTTGCTTGTTTTTGCATTCTATTGACTCCTTATACTCAAAAGGAGTATAAGGGTGCCTTTGTTCCATTAAAATCACCACCAAACATCATAAACCAAGCCCTCTTGGTTCAATATTCACAAGTGAAAGAACACACTTGTTCATCAGAAACCAAGTGCTAACTGGGCACGTTTTTGCTCAAAACTTGCTTAATCTTTGTTTATATTTGATTTGGTTTGTGTTTTAGTGATTAAAGAGTTACTGGATTTGATTTTAAAAAAGTAAAAAAAAAAAAAGAAAAAAAAATCAAAAACCTCACCTTGCCTAGGCTCGAACACGCGACCTCTCTATTGGAGGAGTAACGTGTTAACCAGTGATCTAGATGGGTTTTTACGTTTATGTTTCATTTCAATAGTTATTTAAGGTGTTTTGGTTTTGGCTTTTCATAAATAAGTCGTAGCTTATTTTGGTTATTTCAGCTTATTCATTAAGCTTATTTGGTAGTTAGTATTTTTCCTAGGACTTAATTAAGGTTTAGGACTTTTCTGTTTTAAAAATTTATTTTTCCCTTTATTTATTTATTTAATAGGATTATTTTTATTTTAATTTTTAGAATGTAAATTAAAAATAGTAAAAAGCATTTTAAAAATCCAGAAAAATAGTTTTTAGGTTTTAATTTATATTTTTGAGGTTTACATATCAAAAAGTTTTCAAAAAGTCTAATTTTTAATTTTATTTGATTTTAGGGTTTTTTAACAACTTTAAAAATTAATATAAAATTAAATAAAAGGTTTTAGGAACTTTAATTTACATTTTTGTTCTAGTTACAATATTTAGGATTTTTGGTAATTTTTAGAATTTATTTTTAAACTTTTTATTTTTTAGAATATTTTAATATTATTTTATTAGTAAAAATTCAAAGTTTGTTTTTTCTACTTTTTTCATTTTTCCTAGATTGTAGACATTAAATTAGGAACTTTGTAACTTTCCAAATGTTTTTTAGGCTTTTCATTTAATTTTTAGAATTAATTTAAGTTTTAATAGATTTAATAGATTTTAGGAGTTTAAAAATAGTTTAATTTGGTTTTAAAATTTTTAAAAATAGTTTTTAGCTTAATTAGGTCATTTTTGAGGTTTACAAACTATAAAATCTTGTTTTGGGCTTTCTAATAATTTTAAGTGATTTTTAGGGCTTTAATTAGCATTAAAAAGTCATTATTTAATTAATTAGAAGGTTTTAGCAAGTTTGGATTTTTTGTAAACTCATTATATATTATTGTGGATTTTTAGTAATTTTTAGGAATTTTTAGGTTAAAATTTTAATTTTTGTAGTTTTACGGTTTTACGTTACGCCTTTTTCGTCGTAGTTTTAATTCGTTTTCGTAACCGTCAATTCTTTCTTTCTCATTTCTATTTTCTTTTCTTCTTAATAAAATCATCAATCAAATCATTCAATACACAACGCACTTGCCTCCTTGGGAAACGAACTTGGACTTCATTTGGGTCATTAGTGCTCGGTTTTCCTAAACCGACACTTAAGCTTGCCACTACTTGTACTTCCTTTTCCTAAAGGTCGTATTTTACTAAAATCATTTTGGCGCCACTGTCGGGGAGGCGTGTTGTGTTTTGATTGAACATTGTTGTTTTTTATATTAGCCATAAATAGTAATTGTATTAGTAGCACTCTACTAATACGTATTATCGTTTTTCTGTTTTTGTGTGAATACTATTACTATATTGTATACGTAGAACAATAAATTCACAAGTACTCCAAATACGTGAGAAATCACAACCTTGATTCGGGATTTCATCACTCGATCATTGTATTCGATTCTCAAACCAAAGAAAAAAGGCAAAAATAGATAAATACTTTCGTGAAGCTTAATCTTGATAATACAAACTATAAGGTGGGTATAAGGCGGTTGTATTTCACGACCTAAAGGAAAAAGGCTCTTAAGTGCTTCGCGCCGCCTCGTTTCCTCCGCTTGCTTGTGCGTATTTGATTTTGAGAGTGAATCGAGGGTTTTGCCGCCCAAAGTATTATTACATATCATATATATTTTCTTGGTTTCTATTGATTAAACCCTCTTGAACGATTTGGTGTTCCACCATCGTTCTAAAGTCATCGAAGGCGTTCACTCCACGTGATCATTTTCATTCCTTGAGGCTTCTTTAATCAAGAGATTTGATTAAGGAGGAGATTTGTGGACCTTTTGTCTACTTAATACATTCACCAATTTCCAAAAAAGTTAATACCATCAAAAACCACAAAAAAAATTGAAAAACACAAAATACCAAAAAGAATCTTCTTTGATCGTCTCCACGTTGTACGTGACGTTTATGCTAACTCGTAATCAAGCAAAACGTGCACGTAAACGAAAGAACAAAACTCCCACTCCAACTCATTCTAGTGAGGAGTCTCCTATTGACGAACCCATTGTACGAGAAGCACCAACCATGGCGAATCGAACTATAATGGAGTTACTTCAAGCACCCACCGAGGGTTATGGAGAAGCTATTGTGATTCCCGCTATCCTTGCGGAGAATTTTGAGGTGAAAACGGGTTTGTTGTCGATGATCCAAAACAACAAATTCCGAGGAGATGAGAAGGACAATCCCCACAACCATATCCGCCAATTTAATCGTCTTACCGCCACGTGCAAATTCAAGGATGTCTCGAATGACTCGATTAAGATGATGCTTTTTCCGTATTCCTTAGCGGGGCCCGCTAAAATTTGGTTAGAGAAAGAGCCACCCAATTCTATATTGACGTGGAAGGATCTCATTTCAAAATTTGTGAACCAATTTTTTCCGCCCTCTAAGACTACGCATTTGAAAAATGAGATTTCTAAATTTTCACAAGAATCAAATGAAAGTTTTTCTACGGCTTGGAATAGGTTTAAGGAGATGTTACATGAATGTCCTCATCACGGTTTTTCCGACTTGCACCAAATAGACACGTTTTACAATGGACTTAACGATCATGAAAGAGATTATTTAAATGCCGCCGCGGGTGGTAATTTTGTGTAAAACGGTTGAGGAAGCCTTTGTCATAATTGAGAATAGGTCTAAGGTTTATAGCCCTCGTCACACACCGAGTGTTGCCAAATTGGGCTCATCATCATCGTCTCGTAGTATCAATGCTTTACATGATGAGGCAAATGAAGAAAATCGATTTTTTGATAGATTTGCCAACCTTATGTCCCATTGGAAAGCTCAAGAAGCTTCAAATTCCGCTTCGGTTAAAGCGGTTTCTAAGAGTTGTTTTTCGTGTGGGGGAGCTCATGATCTTTCCGAGTGCATTACCGCGGATGGTAACACTTCGAATGCTTTTGTAGCCACGGGAACTTATAACCAAATCGGTCAAGGTTCCCGCCAAAATCAAGCTCCACCAAATCAAAATAACTATCGCAACAACAACCAAGGTGGAAATTACCAAGGAAATCAAAGGAATTATAACAAGGGTAATTACCAAAGTGGAAATGGGCAAATTTCTAATCAAAACCAAAACCGTGATTTTCAAAACAATGCCCAAGGTTTTCAAAACGATCACACCAAAAATCTTCAAGGAGAATTTTTGAATTATGCAAAGGCTAATGATGCTAAGTTTGACAATATGCAACGTGAAATGGTTAGCTTAAGATCCGAGTTGAAAAACGAGCTTAAAAACGAACTTGCTAATGAACTTAAAACTCATGCTAATAAAATGGAAGGAAATGTCACACGTCTCCAACAAAATCAACAAAAAATGGAGCAAGGACAACATGAGATTAAGCAAGAATTGTTAAAAGCGGATGCTAGGCAATCTAAGTTTGAAGACCGAATGGCTAAAATGTTTGAAGCTATCATGTGTAAGACCTCTTCTTCGGGTGGTCTTCCTAGTGATACCATCGTGAACCCGAAAGGAGAATTGAAGGTTATTACTACTCGTAGTGGTAAAACTTTCAAAGAACCCATTTCTCGTCCAAGTACTTCTATGGAGAAGGAAAAAGAGAAAGAACCCGAGGTGGTGGTTGAAAAGGAGCACATTCCAAGCCCACGAAGTACCGCTCAAACCACGCCTACGGTTGAACCTACACCAATCATGGAACCCGAGATTCCAAGGCCGATGCCTATGACTACTTTGCCCCAACCCACACCACCTTTACCCTACCCTTCAAGACGAGACAAGGAAAAGGCACAAGAACGAAATAATTATCAATTTGAACTCTTTATGAAAAAGTTTCGTGACTTGCATTTCAATATAAGTTTTGCCGACGCCTTAGTCATGATGCCTCGATTTGCCGCGAACTTCAAAAGTATGTTGAATAACAAAGAGAAATTGCAAAAATCGTCTAGTTGTTCTTCGGTTTTTCTAAGCCGCGAACCTCAAAAAGTCGGTGATCCTAGAAAGTTTTTAATCCCATGTGCTATACAAGACATGGAAGAATGCTACGCCTTGGCCGATCTTGGTGCTAGTAATAATTTGATGCCTCTTGAGATTTTTAAATCGCTCAATCTTCCAAATCTCACTCCTTCAAGAATGTCAATCGAAATGGCCGATCATTCTACGATTCTAGCTTGTGGAGTTGCCGAGGACGTCTTTGTGAAAGTTGGAAAGTTCTACTATCCTGTAGACTTTATTGTTGTTGATATTCCCATCGATCCTAAAGTTCCGTTAATTCTAGGTCGATATTTTTTGGATACCTCGAGAGCACTTATCGATGTGCATGCAAGAAAAATCACTCTTCGTTTCAATGAGGAAGAACTCGTCATTAATGCAACCCAAAACTCCACTCTTTCTCATGTGTATTCTATCACATCTTTGTACAATGTCAATCCCGTCAAAAGCATTTGCAAAAAGATTTCAAATAGAGTTTTAGGAGTTGTTGATAAAAATAAAGTTCCATCCCCTCCGCCGGTGGAGGTTAAGAGTGTTAAGCCTACGATTCCAATCTCGAGTGATTCTTCAGATGATGAATACGTTGATCCCGATGGGGAGGTTTTCTTTGTTGACAAAAGATTTGAAAAATTACCACCACCTTTACCAAAAAGATTTCAAAATGTGAGAATTTTTAGTGTGACTAACATTGCTTTAGATACACCAAATATTGTTGACATAATTAAATCGGGTTTTCACAAGGAGAGTTTAAAAGATGAAAAAGGAAAAGATTTTAACTTGAATTTAAAAGATTTTTCTACAATTCTAACTCCGTCATCACCGCGTGTATTGAGTACTACAAGCTCGTCTTCTCCTTTTGACGATGCTTTGTGTGGACTTAGTGTGGGGGAATCCCCTTATGTTCCCTCCCCTTTCTCCACCGAGGACGAGATATTTGATCCTGGAATTGCTTATATAGGGAAATCTCGGTCTTCCACCGATGCAATAAATGAAAAATCTTTTCATTTGATTGGTGCGAGTCTACCTCGAGTAGCTCATGTTTTTAGAGACTTACCCATTGTCCCAACCTTCTATTTATTCTCTCCTATTTTATTCTACCCCATTGGGGTTTGTGTTGAAGTGGCGTTGATTTGTTTTTCCAATGAAAACGAGAACGCCATCTTCGATCCTGGTATTTTGCACCATCAAAGGACTTAGTCCTTTATACCGGTTGTTTTTGGGCCTTGTTTATCATGTAAGCCCCACTAAAAATTGACCACACCATGATTATCCCTAAATGATCACATTTATGGGGATTCGAGTCGAGCTTTTGACTCGGTTATCAAAAACAAGGTGCCTCGTGGGGGAAACCCATGCTTATCCATGTACATATTATTGCTTTCTAATGTAATTTAATGTGAGGGGATTTGTGCCCTTCCAACCTTTGTTCCGTGGTTGTTTGTGCATTGTGGTTTTTAGATCATGATCTTCACGATTTGAGCCTCTCGTGTTCGTTTTATGGGAGCACTCGATCGTTTGCTTTGGAGACCTTTCCCAATATCCATATGATATATCCTTATATGTTCTAACCTTAGGTTATTAGCACACTTCATAAACGGCTATTAATTTAATGGTTACACCCTTTCCATGCTAGATTAGGCATTCGACTACGTCTCTAGTATGGGGGTGTTTGCACCCCTAAACTCGAAACATTGAGGACAATGTTTAACTTTAGTATGGGGGGGTGAATAGATACTTGCCTTGCCAAACCTTCACGCTTTCCAAATTTTATCGTTTTGTTTATCGTTTTGTTGCAAAATAAGGCTAAAAATGGCCAAATTTTAAATTTTTTCTCATGTTTTATAAGTGTTTGAAGACACGAATGTAGATTTTCCGATGGCGAGAATAAGAGTAATTTTTGACTCGACCGTGCGTGTTGAGCACTTAGCTTTGATTCCTTAACTACACATTAGGCTAAGTCTCTTAAATGAGGACGAGAAATGATAGAGTTAATTATAAGTTATTATGCTAAACGTAGAGTACTCGTATTCTTTCAAAAACTCATGTGTTCTCGTTATTTGCTTATTCTCCCTTCGCTTGTAAATATTTTTTGCTTAATAAATATTGACTTAGCGGTTTAGTTTTGATTGTTGGGTTTCTAGTCTTTTCTAGTAGCTTCCGTGTAATTAAATTGGGAAGACATTAAGGTATCGCCAGCGTCACGGTTTTGAAGTATTGGCAACCCGAATAATCGAAAGCTTCACCCAATAATAAGATTTCAAGTGCTCACCTAAATGAAGCAAAAATTTGAAGCTCACAAGGCCGAAAAATCTATGCCCAAATTGAAAGTGAATCAAGCCTTAATCTTCGAAGCTTTAAAGATCCAAAATTCGCTTTAGCGTGAGGATATACGTCTTTGGCTAATAAAACCACCGATGAGGCGGATAATAAAAGGCAAGGCAAGACCGAAGTCATAATAAAAGCTTCATGGCGAAGTTGAATAAAAGATGGAGTTAAACCAAAGATAATAAGGCCCTTCCGTTAGGGGGCGTATAAAAGTCTTGGTAATAAGTCTCATGTTCAAAACCGTTATAAAACCGTGTTTATCGATTCTTCTTGTCAACTTAATTTTTTGACATCGTTGTCTATTAGGAGGGGTTATTGATTTGATGGTCTTAGTTACACCGTTAGGACTCTATTTTTAGACCTAAATCTCTATTATCGCATAAGTCAATGATGTATCCTCGTGATCATTAAGACATAATAAAATATAAGAGATACAACTTAGGAATAATGGGAGAATAAGTACGTGATTAGGGCATATGAGTAGTGTTAGCATTACTAACTTATAATGACAATGATCTCGTTGCACGCTTGGCATGGAATTGGAGTGAAAATCGAGGACGATGAAATTATTTCTAATGAAGCATTCACGTGTTCTTATTCTATGAACCTAAACGTCCCATTTTGCGATGAAAATCATACATTATGTCTAAAACACAAGTAGTAGTAATAGTGTAGTATAGCTAGTTTATCATTTCAATAAAGTGAATAAAATTAAATTTTGGAGATGCTTTGATACTTTATTCTAGCATTGCGTGAGGGCACGGCAATGGTTTAGTATGGGGGAGTGATGAGACTGCTTTTATACATGGTCTTATCGTCCAAAACGGGCTTAAAATGCATAAAATATCATAAAATATACCAAATATATGCTCGTGTTTGTTACTTGTGTATTTTTAGGTACGGATATTGAGGAATTGGCAAAAGATCACAAGAATTATTCAAAAACGAACACGGGAAACGAAGTCGCACAATGAACCGGGCCCAAGTTTGGATTTTGCAAAAAGACCCTTGAAGAATTGAAGATTGGCAACTTTAGTCCCTCATCTTTGAAGAACTTGTCACAAATGACCCTCCAAATGTCAAATGTACAAGAATGATCCCTAAAGTTTGAAGACATTACAATTCCAGTCATTGAAGAATCCAAGAAGTACAAAAGAAACCCTTGGAAAAGTTTCTAAAAGTTTTTGTGCCAAAATTGTAAATCTGCCAAAGTTGATAAAGGAAAAATAGGCGTTGATAGCCTTTTATTACAAAGTGAAGAGAAGAGGAAAACTTGGGGACCTAAATTGCCAAACATCCAAACTCTTACCACCAGTCACCACTTGCCACCTCAGCATTACCCACCCATACCCATAACCCAACCCGTCCACCCAAACCCACAAACCGGTTTTTAAATAAACCAAGTCAAAGCCCCAGTCAACCCTTTCCCTTTTCCCACCAAACAACAAATTTAAATAAACCCTTTCCCTTTTTGGATTAAACCACCCTTAATCCCCTTATAAACCCTAATCCACCCCAGTCACAATCAACTTCAAAACAAAGGGGTATTTGCTAGATCACTCCAGATCCTTAATTTAGGTCACCCTCACCCCATCCCACACCAAAACCGTGACCCTAGACAACCCCATGTGGTAGTGGACCCCTCCCCTGCTCACGTCCCATTCACCCAAACCCAATGCCCGACCAAACCAACATCCAGGATCCTTCTACTTGCTCCCCAAGGGATTTTCAATGTCCAAGATCAAATTTCAGAGCTGGCATCTTCACATGATCACATGAATCCGAAATTGACCAAATTTTCAAGACTTTTCAAAGGGCATATTAGGCAGTCCACTTGTTAGGGTTTATGCATACTAGAATGTTCTTGTAGCCAGTATATAAGGCACCTTAGCTTAAGCTTTTCAGTTTGTTCCAGATTTTACTCAAAATTGTAATCTTTTTAAAATATTTATAAAGTTTGGTATTTGTGTGTGAAACAAGTGTAATTCCTTTTAATGATTTTTAAAATTGATATGTTTGTGAGTAATTAATCTGAGTTCCATTTCTCTTGTGTTAACACTTAGTGTGTTTAAGGTTTGTTAAAAAATTTCAAAAAGTTTCAAGTTAGTTCAAAATTCAGAAACCCAAAACTCCTTTGAAGTGAAAGTGGATAAGGAGGTGTTGGATTTGTGAGTTTGAAGCTGTTTTTGAAAAGGGTTATAAGTTTTCAGAAAATCAGAAAGTGTTGTTTTGTGCTTGTTTTCATTTTCTCGGGTTTGAGCTTGTTGCTGTTAAAGGTTCTGCATAGACCCGGGTCTATTGGAGGTGGTTTTTCAACCACAAAGGGTCCTGGATGTAGGACCCTTAAGGTAGTTCTCCTTTTCCCTTTTCATTTTTAGTTTCTGAAAATCTTATGTGATTTGGTGATTGTGCATGAAAAGTGTTTAAGTGTTGCTTATGGTATGTTATTTGAGTTTACTTGCTATGATTATGCATGTTTAAAGTCATTTGATTCAGTTTGGAGTTGATTAGAATAGGTTTTGTTTGAAAAAAATTGGTTTTCCAGTTTAAAAGGGTGTTTGGGACAAGGGATTAACAAAGATTTGTGATTAAATTTTATGTTAAAACCTGTTTAGAAACATTCCCTAGGTTGTATTTAAGTGTTATATGCTCTTTGGTTTCAGTTTGAGTAGGTTTTAAGCACTTTTGCATGTTTAAAAAAAGGTAAAACATTGCCTAATCAGAAAACTGCTCATTGTGCATGATTTGAGTGGAATTTGTGCATCAAGTCTTGTAGTCTGTTGGATTAAAGGCTAAATTGGGGTTGGGTATAGTTTGTATACCATTTTGTGAGATTATGTGCAAGATTTGAGACCTTAAAATTCAAGTTTGTGCATTTGAAATCTGCATATACCCACCAGACCTAGACCTAGTATATCAGCAACATTCATTTGCTTATTTTTGATCTTTTGTGCTTGATTCTTGCTAAGTGCTTGCTTGTTTTTGCATTCTATTGACTCCTTATACTCAAAAGGAGTATAAGGGTGCCTTTGTTCCATTAAAATCACCACCAAACATCATAAACCAAGCCCTCTTGGTTCAATATTCACAAGTGAAAGAACACACTTGTTCATCAGAAACCAAGTGCTAACTGGGCACGTTTTTGCTCAAAACTTGCTTAATCTTTGTTTATATTTGATTTGGTTTGTGTTTTAGTGATTAAAGAGTTACTGGATTTGATTTTAAAAAAGTAAAAAAAAAAAAAGAAAAAAAAATCAAAAACCTCACCTTGCCTGGGCTCGAACACGCGACCTCTCTATTGGAGGAGTAACGTGTTAACCAGTGATCTAGATGGGTTTTTACGTTTATGTTTCATTTCAATAGTTATTTAAGGTGTTTTGGTTTTGGCTTTTCATAAATAAGCCGTAGCTTATTTTGGTTATTTCAGCTTATTCATTAAGCTTATTTGGTAGTTAGTATTTTTCCTAGGACTTAATTAAGGTTTAGGACTTTTCTCTTTTAAAAATTTATTTTTGCCTTTATTTATTTATTTAATAGGATTATTTTTAGTTTAAATTTTAGAAAGTAAATTAAAAATAGTAAAAAGCATTTTAAAAATCCAGAAAAATAGTTTTTAGGTTTTAATTTATATTTTTGAGGTTTACATATCAAAAAGTTTTCAAAAAGTCTAATTTTTAATTTTATTTGATTTTAGGGTTTTTTAACAACTTTAAAAATTAATATAAAATTAAATAAAAGGTTTTAGGAACTTTAATTTACATTTTTGTTCTAGTTACAATATTTAGGATTTTTGGTAATGTTTTAGAATTTATTTTTAAACTTTTTATTTTTTAGAATATTTTAATATTATTTTATTAGTAAAAATTCAAAGTTTGTTTTTTCTACTTTTTTCATTTTTCTTAGATTGTAGACATTAAATTAGGAACTTTGTAACTTTCCAAATGTTTTTTAGGCTTTTCATTTAATTTTTAGAATTAATTTAAGTTTTAATAGATTTTAATAGTTTTTAGGAGTTTAAAAATAGTTTAATTTGGTTTTAAAATTTTTAAAAATAGTTTTTAGCTTACTTAGGTCATTTTGAGGTTTACAAACTATAAAATCTTGTTTAGGGCTTTTTAATAATTATAAGTGATTTTTAGGGCTTTAATTAGCATTAAAAAGTCATTATTTAATTAATTAAAAGGTTTTAGCAAGTTTGGATTTTTTGTAAACTCATTATATATTATTGTGGATTTCTAGTAATTTTTAGGAATTTTTTAGGGTAAAATTTTAGTTTTTGTAGTTTTACGGTTTTACGTTACGCCTTTTTCGTCGTAGTTTTAATTCGTTTTCGTAACCGTCAATTCTTTCTTTCTCATTTCTATTTTCTTTTCTTCTTAATAAAATCATCAATCAAATCATTCAATACACAACGCACTTGCCTCCTTGGGAAACGAACTTGGACTTCATTTGGGTCATTAGTGCTCGGTTTTCCTAAACCGACACTTAAGTTACCACTACTTGTACTTCCTTTTCCTAAAGGTCGTATTTTACTAAAATCAACCCGCTTTCCCACATCAACGTGAGTTCATAGCCTCGTACTCTTTTAAATGTTTTTATGAAATGTTTTATAAACCCGCGAGGGAGATAACATGTTAGTTTTTATGAAATAGGACACTAGTTGTCCCGATTGTTTGTTTATTGATTTGGACCCGAATGATTGTATGACCTGATGAATAATTCAATGACCCGATAGATGAAATAAAATGGATTATTAAAGTTAGGTTATGTCACTAAAAGTCCCACTAGCATGAATTATGTACTACCGGGATTTGGTAGACGCTTATGCATATAATAGTACTATTTGGGGACGATCACCCCAGTTCGCGCCTTGACGGTTGATCCCCGTCGTGCCACATTGATTGGTAAGCGAATTTATGTATGAGAAGATTTACAAAAGCGTGATTATTATGACGACACGCTAATTTAGATGGGCAAATGAGTTTCGGGTTAGCTACCCGTTGTTTGTTGTAGTAAGGTAACAATGTCATGCGGCTTATAATAATCCAAAAATAACGAAATACTGCTATACGCACTGAATTACGATATATTGCCTGGCTAGCAATACGGGGTCTTATTATTGATGTTATGTTCGTGTTTTGGTTTTACATAACCATATTCATATAACGGTTTTTATTTAACTTTATACAACGTTATAAAACGTATTGTATGATGTTTTTACGACAATGGTTCGTATAATGATTTTGAAGGCAAATGCCTATATTATAATTTTTGATAAGGATTTGTATAAAATGACTTTGGCTATTTTATGGCCTATTACAAAGATTTGTACAAAATGATTTTCGCTAATAATTTTATACCGATGTTATATTGATGGATTTTATTAAACTCTACGAATTCACTCGGCGTTATCGCTGACCCTTTCTTTTAACATGTTTTATCTCAGGTACTTGAAGGTAATTCTCAGGAAGACGACAAGAATTCATGGCCCGCACTTAAATAACAATTTCCATTCAAATATTTTGTTAAAATTGTATGAAATACTATGACTTGGGACCTATGTAAATCTAATATTTATGAATGGAAATGCTTTATTATTAAACGACGTGATTTTTAAGCGTTGTCTATGATGTGAGTAATGTGCTATCCCGTAACACCAACGAGTCTTCCGCTGTATTGAATTGTGTAAATTTGGGGGTGTTACAATTAGCTTTATAGATTCCACTATTAAGCTTAACAGTTCCCACTGTTAGCTATTCAGTTACCACTGCTAGACTAACCTAGCCACTGTCTTCATATTATTCCCATTGTCTTTATAAAATAGCCACTATTAGTACACAAAAACTACATTAGTAAGTTTTAGAATAAAAATATTATATTTTTATCAACATGTTATAAACCAGGATTTAATTAATAATAACTTATTTATTATTTTTTGAATCTAATAAATTATTTAATAAGATTAATAATTTATTTTAAAGGCTATGATGTCATACACGTTTTATAAACAACGGGAATACACGGAAACAGTGGATAAACAACATGCACACCTAATAATCATCATAACATTATTAATTTAAAATACTATGATAACTAGAATAAACGTATGACCAATTAGACTGCATGCATTTATTATTTATGCATTTACTGAAACATACTTAATTGCTTAGGTATTTGATGTACTGTGTGCTTTGTACCTCATTTAATAAGATAGAGTGTTACAGTAAATTATGGCGTATCATAAAAGCATGCAAGGTAAATGTCTAAACATTCACGACCATAAATAGAAATACCGGAATCAGATATCGATAGTCTAGTAACTCAGAAACAAGCAATATAAGTACTGAAAATGGAAAGGACTAAACAATGTCCAAAAGATGTAAAGTATGATAAAGTAGGAATAAATGCATAAGGTAAAATAGGCCGGATAACTTCCAATCAGAATGCACATACTCTGGAGTTCCTACTTGCGTCCTTGGGTACCTGCCATTTGGGAACATGGAAAAGTAGACGGCTGAGCATAACGCTCAGTGCACGGATATACAATAAAGCATGGAAAACATAGAGTATGGAAGTATATAAAGAATATAAAGCATGAATGACAGCGGAAATGAATAAGTCCTGGAAAACCTAGTTGTCTGTCATGTTAACTGGTTTTAGTTCTGAAAATATAGCTTATGTTACTTATGAAAATCTATATTAGTTAATGTACCATTTTAGCCAATATAGGTCATGAGGTCAACAACATGCATGAATACTTGGAGGGGATACTGATCGACGTCGAAGTGCCGGTCAAAAAAAAAATAACCTAATTACCTTATTCTAGATAGGGTAAATGGGTATCGATCCACGAGGACTATGTGGTTTTAGTTTAAGTTTTGAGGTGATCACTGATCAATAAAGGTTTTGGTTTTGAAATCTGACAACTAAAATACTTTTGATAATAAAAATGCTGATTAAAAATTAAAATAATTATTAAACTAATAGTAAAGCTAGAAAATAAAATAAAGATGTAAACAATTAAAAGAAAAATGTAATCCCTTCCAACTCCTAATATTTATGGTTGGTCACACTTATGGATTATCGAAACTTTTTAGAACCGATTACAAAGATTATTTTGACTTAATATGAATGAATTAATGTCGGCATTTATTATGGTCATCAACGACTCGCAATAATAAATCTTAAAATAATCCAGCCAATAATTATGTTTTAACAATTTATTTAGGTACAACTTATGTTGATTATACGACCATCTTTTTTTTAACTAAATAAAATAAGTATGAATCGTTAACTAACAATAAATTGTCTAACACAAATAATTAAACATAATATCAAATCGATAAAAATAATTTATAAATAAATCATAAATCAATGTAATGAATATATGATAATCCAAAAGTAATGATCAAACCATAAATAAAGTTACCGGAAGGAATTACAATAAAATTAGCCGGACATCGCGGTACACTCACCCCGCTCTCCACTATTCATCTTCATCTTAAATAAATAAAACCCTTTTTTTAACATCGACGACTGTACATCCAATTGCTATTTATGAAGGTCAGCCTTTTTTTTCCCTTGTCAGAGAATGTCAACTTTTCTTATTTTTTTCACACCTCCAAAAGCTAATGTTCACTTTTGTTTTTTTTTTCCTTTGTTTGTTTTCTCCCCTGCGTCCACAATTCTTCACTTTTTTTTTATTACAATCGATTTCCAACTCCTCCCTTTCTTGTCGTCTTTTTTTTTCTTTTATTGAAGAATGTCCCTAAAGTCAATTGCAACCCAATATTTATAGTATTCCTCCGTCGGTTATCAATGGGCATTGGGCCAATTTTTTTTTTTTTTCTTTTATTCTTTTCGACCTCTAATAACTTTGGCCCAATAAAAAAATAATCCAACATCAATAATTGCTCAAACGAAGCCAGGAAAAATAAAAGACGACCGAAAATATTGCGACGCGGTCAAATCTTTTTCTTCAATATTTTTTTCTTCATTTATCGACGCTCACAATGTCTTTTCTCCAAAAAGTTAATTAAGCGTCCAGTTTTATTCCACTTCGCTCGTAACCTATATAATCACAAAACACACTCAAAGTACATATATAACGAAAAATAAATATATAAATATACTAAATTAACATGCTATTAGGTGTATGCAAAATACACCAATCAGATCCCCTCAAACTTAACCTTTTACGTGTCCCAAGTAAAAATAAAATAAAAATATACAAGCATGTTAATTTCATAATTTTTAATCATACTATTGGAATTTCATCAAAAAGATCACATTCAACCTAATACACTAATAACCATCCTACATGACAAATAATCCAAAATGATTACCAATATTTTTGTCCTTCTTAAACACTTAGCATAACCATTCCCATTGATTCCATTTACATTATATTTCATATAATTAACCATGTGTCCAATGTACCTAATGCACACCTATAATCAATATAAACATTAATCTAAAACAAGAGGTGAGAATATCGTACACCTTTTATGACATTGGAGTTTTTTATACATAAGAGCACATCATAAGCCATCATACTTAAGCTTACATACTTCCATTTTCCTTTCTTTTCTTTTTTTTTCTCTCTTTTTTTTTTACATTTTTTTTTCATTTTTTTTTTACTTTTACTTTATAAACTCTTTCTTTTTAAGCCATTCGAGACCGTTTCTTATACAAGTCATCCCGAACGCTTTATACACTCCTTTCAAGGTTGATATAAAGACCAATTATTCAGAAAAATGAATATCTATCCTATAGGTGCATACTAAGACACATTGGCACATGAGAACCAGTTAATTAAGTCTGTTTAATTAAATGGGAACAGTTATACTTCGTGCCTACTGGTACATCACATGATGGGTTATCTACCACATAGTATAATTATACAATGCACTAAATTAAACTAATCTTTTTAATTTCATTACAACAATACAAGGATTGGGTTATTTCACATAAAATTGTCTCAGCCAAGTGCAATGCTATCCATCATAAAGATTGGCGTCTGACCCATGCTAACAACTAAAGTATCACCTTGCGCGGGTGACGAATCAGATAGGCAAGCCCAACATATGACTACCACCAATAATTATGACAGTTCTCCAACTCTTTTCTAAGGCCACCGTGCGCGGGTGGCGAGCCGAATAAGATCAATTCTAAATGTCCTAACCCAACTATTACATTACTATATTTCATATTATTTATTTAAACTTTTTACTTGATCTAAGCAAAGGTAAATAGAGGGAATTCAACCGGCGTGGTTTGATCATCTAAATTATACATATGCCTAACTACATGCAAACAATCAAATCAATTTAATAACCAAATTATACGATGGAATCGGGTGCACCTGATAATTATGGCCAAATCTTCTAGCTTGCTCCAATAAATCATCCACAAGCTAATCTTCAGAATCTGCACACACTCAACAAACATATATGTAGAAGAAACTTCCACATCTAATTAGCACAAGACTCTTATAATGTGATTTAAAATTTTAAAAATTTTCAATTTTTCCCAAAAATCACATTTTCACCCTTTTGACCAAAATTTCACACAAAAACATGTAACACATGTGCCACCCCCCTCAACTTAAAGCATTGCATTGTCCCTAATGCAAAAACTTTAAATTGAAATTTTGGTTAAAAATCAATTTGACAAACTCACACAAAGAACAAAAATCTAACTCACTTTCGTAGGAATCACGGTTGCATTTAGCGTATGCAACAAGCCTTTAAACCACTCGGTAGCCCGACTGGACGAGTTTTGTCTCGTGAGGGTTTGTAGTGAACACACCCACAAAGTTCCACAAACCACGGGTTGCCTCCCGCGAAGCGCTAAGTTTACCGTCTTCAGCCAGACATAACTCAAAAGAGCTATTGAGACGGTTGAATTGGTTCCAAGTAAACCACATCTACCGTTTCCATCTGATCACTTTCTAACTCAACATACGGCTTTAAACGGTGTCCATTAACTTTAAACGGCTCTACACCCACCATATTTTTTATTTCAATGGCTCCGTATGGAGAGACTTGAGTCACAACGTATGGACCCGTCCATTTACTTCTTAACTTTCCAGGAAAAAGCTTAAGTCTAGCATTGAATAACCAAACTTTTTGACCAACCAAGAAAGACTTCTTGGTGATGTGTCGATCATGAAAAGCTTTGGTTTTCTCCTTATAAATCCTAGAACTCTCATAAGCATCACGTCTAATCTCATCTAGTTCAGATAATTGAAGTTTCCTAGAACTACCCGCTTTCTCTAAATCCAGATTAACAGTCTTAATCGCCCATTCAGCCCTATGCTCTATCTCAACCGGTAAATGACACGCCTTGCCATATACCAACTTATACGGTGACATACCAGTAGGAGTCTTAAAAGCCGTCCTATATGCCCACAATGCATCATCTAACCTCAAGGACCAATCTTTCCTATCACTACGGACGGTCTATTCTAAAATTCGCTTAATCTCCCTATTAGATACTTCCACCTGTCCACTAGTCTGTGGGTGATACGGGGTAGCTATCCTATGATTAACTCCATAATGTTTCAATAATTTCCCAAATCTAAAGTTCTTAAAGTGAGAACCCCCATCACTAATGATAGCCTTAGGAATTCCATGCCTAGCAAAGATATTCTTCTTAACAAACTTAAGAACTACAATATGGTCATTGGTTCTAGTAGCTTCAGCCTCCACCCACTTAGACACATAATCAACTGCCACTAAAATGTACACATTGCCATGGGAAGTGGGGAATGGTCCCATAAAATCAATACCCCATACGTCAAAGATCTCAACAACGAGTATGGGATTCATAGGCATTTGATCACGCCTTGAAATCCCTCCAATTTGTTGGCAACGAATACATGCTTTTACAAAAGACTGGGCATCCTTGAATATAGTCGGCCAAAAGAAACCGCTTTGTAGAATCTTATGCCCAGTTTTCGTAGCACCAAAGTGACCACCACATGCATAAGAATGGCAATGAGCCAATATGTCCATATGCTCATGGTCGGGAACACATCTCCTAACAACTTGGTCAGCACACACCTTATAGAGCTCCGGATCCTCCCAAAAATAATGCTTCAACTGAGAGAAGAAGTATTTTCTTTGTTGCTTGGACCAAAAATCCGGAAGCTTTTTAACAGCTAGGTAATTAACTATATTTGCGTACCAAGGAACCTTAGAAACCTCAAACAAACTTTCATCCGGAAAACTTTCCTTAATCACATCAGAAGGGTTGAACGGCGGAGGGATAATTCTAGACAAATGGTCGGCAACTACATTTTCTGACCCCTTTTTATCCCGAATTTCTAGATTAAATTCCTGTAAAAGCAAAATCCACCTAAGCAACCTCGGTTTTGTCTCTTTCTTAGTCAACAAATGTCTTAAGGCACTATGATCTGAAAATACTATCACCTTAGAATGCCCCCAAATATATGACCTAAACTTATCAAGAGCAAAAACCACGGCTAACAACTCTTTTTCAGTAGTAGTGTAATTCATTTGAGCTTCTGAAAAAGTCTTACTAGCATAAAAGATTACAACCGGTTTCTTATCGACCCACTGTCCTAGAACCGCCCCAGCGGCATAATCACTCGCATCACACATGATCTCGAAAGGCTTCGACCAATCAGGTGATTGCAGAATAGGGGCTTCTACAAGCTTTTGCTTAAGCATGTTGAATGCTTTAAGACATGATTCATTAAAGTCAAAGCGTGCATCTTTTAAGAGTAGATTGCAAAGAGGCTTTGATATTGCACTAAAATCTTTAATAAATCGCATATAGAACCCGGCATGACCAAGAAAAGAACGCACACCTTTGACAGTAGTGGGAGGAGGAAGGGTTGAAATTACTTGAACTTTGGCACGGTCAACCTCAAATCCTTTTTCAGACACAACATGCCCTAATACAATTCCCTCTCGAACCATAAAATGGCTCTTCTCCCAACTAAGCACCAGATTAGTTGCGGTGCATCTTTTTAACACACTTTCAAGCTGATCAAGGCAGCTTTCAAAGGATTGACCAAAGATGGAGAAATCATCCATAAATATCTCTACAGATTCTCCAACCATGTCAGAAAAGATACTCATCATACACCGCTGAAAGGTAGCGGGTGCATTACACAGGCCAAAAGGCATTCTTCGAAATGCAAACGTCCCATATGGACACGTAAACGTAGTTTTGTCCTGGTCATCAGGATGGATGGGTATTTGATTATAACCGGAGTACCCATCCAAGAAGCAATAGAACTTCTTACCAGAAAGCTTCTCAACTATTTGATCAATGAAAGGTAGTGGGAAGTGATCTTTTGATGTGGCATTATTCAGCTTACGGTAATCTATACAAACTCTCCACCCAGTAACTGGTCGGGTTGTGAGCTTTTCCCCATTCTCGGTTTCAACAACGGTGATTCCGGCCTTTTTAGGCACCGTTTGAGTAGGACTTACCCATTTACTATCCGATATGGGATAGATGATACCGGCATCTAACCATTTAAGAACTTCCGTCTTGACTACCTCTTTCATATTAGGATTCAGACGCCTTTGTGCATCTCTTGCTGGCTTAATATCTGGGTCCGTAACAATTCGGTGCATACATAATGAAGGGCTGATTCCTTTCAAGTCTGCAATCGTCCATCCTACTGCTGCTTTGTACTTGGAAAGCACCGTTAGAAGTGCTCCCTCTTGTGATTCAGAAAGATCAGAAGCAACAATAACGGGTAACGTATTATTAGGACCTAGAAAAGCATATTTAAGATTAGGTGGCAAAGGTTTTAGCTCAAGAGTTGGAGGCACCTCCAAAGACGGCTTCGTGGCCGTGTCAAAAGTAGAAGGCAAGGGCTCCACTTTATAAGACCAAGGTGGTTTTTGATGGTCCAAAGAATTGACCAAACACTCTTGAATCTCTAGAACTTCAGCAACATCAAGAATCTCCTCGTTATCACCAGTTAAATATAATTCCAAAGGATCATCCTTAAGCATACGGGATGCATGCTTTTGGACTTCCTCGTCAATCACATCTACTTGGTAACATTCATTCATCGTAGGAGAATTCATAGAATTAAACACATTCAGTCTTATCTTCTTATTACCAAAGGCAATATCCATGGCGCCAGTCCGACAATTAATTCCAGCATCTATCGTGGCTAAAAATGGGCGCCCAAGGATAATAGTTGGTTGAACATCTTTGTATTGTGACTCGGTGTCCATAACAAAGAAGTCAACTGGGTAATAGAAATCATCAACTTTCACAATAACATCCTCTAAGATACCTCTAGGAATTTTGGTAGATCGATCGGCTAAGGAAATAATGGTGTCTGTCTTACGAAGAGTTCCTAAGTCATACTTATCAACCAAACTAGCAGGAAGGATATTAATACTGGCACCAAGATCAAGGAGCGCCTTCTTAATGGCAATATTTCCGACCACAACTGAAATCAATGGTGCTCCAGGATCTTTGAATTTAGGAGGAAGGGAGCTAGACAAGACTGCATTAACATGCTCAGTTAGGTCAATCTTTTTAGGCAACGACGCCTTCAGCTTCCTCTTCTGAGTACACAAGTCCTTTAAAAACTTGGCATACGTAGGAATTTGCTTGATAGCATCAATAAGGGGGATATTGATCTTAACTTGCTTGAAAGTCTCCCACATATCCTCAGCATGAGGACCCTTTTTAGCTAACTTTGCAGATGTCGATTTCTCCAAAGCCGTAGGGTAAGGTGTGCTGGACACACCACCCTCCACAACTTCAGGAGATTCAGTAGCTTTAGGATTCGGTGTTGTTGGTTTAGGAAAATCATTTAACAAATCATTTACCAACTCAGAACCGGACTTAACATTATCAGAATTGTTACCTTCAACAATAATTTCGTCATCAGTGATGAAATCCTCGACATCAGGAGAATTTGGAATTCCCTTGTCATTGTTGTAGATTTTACCGTTTCGAAGAGACGTCACCATATTCACATGCTCATTTCCATTTTTCTTGTGTGCGGGATTCATGGTGGGGTAGCTCGGTAGCCTTCCCTCATCTCTTTTGCTTAATTGATCCGCCAATTGACCAACTTGTCTCTCAAGAGCTGCAATAGATTTAGTAGTGGTCTCGTGTCTTTGATTAGTGACCTCAAATTTTCTATTAATCTCTTGATTGTTGGTAGACAATGAATCCATAAGCCTATCAAACTTTCGGTCAAGGTTCAAGAGACGGTTGTCATCTTGCCCTTGGCCCTGATTTGGATATTGTTGTTGTGGCCTATGATTGTAAGAATTTTGTTGGAAGTTAGATGAATCGCCACCCTCGTACCTTGGTTTGTAACCATAGTGTTGTTGTTGGGCATTATTAGGGCGACTGTCTTCATCTTTCCAACGGAAATTGGGGTGATTGCGCCATCCAGGATTGTAACTTTCGGAGAATGGGTCATTTCGTGGACGACCACCGTAGACTCCATTTACCTCCTCATTTGGTGGTGCCCCCCAACTTTGACAATTATCGACAGAGTGACTTGGATCACCACACATTGAACACCCACTATGCGACACATTAGACACATTTGGAACACCTTTTCCTATATTTTTCAACAAAAGATCAACTTTCTTACTTAACTCGCTAATTTCAGAATTTGTGCCACGTTGGTTAGACACATAATTGGCGGAAGATGGGTGGTTGTTTCGATCCACTGAAGCTTGGGTCTTAGAACCTTTGCTTAGTTTTTCAAAAAACTCCCATTCTTCCTCCATAGGTCGCGAGAAAAACATACCCCCACTAGTGGCCATCACAAATTGTTGGTTGTTATAATCCAACCCATCATAGAAGACTTTGACAAGCTCCCATTTTGGAACATCGTGATGAGGTCATGTTCTTAATAACTCCTTAAGTCTATTAAATGCTTCATGAAACTGCTCGCCTGGGATTTGATGAAAGGATTTAATCTTATTCCTAATGGCAGCAGTTTTACTTATAGAATAAAATCCTCAAGAAAAGCAGATTGCATTTCAGACCATGAGTTAATACTACCTGGCTCAAGAGATGAGAACCAGTCCTTAGCTTGATCTTTAAGTGAAAAAGGAAAAAGGCGAAGTCTTACCTCATCCTTTGTAATGTTATTAAGCTGATGTGTGTCAGCAATTGAGAAGAATTCTTGCAGATGTGCGTATGGCTCCTCACGACCTCTAAACACCGGCAAGATTGCTATGAGGTTCGGCTGGATCTTGAAGTTACTTGTAACCCCTTTAACCGGATCCGGATAAACAATAGGTGAAGGATCCTCGAAGATCCTCGGCCTGTAATAAGAATCAACACCCCGTGGTGGAGATTCTTCTCCGCTACTACTGTCGCTAGCACTTTCGCCACCATCTTCGTCACCTGGCATTTCAGCGAAAAGCTCTGCTAAACCTGAAAAATCAAGATTAGTAGAAAACTGTCGAAACGTCTTCCTTCTTAACCTTGCACTTTTCTCAACCTCGGGATCGTAAGATAACGGTGATCTACGTCCCGATCTACGTGTGCGCATACACTAACCTGCACAATCACAAAAAAACAAACAACACAAGAAACCAACAAACAAACAAGAAAAATAAAATCTTTTTGTATTTTTGTATTTTATTAAAGAAAAATATTAACAAAAACTTAAAAGAAAAGCTCACTGAGTCCCCGGCAGCGGCGCCAAAATTTTGATCGACGTCGAAGTTCCGGTCAAAAAAAAAATAACCTAATTACCTTATTCTAGATAGGGTAAATGGGTATCGATCCACGAGGACTATGTGGTTTTAGTTTAAGTTTTGAGGTGATCACTGATCAATAAAGGTTTTGGTTTTGAAATCTGACAACTAAAATACTTTTGATAATAAAAATGCTGATTAAAAATTAAAATAATTATTAAACTAATAGTAAAGCTAGAAAAATAAAATAAAGATGTAAACAATTAAAAGAAAAATGTAATCCCTTCCAGCTCCTAATATTTATGGTTGGTCACACTTATGGATTATCGAAACTTTTTAGAACCGATTACAAAGATTATTTTGACTTAATATGAATGAATTAATGTCGGCATTTATTATGTTCATCAACGACTCGCAATAATAAATCTTAAAATAATCCAGCCAATAATTATGTTTTAACAATTTATTTAGGTACAACTTATGTTGATTATACGACCATCTTTTTTTTTAACTAAATAAAATAAGTATGAATCGTTAACTAACAATAAATTGTCTAACACAAATAATTAAACATAATATCAAATCGATAAAAATAATTTATAATAAATCATAAATCAATGTAATGAATATATGATAATCCAAAAGTAATGATCAAACCATAAATAAAGTTACCGGAAGGAATTACAATAAAATTAGCCGGACATCGCGGTACACTCACCCCGCTCTCCACTATTCATCTTCATCTTAAATAAATAAAACCCTTTTTTTAACATCGACGACTGTACACCCAATTGCTATTTATGAAGGTCAGCCTTTTTTTTCCCTTGTCAGAGAATGTCAACTTTTCTTATTTTTTTCACACCTCCAAAAGCTAATGTTCACTTTTGTTTTTTTTTTTCCTTTGTTTGTTTTCTCCCCTGCGTCCACAATTCTTCACTTTTTTTATTACAATCGATTTCCAACTCCTCCCTTTCTTGTCGTCTTTTTTTTTCTTTTATTGAAGAATGTCCCTAAAGTCAATTGCAACCCAATATTTATAGTATTCCTCCGTCGGTTATCAATGGGCATTGGGCCAAAATTTCTTTTTTCTTTTATTCTTTTCGACCTCTAATAACTTTGGCCCAATAAAAAATTAATCCAACATCAATAATGGCTCAAACGAAGCCAGGACAAATAAAAGACGACCGAAAATATTGCGACGCGCTCAAATCTTTTTCTTCAATATTTTTTTCTTCATTTATCGGCGCTCACAATGTCTTTTCTCCAAAAAGTTAATTAAGCGTCCATTTTTATTCCACTTCGCTCGTAACCTATATAATCACAAAACACACTCAAAGTACATATATAACGAAAAATAAATATATAAATATACTAAATTAACATGCTATGAGGTGTATGCAAAATACACCAATCAGATACCTCATCATACAATTATAGGGGTTGCCTCTAATTAACTGGTCAGTGGGTAGGAGGGATCAGCTCCTTGTGAAGGATGCAAGGCACACACCACATTTACCATGAAAATCCTGACTGAAACATGTAACTAGGATGCACCCATACGCCCCACATGATAATATAATAATATAATGGCCAAATAACTGAAAAGGAACGCCACGAGCTATCACTCCGCCGTGGTGAAGTCATAACACTAGTGCCTCTAGTGTTATGGTTATGGTACCTCCATAACTAGGTGAAACTGGTCATGCATGTATATGGCTAAGGTAACTAATAAACACAAGCATTTAATCTGTAACTACTGGGGAAAATAGTTGGTTGTATACGGGAAATCCTAATGAAGGAAGAGATTTTCCTTATTGAAGGACGGGAAATCCGTACCTTATGTCCAATAGAAGCTAACGGAAACGATGAAGACTAATCCGCCTTGATGGATAACACTACATAAGAAATATGGACGTGTATGAGTTGTCTGAAAATACATGTGTTTTACTAGATCCGTGTGTTATTAGCTTGTTATACGTATTTTGTCATGTTTTACTGTTTACTGTGTTAACTGTAGTTTTCATGATGTTCTGTTGTGTATTATTCATGTATTTGGGTATTATAATACTTGTATTGTAATACTAAGTAACTTTCTAAAAATAGAAGTTTCTATAATAGTAAGTTTCCATAAATAGAAAGTTAACAAAAATAGTAAGTTTCCATAATTAGAATTAAGCTGAATTATAAATAATAAATAAAGTTAAATTAGTACAATACAAGTCATGGTTATAGTTGGTTAATTAAATAACTGGTTAATTTAATTAAACTATATGTTATATGATTTTAATTAAAATACATGTTTGGTTAATTAAATAACTGGTTAATTTAATTAAACTATATGTTATATGATTTTAATTAAAATACATGTTTAATTATAATAACTAAGTATAAATACCTTAGGTTATACATGAATTAATTTTAATAAATTAATTAACCTAAGTTTAATATGACATGATTTATAAAAATAGTTTTTTAAAAAAACCCGAATCCCGAGCCCGTGTTTTAATATAAGCCAAACCAAATAAGCTATAACAAAGTCCCACCGAGACCTTGGAAAGGATCTCGGTTGACACTACTTAACAACTAATCATGCAAATCATACCCCGACCTAGTGTCGGGGTCCCTTGGTCTCGGGTCCAATCAAACAAAACCAACTGAGCACCCTTACGGGTCTCGGTGGTGTATCGGTTCACACAAAAACCGAACACAAACACACCCCGACCCAAGGTCAAGGTTCCCTTGTCTTGTCTTGCCAAAACCCAACCAAGGCGAGACCTTGTATGGTCTCGGTGGTGGTGATAAAACAAACCGAACACCCCTTTTGGGTGTTTCGATGTCTTGGCCGAACCAAACAACACCAAACCAACCTAAAACATAATTTAATTTAATCCTTAACATGTTTATGCATTGTTTTCTTGAAGATTAAAATAAATGTTCATGAAATCATAAGAAAAGAAAATGAAAAGAAAGGTTTTTGAATTTACCACTATGCGTAGAATCACGAGATGATCACAAATAATTAATCTATCACCAAAATTGTTCGGGATTTCCTTGTTTTGTGTGTAGGCCGGCGCCACCACCAAGAGAGAGAGAGAGAGAGAGAGAGATTTTATTTTTGTAAAACCTAAAATATGAGAGAAATATGATCTCTTGATTTTTTATTAAATTAGGTTATGGGCCAAAAGGCCCACCTGGGTCCTTTCTCTCTTGTTGCCATGGCTATGGGGTCCACAATGGGTAACCCGTAGCTTTTCTCGAGTTTAATTATTTATCGAGTGTGTTCGTGATTTAATATTTGAGATTTTGGTGTTCGTGGTCATGTCACATTTATAATATTCATGATTGTTTGGTATTTATTGTTGTGACACGTGTGTATTAATATTACAAATGTAAAGTTTAAATTTTACCGTGTTTTGTAAGTTACTGTTCACGTGTACTATTCATAGGTTTTTAATGCGGGTTTTACACTTGATAGTGCAAAACCCTGTGTGATGTAGAGAACATTTCTGACAAAGGGTTGTCTTCCATTATAACCCGTGTTCGTAGTCACAACATAAATATAACTTCTTTTGTTCTGCTGCTGACGATTATTGCCTTGATTATAATTACGAAAACTATTCTTCTTGAAATTACGATTAATAGGAAAATTCCTCATATCATCAAACTTCCTCTTGTTATTGATTGCCATTGGTGCAGGGTTATACCTTATCACATGATCCATTAACCTTTGAGTAATGGTGATAACTTCCTCTAAAGTTTGGGGTTTTGACGCGGTAACATTCCCTTCTATGCTTCTAGGAAATCCTCCAATAACATCAACCTTTAAGTATTAGGCACTATGTTAGGACATAGTGTTGCTAATTCCTAAAATATTCGGATATAAGCTTTAAGATTATTCTCCTTCACTGCTAAATTATAGAATTCCTCCTCCATTTTCCTAATCTCATTGCGAGGACAATACTTCTTAGTTAGCAGATTTTTGAATTCATTCCACGGAATACGATAAGCTTGTTCTATCCCAATGGGTTGTACATAAGCAATCCACCAAGACAAAACTTCTTCTATTAACGTGCCCGTAGGAAACTTCACTTTACAATCTTTAGAACATTCACTACGAACAAATACTGATTCAGTTCTCTCAAACCAGCGGATAAGTCCAACAGCTCCTTCAGATCCTTTATAGTTAAAAGGCTGATAGTTCATGAAATCCTTGTAAGTACATCTTCTTTCAACAGGAACTTCTCTTCTAGCAGCATTTTCATTACTTGCTCCTGCTACATTGATGGCTTGTGCTTGCAAAGCTGCAGTCACACTCTCAGCAACCAATTGCCTTATTTCTTCAGGTGTCGTATTTATTGTCACAGATGTTGATGCTCTTGTAGGAGCCATCCTACCACATAATACCACTTGGATATTAAATTTTCATACGTGGAGTATGGAATAAATTTAATATATCATTGTCGAGTTCTCATTCTTTATTTTGGGAATGTCATATATGAGGATTCATAATATGAATGGAAATTTTCTTAACAAATTCATATATGAGGATTCATAATACGAATTATGATAAAATGACAAGAGTTTCAAGAACAAAAGAACACTTCTTTATTTATTAACAACTTATCATTCATATTTACACGATAAGCATCGCTGTTACGTAAAGAAAACTATACATATTTACAAACTAAGACCAGATTTCTAAGATTAATTCCTCATTTTAATCTCCTCAATTATGTCCAAAATATATCCGGAATCAGATTGTTGAGTAGTTTTGAGATCTTCAATGATGCATTCTTTTACTCAGTTTAATATGATGGCGCCGGGTAACATCCATTTTATGTTCAAACTGCGTAAAATGCTCTTCAATTTCTGCTCTTCCTCTTATCAAATTTCTAACATTACTTTCTACTCTTCTAAAAGCTTCTAAGGAAATTGCATCGAGATGACTTGCAATTGCAGATAATTGTCGGTCATGATTTGTTGGAAATACGTTTTTACGTATTTAGGAAGGATCAGTCGCTCCAACGAGATATATCTAGTATGGGCTCGTGATCTAATATTGTAACAATATAACCCACAAAGCCCACATGTAAGGTGGGCTATATATACCCCCTCCTAGCATGTTAGGAGGGGTTGGTTCTCATTTTCATACAATCTAATATCACTTTATCTCTCAATCTCTCTAACCTCTCTCCATTTTCTCTCTCCAGTTCTTCATCTCTTTCTCTCTCTTTAGATCATTCTACACAATAGCTAATCTAAGGATTACGTAGACCTACAATTGGTATCAAGAGCCATGGGATGATTCGTTTTTGTGTTTATTTTCTTGATTTTCGTGAGTTTTAGATCCAAAATCACTTGATCCATTTTTTTTTGTTTTTTGTGGTTTAATCTTTCCCAAAATCACCTGCATAGTTGTGGTAGTGATTTGATATCTTTGTTCTGGCTAAAAACAAAAAAAATTGGGTGTTTGGATTGATTTTTGGTGAAGATCTTTGATTAAAAGTACAAATCTTAATTTCAAATTTTTCGTCATAAATTTCAAAAAGATTGTATTTTTATAGTCCCGATGAAGCTTATAACCTTGAAAGTACAAGTCGTTTCGCCCGAAACATTTGAAAAAGTCGCCTTTTCGAAGATAAAAAAAGTTGCAATATTCATGATAATATTGAGGAATTGAATATCGAGGAATTGAATAATTTTTCATATTGCGGAATTGAATAATTTTTCATATTGCGGAATTGAATAATTTTTCATATTGCGGAATTGAATAATTTTTCATATTGCGGAATTAAATAAATTTTCATATTGCGGAATTGAATAATTTTACATATTGCGGAATTGAATAATTTTTCATATTGCGGAATTGAATAATTTTGCATATTGCGGAACTGAATATTCTCAATATTGCGGAACTGAATACTCTTGCATATTGCGGAATTGAATACTCTTGCATATTGCGGAATTAAATATTCTACATATTGCGGAATTGAATATTCTCAATATTGCGGAATTGAATATTCTACATATTACGGAATTGCACATTCTCAATATTGCGGAATTGAATATTCTACAAATTGCGGAATTGAATATTATCAACATTGTGAAATCATTGGACAATTTCGGAATAATCAACATTGCGAAATCATTGGACAATTTTGGAATAATCTACATTGCGAAATCTTTGGAAAATTTCAAAATTTTCAAAAACGTGATTTATAAAATTTCGCATTGGAATTTTGGTTTCTCAAGAAGACATTATTAGGGGATTTAATCAATTTTTCTTCACAAATCAAGGAATCAAGAACTTTGGATAATTTACGGTTTAATCGGTGGTTTGTAAAATCCTGCAAATCTATTTCTCGGTTTCTCCACGATTAGTAAAACTCCGTATTTTTTACAACAACAAACACAATTACTTTCCTTCATTGCTCGGTCGATAAGTAATCCTTACTTTCATCTCACTTCAATGGAACCGTTGAATTCGACATCTCAAGAGGAGACTTGCATCAAATGCAAGCCAAAGCTAGAGAAAGTGGTATAACTTTATTTCAAGTACTTCAGTCTCATTTAGTAACCCTTTCATGGCTTCAAGGAGGAAGCGAATTTGTTACACTCTTCGGTCAAGATCGTTATATATTCATCGACTCAATATTCCTCAACTTGAGCAAACTAGCTGAGCAACTTCACAAAGAAGACTTTAATCACTCTGCATCAGAATCCGCATATAAAGCTCTCGTGACACAACTTACGCACTTCTTCCAATTCAAAATCGTTAAGTCTGTAAATTCAAGGATATTGATAACTAGATTTTACTCAGTTAAAAAGTTCTTTGTCGTATGTCTAATCGAATTGATTACTGGTTTTAAGTGTGACTCAATTGTTTTTGGTTAATAAAAATAATTGTCGTTGTTGAAAAATAAAAGTGCGAGACTTTAAAGTAAATCTAAATCTAAATTAAAATAAATGGCGAGAAATTAAAACGTGACGAAAAGTTAAATAGCAATTAAAGTAAATAACGCAAACTTAAAACTATCCTAAAGGCAAACTTAAAACGCAACTAAAACTTAAACTAAGGCAAGCTTAAAATAAATCTAAGGCAGGTAAACTTAAAGTGCGACTAAGTAAAAAGGCGAGAAAAGTAAATCTTAAAAATTAAAACTTAAAAACAGAAAGTTAAAATAACCTGAAAACAGCTCATTCGGAATAAACCTTCGTTCGTAATAAATCACTCGTCCGGAATGTCACCTTCGTTCGGAATAATTCTTCTTCACTCGGAATATTGCTTTATGCGGAATAAATGGCTCATCCGGAATATTTGAACAAAACCTTCATCCAGAATAAATCCTTTATTCGGAATATGTCACTTATCCGGAATAAACTCTTTATTCGGAATATCACCTTGATCCGGAATATATTCCGAATGAATCACCCTTTATCCGGAATAACTGATTATTCCGAATGAACATCCTTTATCCGGAATATGTCACTTATCCGGAAAAAGTCCTTTATTCGGAATAACTTTGCTGATTCGGAATATTGGGCTTGATCCGGAATATAAATCCTCAAACCCTTCATTCGGAATGTTCCGAATGAACTCCTTGATCCGGAATATTTTCCTTGGTTCGGAATGTTGCTCTTATCCGGAATAACTAACTGATCCGGTATATGTCACTTATCCGGAATATTAGCTTTATTTGGAATAATCACAACACACCTTCATTCGTAATAATCTGGGCTTGTCCTTGATTCAGAATAACCTGGAGAAACGAACAGTAGCGAAGAACAAGGAGAAACAAATAGATACAAATCTAATCTAATCTAATCAAAATCAACCAAAAGATTAAATCAAACTAACCAAATAACATCTACTAATCATAAGCAAACAAACCAAATCAATAAATCTAACAATAATAACCACAATAATCAAAACCCACTTGATTAAATCAATAAAAATCAAAGAAAATAAACATGAACATAAAGCATAAAGATTAAGATCAAACAAGAAAGGTAGATAGGAGATGAACAATAAAAGTAAAGATTAACAACAATTAAAAGGAAACTTACTTGAATTTAAATGAATTAAAGGTGCCAGACAATATATTTAAATTTGACAATTAAGATAAATGACATGTAATTAAAGTGCAAGTAAATGAAAATGGAAGAGCATAGTTTGTCAAACTAGCCAACAAGAAAAATGAAAGCCTAAGGATCCTATTTATAGTGGATTAGGGAGGTGCTTAGTGGAAACTTCCTCCCCTCTTTCTTCTTTCTTTAATTCCTTGATTAGTCCTTGATTTCTTAAATCTTCGACTTTTGTCTCGGGATTAATAAACTCGTCTTGTAATTTCTTCAATAAATTAGACTTGAGTTCTTCATCTTTTAGTAAACTTCCGTCTTTTGACTTCTTCTTCGATAAATATTCAGAATTGGTCTTGGACTTCCGTTCTTTTTGCACTCTTGATTTCTTGACTTCGTCTTTTGTCTTTTTCTTCGATAAAAGCCCGTGAATGCCCGTGTTTTCTCCCCTTTTCACATTTTCGTCCTAAATCACAACAAAAACAGAAACCACGCATAATTCCGACATTTACGACATAAAATACACGTTTTGGCTTGGTTATTATTGTAGTTAAGTGGTAAAAAGGATGGGTGTTTACACACCTATCAGATAAGCTAGTGATTCCTTCAATACACATATACCTAGGTTCAAGACTTTCGTGGTAAACTGTTGAAATTCATGACATCAGTCTTGTCTTTGATTTATGAAAGATCCTGACTTCAGCAAACTACGATAGTGGAGTGCAAGATTCTACGATGCAGATGCAAGAGGAGAATGGTCATACGGTTAACAAATTGGAGGGTAATAAAGATTTCAAGGGCATGGAATCCACAACAAATCATGATATCAGCAGCACGTCAAGGAATGTTACCGATATCTCTTATGATGACACCATACCCATATATGACGAAGAGCCTACAAATACGGTACACTGTAATGTTGTATATGCCGATGAGATACCGCATGCAGAGCGTTCTAAACTTATTTATGACACACATGGGATAGAAAAGGGTGATAGGAATATTACTTCTGATTCATCCGATGTGAGTCATAAAGGGGGAGAGATTGAACATAATGTTGTAAGTAATCATGATAAATGTTGTATGACTGCTTCTTCTAAGATTGAAGAGCTCGAAACAATGTTAGCTCAACAATCTAAACATCTTGAGGATGCCCAATTTCAATTTTCGTAGAAAACGAACAAATTCAAAACATTTTCTGAAAAACTTGAAAAGTCAAACGTTGTTCTTGAACGAAAATTAGATGAAAAAGTTCTAGATTCTAAAGCTGAAAATGATAATCTTTTGAAACAAATTAAATTGTTAGAATCTAAGGTGGCATCCCAAGATAGATTGCAGAAAGAGAATGAGACTTTAAAGGCACAGGTTCAGGAGAATGTTTTTGCTATAGCTGCGTTGAAAAATGAATTGAGAAAAACAAAAGGAATTAGTGTGGACACTAAGCTTGAAAAGCCATCAATCTTGGGTAAACCGCCTCAAAATCAGTCTGTTAGATAACCGACTGCATTTAGATCGGAGCGACAAAATTCCTCGAGACCGCGGTTTGCCTCCCAAGTTGATATGGTTCATATTTCTAGAACAGCCACCCCATCAACTAGGCCGAATATGAATAAGTCAGCTTTAGCAAGACCTAATCACATGATTGCATCTAGTCTTTCTAAGAATACCAAGAGCACGACTAGAACTAGTTCAAATGACGTTCGCCATAAATTGGGTCTGAGGGAAGCTAAGCAAAAGACACAAGTAAGATATAGGAATTTCAAACCTAGTCAGATGCCTTCTAGTTTACCCAACACTGCTAACCGTAGCATGTCATATTCTAGGAGCATCAATCAATCATCTAGGATTTCTAGATCTTACTTAAACATTAAATATGTTACTTGTAAAACATATAAGAAATGTGTCTTTAGAGCAAATAATGACTCTTGTGTCAAGAAATTCCTTAATGAGGTGAACTCCCGTGCTAGAGTTTAATCCCAGTGGTTAGCTAAAATCAAACCCATTGGTAAAGTTTGGCGCCCACCGGTAGAACTTTTACTCTTGTAGAAAACGAGTGCCCTTTAACTAGGATAGTCTCTAATCCTACCAAGAATAGTAGGGAGGAAACTCAAAAGGATGATCAATCACTTAAGCCTAGTGATCCATCTCCTCAGGTCGCCTCTGGCACAAGAAAATATAACTACGAACCCCCACATGGTTCTATAGATATTGCTAACCCATGTAAAAGCATACAAACTCCTAATGAGAATGTGTTAGCCTCAAAATATTGAGTCAAACAAGAATGCTCGGTCATATGTTTATTATGTATCGTATATTAGAACATTGTAATAGGTAGTAGGTTAGTCGTGTATTACGGGCTTAACTTTAAGCTAAGGCTCATTCATAAGTAACCAAAGCCCAAAAGGAAAGCCCGGCCCCTAATCATATAGCCCATTATGCCACATGTAGGCAAAGGCTATAAATACCCTTCCTAGCATGTTAGAAGGGTGTTTGTTGATTCATTTTCTCTTAATCTAACCTTCTCATTGTTTCACACACTTCTCTCTACTTTCTCTCACTACTTTCTCTCTCTAGAAATCTTTCATCTTTTATCTACCTTTTTTTCTTGCTTAATCATCATAAATTAGGGACAACAATTGGTATCAATCGCCATGGGGTAGTTTTATGATTCATTGTTGATCTACTACTTAGTTCGTGTGATTTTAACATAAAATCTACTCGGATTCAAGTTTTTTCTTGTGTTTTCCGTGCTCTAAATCTTCCTCTATACATCTCTACATCTTTCATACGTGTGGTAAGGATTTCGTTATTGTGGTTTACTTTCTACCTCGGATTACAAGGTAAGAAATCCCCATTCTTTGTTAGTTTCAAGTCTCGAAAAGGTTTTACTCATTACAATTGTCTATTCCGATCGCAACTGCCCTCGGGGTTTCTACTTGCGATCGTGGATTGCGATCACCAACTTGCGATCTAGCACTGCGATCCAACTTGCGATCCAGCATTGTGATCCAACTTGCGATCAAGCATTGCGATCCAACTTGCGATATAAGAGTGCGATCCAACTTGCGATCTACCATTGCGATCCAACTTTCGATTAGGGTTACGATCCAACTTACGATCAGGGTTGCGATCTATAAGTGCAATCAGGGTTGCGATCGAAGAGTGCGATCAGACTTGCGATCTAAGAGTGCGATGGGTCTTGCGATGGGTGACATTGCGATGGGTATTCCGATGGACATTGTGATGGACATATAAATTTTGTTCGAGTACTTTTCAGACTTAGCCACTATCTAGACTAGTCCCGGAACATAGTTTACACGAACATTAAAAAAACATTTTTTGGCTGGAAAACCCAAGTAAAATTTATTTTTTCCTAGACCATTTTTAGGCCATTTAACCTTCGATTTCAAATTTTGGCGATGTGAAAAATTTTTCGACCAAAAATTCAAATTTTCGGACCAAAATTCAAATTTTTAGGTTTTATTTTTGTTAATATTTTTACTTTTTCAAAATTTTTCCCTACTAGTTACTGGCTATTTCTAACGTGAATTCATAATTTGGTAATTCAAAATTTTTAGGTTTCCCGTTTTGTCGGACTGAGGAATTTATTGTCGGACTAAGAAAAAAATTCGCAATTTTCGGAATTTCAACAACAACACAATCACACCATATCTACTTAAGATCCATATTCATTTCACTGTTCAGAGATTATCACGATGGATTCTACATCAACGAATAGTGTGACTCACAATAGCATGGTCCCGAGTACCAATGTTAGGATGTCTTCGTGTTCAGACATAGAAGAACGAGAGATGCAACTACAAGAACAAGACCTCAAACAACGTTGTATGCAAGCTTTCAATGATCTCAAAACGAATCTAAAACGTCTTGAATGAGAGACCTTCTCGTATGATCCTTTGTATTTGTATGCTTTTCATTGCTTCTTCGGAAATGACCATCGCACGTTTACTTATGAGTTAAGAGACCACTTGAAGAATCTTGAGAATGAATTACTCCACAACAACCTTCATGAGACAATTTCCAAGATAGCCCTAAAAGCACTCCGAACCCCGTTTCACCCGTTCTTTGGTTCAAAGTTATTCACGTCTTCTAATTTTGATTCTGAAGTTCGAGATGCAAAACAGCACTTCAAAGACTACACTACAATGGAAGCAAAATCTTTCAAATACTTAATCTTTGGAAACATGGAATCAATTGAGAGGCTTATGGATGAACGCTTGCTTCATGCAAAAGACATGATAAATAAGATGAATGACAAAAGGATGAAAACGCAAAGAGTGCACGGTTTTAAAGATTCCTGTAGCGGATACGAGTCGAGTTTCAACTGTAAGTAACGGGACAGTATCGAGGAATGAAACTGACAGCTGAAGATCAGGGAACACAAATCATGGTGCGCAAAATGATCATAGCATTTCTGGGAAAGAAAGCAGCCGCTCTGGCAAACAAAGCGTTGACTCTGAGAATCACATCAATAATACACCTTCCTATGATAATGGCCCTGTTTTCGATTTTGAGCCATTGGAAGAGGTACACAATGTTGAATTTAATGTGTTTGCCAATACCAATACGCATGAACATAGTGATCAAACAACAACCCTTATTGACACATGTATGACGGAAAATGTTGATAGCAATACCACACCCGATTCATCAGACATGTGCAATAATGAGTTTGAGGATGATCAACATGCAATTGGGTATGATGATGAGGAGCGTGTCGTGCTTGCTAATTTAATTGCTAGTTTACAAAAAGATGTCAATGAAACTAGAAAGAGTAAAAAGCAATTAAAGATGGCAAACGCAGCGCTAACTCAAAACTTTGAAGAATGCAAAGCCGCTCTAATTAAATCTAATGAGACCCTTGAAAGTTATAGAGCTGAGCTTCTTCAAAAGACCAAAGAGCTTGAGGGTTACAAGGGTAGTGCGTTAAAAAGTAAAAAGGACGATCTTGAAAAGAAATACAACGAAACTCTTGAGTTATTTACCAAAGAGAAATGTCAATTTAATGTTTTATTAATGGATAAACGTCAAAAAACGTACCTTGCTACCACCAAAGATAACAAACTTGAACAACGACTTTCAACGGATAACACCACGTCTGCTAAAATTCTTGATGTTAAGAAACAAGAGGTTGAAACGTTAAAACAAGATTTCAAAAGTCGACATGAAAAAGATACTGAAAAAGTAACGGAACTAGAAAAACAAGTCGAATTTTTTGAAGAAAGTTGTTTATAAAACGCAGGACTCTATTCAAACTGTAAGAAGCACCTCCGTCGATGTTTAAGGGTCAATTTAGCTTTTCAAGTCCTGATTACCTTGCCCAAGCTTAAGCTGCTAACCCCCGCCTTTATATGGATGAGTCTGAATGGACCGATCCTGAATGTCCTCTTGGTTATGATGAGACATCCCTTTGAGAAGAGGAGAGTAGATCACCGGTCAATAAAGAGTTTGTGAAACCATAAAATTATGCTTATGAGAATAGTCTTTATGGTATTTTCACTACATAAAAACAGAAGTCTCGTGAGGAATTGTTTTTAGATTGCAAACAAAGAAGAATTCAATGGAAGAAAGCTTTTGCCACTAAGAGGAAAACTAATGTTTTTAAATATATTAGCTATTTTCCTGTTGATGCTTCTAAAAGCAAAAGTAGAAAAACACTTGGTTTTCTTAAACAGTACATTGATAATGTTAAATCAATTGTTGAAAGCGATTGGGAAAAATGTGAAAAGTATAAGTGTAAAACAGAGATTCCTCACGACATAACTGTGCTTGTGAAAGAACTTTTAATACCAAATACGAAGATAGTCAAAGAACATGTTCTTGAGTTTGAAAAATTAATTTGGTCAGAAATGTTTGATGATTTGAAATGCGTCGAGTCTCTTGAAAAAGAAATTGATGAACTTCAGACGGACAAATCAGAGTTCTCGAACGAATATGATTTCCTCTTAGAAGAATGTCTCTCCAAAGATATTTTGTGTGTTACTCTTCAATCTTGTGCTGATATCGATGAATATTCTGATGTTGCATGCAAATATCTTGATAATATCAAAGAGTGTGAACGTCTTGAAACTGAGCTTTCAAAACGAAAAGAAAATGTTGAGAAAAAAGGTTTTGAGTTACATCAACACAAAACTGATTTCCTTCAAAAAAATTGTATTCTCTTGAACTTGCTTTGCAAAAAGACATCAGAAAAGGTCCAAATGATAATAACTTTCAAGTAAGACTTTCCGCATTTTGTCGAGAGATGAACGAAAGGAGTATGGAAATTACAGACTTGAAAGCTCAGTTGCAAGAAAAGGACATAGCGATAGAATATTTGAAGAAACTCGTTGCTAAAATGGGTAGGAAAACTGTGGAACTGATGAGACTACTTTTATACATAGTCTCATCGTCCAAAAAGGGCTTTAAGTGCATTAAATATCATGAAAATGGCCAAATATATGCTTGTGTTTGTTAATTGTGTATTTCAAGTACGGATACTAAGAAAATGACAAAAGATTACAAGAATCATGCAAAAACGAACACGGGAAACGAAGCCGCACAATGAACCAAGCCCTAGTATTGATTTTCCAAGAAAAACCCTTGAATATTTGAAGATTATGCAAGAAGGGTCCTCCAATATTGAAGAATTGACACTTTAAACCCTTATATATTCATAATTACAAGATTGGTCCTTAAAGTTTGTCAAATTTACAAAAAGGGCCCATAACTTTGAAGAATTTGCAAAAGTAGTCCCTCATAAATCATGACTTGTCAATTTCAGTCCTCCAAGAAGTCAACAAACAAGTCAAGACCTTGAAGAATGAAGAAAATGCCAAAATCAGTCCTTCAAATATCATGAATTGGCAAAACAAGTCCTTGGATCAACCTTTGTAAATTTTTTGTGGCAAAATTATAAAAAAAACTTATTTAACAAGGGACTTAAAGTTTTGGCTGCTGAAAGTTGGGTTTGAAAAGAACAAGGAAAATGAGGGGCCAATTATGCCCAGAAAACGAAACCTCATCCCTCCACTCACATCACGCCACCTCACCCCACTTAATACATCAACCAATCACCTCATCCCTCTACTCCATGTCACCCTCCACCAACTGATTAAATCAGTTTAATACTCTTTCCCTCCTAAACATATTTTTAAAAAACCCACTAATCACCAAACAGATTAAACTCCCCCTTAATACCCCCATAAACCCTAGATAATCCCAGGTCGAATTAACATAAAAACAAAGGGGTTTTGAACCAAATTATCTAGATGGGTAATTAACCTAAGATTAATCACATCCCACACCCAAATTACCCATCACTCTCACTCATGTGACACCCCTGACCCTCCCCTACACAAGAGAACAAAGGAGTACAACCTCATCAACGGCTAAAAGGTTTTCTCTTGTCATCTAACGTTCTAAAACACCTTGGTATACCTGGCATCCCCACAACAGTCCAAGAATTTCACATGGTTGATCACATGAAGGCCAAGTCGTCTAGAAGAAGATTCAAAATATGGCATCTTAGAGGCATATTCCAAAACTCTTCAAAGACTTTTTAGGGATTTTATACATTAGGGTTTCAAAGACTAGGACCATGTAAGCCCTCTATATAAAGGGCATTAAACTTAGCTACGTTCTTTGTTCTTGCTTTTTCTCCTTTTTCACAAACCTTGAAAATCCAGTTTTATGGAAGGAATAAAATGATATTGAGTTTGATGATGAGAAAGAATGAGTCCCATTTACTTTTCATGTTTGGCTTTCTTTGAATGAGTTTTCAAAAGGCAATCTTTAAGTTTCTATAAACCTGTTCTAAGTTTTCAAATTCGTTTTCAGTTAAGTAAGAAAGTTTATAGGCCACATAAGCTGCTTATTTGAGCTCTTATATGACCATATAACCCTGATATCAAACAGATATCAAGATTCAGTGGGTATAGACCTTGGGTAAAAAGTATTTTGAGGTGGTAATTTTCTTGCTTGTTTGGTCCCTTTGTTTATTCACATTTAACTGTATCAAAAGCTACAAGCCAAAAGCTTGTAGCCTTTGATACTTGAAGTTGTTCTTAGTCTTGTGGTGTTGTGCAGGAAACAAGGAAACACATTCCATCCTTCTCATTTGATTCTCACCTTATTTCATCTAGAAGACATTAGGGCTTTGGGTCCATAGTGGATTCCATCAGAAAGCCACTCTCTACACTTCATAAGCTTCACATAAGCTCTCAGACTTTACCTCTTGGAAGGCATTAGTTCAGGTAGTGTCTTGAACACCTATTGGTAATTTTGTAAGATTATTATGAGTTTTGTGTTGATGTGTATGAAACTTGCTAAAAATGAGCTTTTTATGTTTGATCATATTTATTGGTGTTCCTTATGCATGCTTAGATAGTTTTTAATCAATTTGGTTTACTCTTGCAAGCATCTTCTTTGTTAAAGTCAATTATCAGAAAGTTAAAGGATTGTTTGGGCTTAGGGTTTTAATTGATACAAGTTACATCAAATCTGTTAAAAACTAGTCAAACATACTTCTTAGGTCATTAATGGTTTGTTATGTTAGTTTGGTTCATGTTAGATAGGATTTGTGGGAGTTGCATGTTGTATTTTTGGCAAAAATAGTCTTAAATCAGCAAGCTTAAAAATCAGTAGGTTTTTGATAATTTTAGACCACCAATCTTGTTAGACTATTAGAACTTAGCATAATTTAGGATTGTAGGCTGCTTTGTTGTGGATTGATAAGTTTTTGAACAAGCTTTGGTCAGTTGAAATCCATCTTTGAGCCAATTGCATCAGCTAAATCCACCAGACCCATATTTGTGCTTATTTGTGCTTGATCTTGTGTGTTTAGTGCTTGAATATGATGTGTATGTGTTATTTGTGACTCCTACAAGTCAACTGACTTGTGGGGTGCCTATTCTTGCCAAAACAAGCAATCAAGCAAGGCTTTCCTAAGCCAAATCAGGACACCAAGTTCATCAGTGACTTTTATGTGTCATCAGAGAACGACTTGGTTCTCGGACATAACTAATTCTTGGGAAAAATTGCACTGTAGCATTTTTATTAAATCTGGATACGTTTTAGCTAAGTTTTCTATTGATTCTTGATAATTTTTAGCTTTGGTTAGTGTTTTTGGCATTAGTAAATCATCAGAATCAAGTTTTGCAAAAAGAAAAGTAAAAAAAAGGTTTTTACAAAAAGGACGTGGCCAGGACTCGAACCTGCGCCACTCCTCTCACATACCAACGCGTTAACCAGTTGCCCTAGGGTCTTTGACTGGTTAACCTTTGCTTGGTTTATTATTTATGGGGTTTTAAGTTTTAGCTTATTCAAACAATCGGCTTATAAATAAGCTGATTTTATCTTATTTATTTAGGTTTGTTACTGTTTTTTATTTTTCATGCATTCTAGGCTTAATTTAAGACTTTTTAGTATAAAAAAAGTTTATTTTTCACGTCATTAATTAATTTTTTATGATTATTTTTAGTTTTAATTTTAGAAAGTAATTAGAAAATAGAAAAAAAGTGTTTTAAAATTTTGGAAAAATAGTTTTTAAGTTTTAATTAAGTAATTTGAGGTTTACATTCATTTAAGTTTTCAAATTAACTTATTTTTGATTTTATTTAATTTTAGGGTTTTTAACTAATTTTAAAATTAATATAAAATTATTAAAAAGGTTTTGGAAAATTTTGTTTGCATTTTTGTCTTAATTACATTTTTCTTGATTTTAGGTAATTTTTTTGTAATTTTTAGGACACTTTCATTTTTCGTCGAATTTTACGGTTTTACGTTTTTTACGTCGTAGGGTAATTTTTAGCGTAATTCGTCTTTTTCTTTCTCTTTTCTCACCAATATAATCACAAATTAATCATCTCTTAACACACACACCAAGCCTCCTTGAGAACGATCCCACACAAAGGGTCATAAGTGCTTTCGTTTTCCTAAACGAACACTGAATACTTGCCACGTTTACGCTCTTTTTCCTAAAAGACGTATTTCACTCAACATCATTTTGGCGCCGCTGCCTGGGAGGCGTGTTGTGTTTTGATTTAACAATTGTTTTTTTATATTAACCATAATATCTATTTGTATTAGTAGCACTCTACTAATACGTATAATAGCTTTTTCGTTTTTTGTGTGAATACTATTACTATATTGTATACGTAGAACAATAAAATCACAAGTACTCCAAAAGTGTGAAAACACAACCTTTATTGGGAGGTCATTACTCAATCATTGTATTCGAATCTCAAACAAGAAATATGAGGCAAAATAGATAAATACTTTCGTGAAGCTTGATTTTGATAAACACAAACTATAAGGTGGGTATAAGGCGGGTATTATAAAATATACCCTAAGGAAAAAGGCTCTTAAGTGCTTCGCGCCGCCTCGTTTCCCCGCTTGCTTGTGAGTGTTTAGATAAAAAGGGCCAATCGAGGGTTTGCCAACCAAAGTATTATCTAAGTATCATATATATTTTCTTGGTTTCATTTGATTAAACCCTCTTGAACGTTTTGGTGTTCCACCAACGTTCTAAGGTCAACGAAGGCGTTCACTTCACGTGATCGTTTTCATTCCTTGAGGCTTCTTTAATCAAGAGATTTGATTAAGGGAGAGATTTGTAGATTTTCGTCTACCTAATACAATCACAAAATCTATAAAAAAAGTAAAAACAATAAAAAAATGGAAAAATTAAAAACACCAAAAAGAATCTTCTTTGCTCATCCCCACGTTGTACGTGACGTTAATGCAAACTCGTAACCAAGCTAGACGTGCACGTAAACGAAGAAACCGAAAGGAAACCACTCCTAATCTTTCTAGTGAGGAGTCTCCTATTGACGAACCTATCGTAGAACAAGAAGCTCCCATGGCTAATCGTACTATGATGGAGTTGCTTCAAGCACCCACCGAGGGTTATGGAGAAGCGATTGTGATTCCCGTTATCCTTGCGGAGAATTTTGAGGTTAAGACGGGCTTGTTGTCCATGATTCAAAACAACAAGTTTCGTGGTGACGAAAAGGACAACCCTCATAACCACATTCGCCAATTCAATCGTCTTACCGCCATTTGCAAGTTTAAGGACGTTTCTAAAGACTCTATTAAGATGATGCTTTTTCCGTATTCCTTAGCGGGGCCCGCTAAAATTTGGTTAGAGAAAGAGCCACCCAATTCTATATTGACGTGGAAGGATCTCGTTTCTAAGTTCGTGAATCAATTTTTTCCGCCCTCTAAGACTACGCATTTGAAAAAACGAGATTTCAAAGTTTTCACAAGAGTATAATGAGAGTTTTTCAACGGCTTGGAATAGGTTTAAGGAAATGTTGCACGAATGTCCTCATCATGGTTTTTCCGACTTGCATCAAATTGAAACGTTTTACAATGGCTTGAACGATCATGAGCGTAATTATCTTAATGCCGCCGTGGGTGGTATTTTTTGTGTAAACAGGTCGAGGAAGCATTGTTAATCATTGAGAATAGGTCTAAGGTTTATAGTCCTCGTAGCACATCGAGTGTTCATAAGACTTCGTGTTCACCTTCGCCTTCATTGTCACATACCATTGATGCTTGCCAAATCGAGGCTAATTAGGAAAATAATATTTTTGATAAGTTTAAGGGATTGTTAATTGAGTTTAAAGTTGGTGAACAACCCACTCCCGCTACGGCTAAAGCGGTTGAGGTTTCTTGTATGTATTATGGTGGAGCTCACAATTACTCCGAGTGTATTACCAACGGTGGTAACACTTCGAGTGCCTACGCGGCCGCGGGAACTTATAACCAACACGGTCAAGTTACCCGCACAAATCAATTGACTCCACCGGGTTTTTCACCAAATCAAAATGCTAACAATTATCAAAACAATCAAGTTGGTTATCAAGGAAATCAAAGGAACAATTATAAGGGAAACAACTATGGGAATCAAGGGGGTAGTAGTCAATTGCAAAATCAAAACCAAAACCAAAACCGGAATTTTCAAAACCCAAGTCAAGGTCTTCAAAATGCTTACACTAAAGAGATTCCAAATGACTTTTTGAATTACGCTACGGCAAATGATAAAATTTTGGAAAACATTCAAGAGCAATTGGCTAGTCAAGCTAGGGAAACGGCTAAAAACGCAAAGGAATTAGCTAATTTAGCTAAGGAAAATGCCAATATGAAAAATGAGTTGAAAAATGATTTTGCTAATCAAATTAGAGGTCAAAAAAATAAAATTGAGCAAATTCATTATAGGATTGAACAAAGGATAGACCAAAAAGCCACTAGTCAAGATGTTAAGCTTAATGCTATTTTGGAAGCGGTCATGGGGAACAAAGCCTCTACTTCGGGTAGTCTACCTAGTAACACCATATCAAACCCGAAGGGAGAGATGAAAGTGATTACCACACGAAGTGGTAAGACACTTAAGGAACCGACTCCTCAACCAATTACTCCAACGGTGGAGGAAAATTGAGGAAGAACCCGAGGTGTTTGTCGAAAAGGAGATAATCCCAATCCCACGAAGTACCGCTCATGCCACACCTACGGTTGACCCATTACCACATTTGGAACCTGAGATTACAGAGTCTATGCCTATACCTCAACCCAAACCACCTTTTCCCTATCTATCGAGACTTAGAAAGGAGAAATGTCAAGAGCGCGATAATTATCAATTTGAGCTTTTTATGAAAATGTTTCGTGACGTTCATTTTAATGCTAGTTTTGCCGATGCTTTGTTCATGATGCCTCGATTTTCCGCTAACTTTAAGAGTATGTTGAACAACAAGGAGAAATTGCAACAATTGTATAGTTGTTCATCGGTTTATCTTAACCGTATACCTCAAAAAGTCGGTGATCCCGGTAAATTCTTGATCCATTGTGCAATCCAAGATATGGAAGAATGTTATGCCTTGGCCGATCTTGGTGCTAGTATTAACTTGATGCCACTTGCAATCTTCAAGTTGCTCAATCTTCCTAATCTTACTCCTTCACTAATGTCTATCGAGTTGGCCGACCACTCCACGATTCCCGCATGTGGATTGGCGGAAGACGTTTTTGTGAAAGTGGGAAAGTTCTATTATCCGCTAGACTTTATCGTTGTCGATATTCCCACGGATCCTCAAGTTCCTCTCATTTTACGTCGTTCGTTTTTAGATACGTCTATGGCTTTAATTGATGTGCATGCTAGAAAGATCACCTTACGTTTCAACGACGAGGAACTTGTTATAAACGCAACTCAAAATTCTCAAATTTCTCATGTTTATTCCGTTGCAACCATAAACCTCGTTGATATGATTGACGTTGTTTGCGAGGAATTTTCACAAGAAGTTCTAGGTTTTGGTGATGATGAAAATAGTGGCAATCCCACTATGTTAGATCCCATTCTTGATAAATCGACACCAACCTTCACTCCACTTGAAGGTGGTGGTTTTACGTTGGAAGAAATCGATGTTCTACGTACTTGTGACGAAGACCTTGACAATGATGTGGACTTCTCGATTATCAAGGATTTTCTTAACGATTTCCCATTTCTCCACCCGAGGAGGTTATGAGTATCGAGCCCAAATCTTTAATTGAGGAACCACCAATCCTCGAGTTGAAAGATTTACCTCCTCATCTTGAATACTTATTTTTGGAGGAGGATGACAATTTGCCCGTTATTATTGTGAAAGATCTTTTGGATGACGAAAAACCGCACTTGTCAATGTTCTAAAGGATCACAAAGGGGCAATTGCGTAGAACTTATCCGACATTAAGGGGATCGGTCCCAAATTTTGTACCCACAAAATCTTAATGGAGGAGGATTACAAACCCGCAATCCAATGTCAAAGGAGGGTGAACCCCAAAATTCACGATGTCATTAAAAAGGAAGTCATTACACTCCTTGACGCGGGAATGATTTACCCTATTTCTGATAGCCCTTGGGTGAGTCCTATCCATTGTGTCCCTAAAAAGGGAGGAAAGACCGTTGTGCCAAACGATGCCAACGACTTAATTCCCACTAGACTCGTAACCGGATGGAGAGTGTGCATTGACTAACGTAAGTTGAATGAAGCCACTCGAAAAGACCATTTTCCTTTGCCCTATATGGACCAAATGTTGGAGCGTCTTGCGGGAAACGCTTTTTATTGCTTTTTAGATGGTTTTTCTGGTTACTTACAAATCCCCATCGATCCTCGTGATCAAGAAAAAACTACGTTTACGTGTTCATATGGAACGTTTGCCTATCGTAGAATGCCATTCGGACTTTGCAATGCACCGGGAACCTTTCAAAGGTGCATGATGGCTATTTTTCATGATATGATCGAGAAGACGATGGAAGTCTTCACGGATGACTTTTCCATTTTTGGTAATTCGTTCACTTCGTGTTTGTCGAATCTTGATAGAATGTTGAAGCGTTGTGACGAAACCCACCTTGTGCTTAATTGGGAAAAATGTCATTTTATGGTTAAAAGTTGAATCGTCTTAGGGCACAAGGTTTCGAAAGCGGGGATTGAGGTAGATCAAGCTAAGGTAGACGTCATCGCCAAATTACCTCATCCCAAAACTGTTAAGGGGGTTAGGAGTTTCCTAGGCCACGCGGGCTTTTATCGTCGATTCATCAAGGATTTTTCAAAGATCTCTCGACCTATTACACATCTTCTAGAAAAAGATACACGTTTTGTCTTTAACGAAGATGGTATACGAGCCTTTGAAATCCTTAAGAGGAAACTTACCGAAGCTCCCATTCTTGTTGCTCCCAATTGGAACCTCCCCTTTGAGCTCATGTGTGATGCTAGTGACTACGCTATTGGGGCCGTATTGGGGCAACGTCATGAAAAGCACTTCTTGCCTATTCATTAGGCTAGCAAGACGATGACCGAGGCTCAACTTAAATACACTACAACGGAGAATGAATTCCTTACTGTGGTGTATGCATTTGAGAAATTCTGACCTTATCTCGTCTTGACTAAATGCATAGTGTATACGGATCATTCGGCTATCAAGTATCTTATGGCTAAACAAGATGCTAAGCCAAGATTAATTTGTTGGATTCTCCTCCTTCAAGAATTTGATCGCAAAATCGTTGACAAAAAAGGAGCCGAGAATCTAGCGGCCGATCATCTTTCTCGTTTGGAAGATCCTCACCAAAGTGTTTACGAGCCCAAGGAAATCACCGAAACATTTCCGCCTGAGGCACTTGGTGTAGTGAATTCCAAGATTGATTCTTCCACCCTATGGTTTGCGGACATCGCAAATTACCATGCGGGCAACTTCATCATCAAGGGTATGACGACTCAAGAAACACGAAAATTCTTTCGTGACGTCAAGTTCTATTTTTGGAACGACCCTTACTTGTTTCGAACTTGTGCGGATCAAATTATTCGACGTTGTGTCTTTGGTACCGAAGCTTCTAACATCCTTTGAGCTTGCCACGAGGGACCCACGGGTGGTCACCACGGTGCTAATCTCACGGCTAAGAAGGTTTTTGATGCTGGTTTCTTTTGGCCTACTATTTACCGAGATGCACATGAACTTGTGAAGTCATGTGACTCATGCCAACGACAAGGAAAAGCCTACCAAAACGATGAAATGCCACAATATATCATCCAAGTGTGTGAGATCTTTGACGTTGGGGGCATTGACTTTATGGGGCCATTCCCATCATCTCGTGGTAATAAGTACATCCTTGTCACCGTTGACTACCTATCTAAGTGGGTGGAAGCTAAGGCTTTGCCCATAATTGATGTTCGTGTGGTAGTCAAGTTTTTGAAAAGCTTGTTTTCTCGGTTTGGAACCCCTCGTGCGATCATACGCGATCGTGGAACCCATTTTTGTAATGACCAATTCGAAAGGGTCCTAAGGAAATATGGGGTTACACATCGTCTTTCTACGGCTTATCACACATAAACGAGTGGGAAAGTCGAGGTTTCAAACCGAGCTTTGAAGAGGATCTTGGAGAGATCTATTGTGGAAAACCGACAATCTTGGTCGGATAAGTTGGACGATGCTTTATGGGCCTTCAGGACCTCCCATAAGACGCCCATCGGGTGCACTCCCTATAAGCTTGTGTATGGGAAGAATTGTCACTTGCCAATTGAACTTGAACACAAAGCTTATTGGGCCCTTAAGCATTGTAATAATGATATGGAGACCGCGGGAAAACACTGGAAAATGCAATTAAATGAATTGGATGAATTAAGGGATATTGCTTATGAAAATTCATTGATTTATAAAGAAAAGACTAAAAATTTTCATGATTCAAAAATTAAAAACCGGGTTTTAACATTGGGGATCAAGTTTTCTTTTTAACTATTGTTTGAAAATCTTTTCCGGTAAGTTGAAATCCCGTTGGTCCGGTCCATTCACTGTGACTCAACGTTTTCCATATAGGACCATCGAGCTAGCTCAAAATGATGGCCCCAATTTCAAGGTGAATGGACATAGGTTGAAGAACTACTTTGGCGGGGAAGTTCCATCCTTGAACTACCTCGACCAAATCACCTTCCCCAATGATAATTAGTAATGAGGGGATCGAGTCGAGCTCATGACTCGGTAATAAAAAACGAGGTGCCTCGTGGGGGAGTCCCATGCTTATCCTATGTATATATTATCGCTTTCTAATGTAGTAACGTGTGGGGATTTTGCTCTTCCAACCTTTGTTCCGTGGTTGATTATGCATTGTGGTTTTTAGATGATCATGATCTTCACGATTGGAGCCTCTCGTGTTCGTTTTATGGGAGCACTCGATCGTTGCTTTGAAGAATTTCTCGATATCCATATGATATATCCTTTGATGTTCTAACATTAGGTTTATAGCACACTTCATAAGCGGCTTTAAATTTAACGGTTACACCTTTTCCATGCTAGATTAAGCATTCGACTACGTATCTAGTATGGGGGTTTTCCAACCCTTAGACTCGAAATATTAAGGACAATGTTTAACTTTAGTGGGGGGTGAATAGATACTTTCCTTGCCAGACCTTCACGCTTTCTAAAGTTTATCTTTTTGTTTATCGTTTTGTTGCAAAATAAGGCATGGCCAAATTTTAAAATTTTTCTCATGTTTTATAAGTGTTTGAAGACACGAATGTAGATATTTTTTTGACTCGACCGTGTGTGTTGATCACTTATCTTCGATTCCTTAACTTTATATTAGGCTAATTCTCTTAAATGAGGACGAGAAATGATAGAGTTAATTATAAGTTACTATGCTAAACGTAGAGTACTCGTATTCTTTCAAAAACTCATGTGTTCTCGTTGTTTGCTTATTCTCCCTTCGCTTGTAAATATTTTTTGCTTAATAAATATTGACTTAGCGGTTTTGTCTTGATTGTTGGTTTCTAGTCTTTTCTAGTAGCTTCCATGTAATTAAATTGGGAAGACATTAAGGTATCGCCAGCATCACGGTTTTGAAGTATTGGCAACCCGAATAATCGAAAGCTTCACCCAATAATAAGATTTCAAGTGCTCACCTAAATCAAGCAAACAATTTGAAGCTCACAAGGCCGGAAAATCTATGCAAAATTGAAAGTGAATCAAGCCTTAATCTTTGAAGCTTTAAAGATCCAAAATTCGCTTTTAGCGTGAGGATATACGTCTTTGGCCATAATAAAACCACCGATGAGGTGGATAATAAAAGGCAAGGAAAGACCGAAGTCATAATAAAAGCTTCATGGCGAAGTTGAATAAATGATGGAGGTAAACCTATGATAATAAGGCCCTTCCGTTAGGGGGCGTATAAAAGTCTTCGTAATAAGTCTCATGTTCAAAACCGTTATAAAACCGTGTTTATCGATCCTTCTTGTTGACTTAATTTTTTGACATCGTTGTCTGTTAGGAGGGGTTATTGATGGTCTTGGTTACGCCGTTAGGACTCTATTTTTAGACCTAAATCTCTATTATCGCATAAGTCAAACAATGTATCCTCGTGAAACATTCAAGACAAAAATAAAATATAAGAGATACAACTTAGGAAAATGGGAGGGTAAGTACGTGATTAGGGCATATGAGTAGTGTTAGCATTACTAACTTATAATGACAATGATCTCGTTTCATGCTTAGCATGGAATTGGGGTGAAAATCGAGGACGATGAAATTATTTCTAACGAAGCATTCACGTGTTCTTATTCTATGAACCTAAACGTCCCATTTTGCGATGAAAATCATACATTATGTCTAAAACGCAAGTAGAAGTAATAGTAGTATTGTAGCTAGTTTATCATTCAATAAAAGTGAATAAAAATGAATTTTGGAGGTGCTACGATACTTTATTCTAGCATTGCGTGAGGGTACGACAATGGTTTAGTATGGGGGAGTGATGAGACTGCTTTTATGCATAGTCTCATCGTCCAAAAAAGGCTTTAAGTGCATTAAATATCATGAAAATGGCCAAATATATGCTTGTGTTTGTTACTTGTGTATTTTAGGTACGGATATTGAGAAAATGACAAAAGATCACAAGAATCATGCAAAAACGAACACGGGAAACGAAGCCGCACAATGAACCAAGCCCTAGTATTGATTTTCCAAGAAAAACCCTTGAAGATTTGAAGATTATGCAAGAAGGGTCCTCTAATATTAAAGAATTGCCACTTTAAACCCTTGTATATTCATAATTACAAGATTGGTCCTTAAATTTTGTCAAATTTACAAAAAGGGCCCTTAACTTTGAAAAATTGGCAAAAATGGTCCCTCATAAATCATGACTTGTCAATTTTAGTCCTCCAAGAAGTCAAAAAACAAGTAAAGACCTTGAAGATTGAAGAAAATGCCAAAATCAATCCTTCAAATATCATGTGAAACCCCTGACCCTCCCCTGTACAAGAAAACAAAGGACTACAACCTCATCAACGGCTAAAAGGTTTTCTCTTGTCATCCAACGTTCCAAAACACCTTGGTATACCTGGCATCCCCACAACAGTCCAAGAATTTCACATGGTTGATCACATGAAGGCCAAGTCGTCTAGAAGAAGATTCAAAAACTGGCATCTTAGAGGCATATTCTAAAACTCTTCAAGGACTTTTTAGGGATTCTATACATTAGGGTTTCAAATACTAGGACCATGTAAGCCCTCTATATAAAGGGCATTAAACTTAGCTATGTTTTTTGTTCTTGCTTTTTCTCCTTTTTCACAAACCTTGTAAATCCAGTTTTATGGAAGGAATAAAATGGTATTGAGTTTGATGATGAGAAAGAATGAGTCCCATTTACTTTTCATGTTTAATTTTCTTTGAATGAGTTTTCAAAAGGCAATCTTTAAGTTTCTGTAAACCTGTTTTAAGTTTTCAAATTCGTTTTCAGTTAAGTAAGAAAGTTTATAGGCCACATAAGCTGGTTATTTGAGCTCTTATATGACCATAGAACCCTGATATCAAACAGATGTCAAGATTCAGTGAGTATAGACCTTGGGTAAAAAGTATTGTGAGGTGGTAATTTTCTTGCTTGTTTGGTCCCTTTGTTTATTCACATTTTACTGTATCAAAAGCTACAAGCAAAAAGCTTGTAGCCTTTGATACTTGAAGTTGTTCTTGGTCTTGTGGTGTTATGCAGGAAACAAGGAAACACATTCCATCCTTCTCATTTGATTCTCACCTCATTTCATCTAGAAGACATTAGGGCTTTGGGTCCATAGTGGATTCCATCAGCAAGCCACTCTCTACACTTCATAAGCTTCACATAAGCTCTCAAACTTTACCTCTTGGAAGGCATTAGTTCAGGTAGTGTCTTGAACACCTATTGGTAATTTTGTAAGTTTATTATGAGTTTTGTGTTGATGTGTATGAAACTTGCTAAAAATGAGCTTTTTCTGTTTGATCATATTTATTGGTGTTCCTTATGCATGCTTAGATAGTTTTTAATCAATTTGGTTTACTCTTGCAAGCATCTTCTCTGTTAAAGTTTATCAGAAAGTTAAAGGGTTGTTTGGGCTTAGGGTTTTAATTGATACAAGTTACATCAAATCTGTTAAAAACTAGTCAAACATACTTCTTAGGTCATTAATGGTTTGTTATGTTAGTTTGGTTCATGTTAGATAGGATTTGTGAGATTGCATGTTGTATTTTTGGCAAAAATAGTCTTAAATCAGCAAGCTTAAAAATCAGTAGGTTTTTGATAATTTTAGACCACCAATATTGTTAGACTGTTAGAACTTAGCATAATTTAGGATTGTAGGTTGCTTTGTTGTGGATTGATAAGTTTTTGAACAAGCATTGGTCAGTTGAAATCCATCTTTCAGCCAATTGCATCAGCTAAATCCACCAGACCCATATTTGTGCTTATTTGTGCTTGATCTTGTGTGTTTAGTGCTTGAATATGATGTTTATGTGTTATTTGTGACTCCCACAAGTCAACTGACTTGTGGGGTGCTTATTTTTGCCAAAACAAGCAATCAAGCAAGGTTTTCCTAAGCCAAATCAGGACACCAAGTTCATCGGTGACTTTTCTGTGTCATCAGAGAACGACTTGGTTCTCGGACATAACTATTCTTGGGAAAAATTGCACTGTAGCATTTTTATTAAATCTGGATACGTTTTTGCTTAGTTTTGTATTGATTCTTGATAATTTTTGGCGTTGGTTAGTGTTTTTGGCATTAGTAAATCATCAGAATCAAGTTTTGCAAAAAGAAAAGTAAAAAAAAAAGTTTTTACAAAAAGGACGTGGCCAGGACTCGAACCTGCGCCACTCCTCTCACACACCAACGCGTTAACCAGTTGCCCTAGGGTCTTTGACTGGTTAATCTTTTCTTGGTTTATTATTTTCAAAACCGTTTTCCTATAATCAGCCACACTTATTTGTAAGAAAATTTAGTAGTTCTCATTAATTAAATACACATCCGAATGTACACACATCAAAAGACCCAAAACGTCGTTGGAACTCCATTAAACTCCAGCACCATAAAACACGAGCAAACACAATATACGTTCAAGTTATAATAAGTTAATAACTACTGAACGACCATATATCATAGCTTAACACATACTAGTATATATACATCCGCATATATATACCTATTAAATCACCCAAAACATACTCGTTACCATACATATCAGATCAATCAATCGCGTCATACACTCGTTTTTTCCATACGAGTAATCACCATCTTACTACAAGGCATAAAACCCATCACTAAAACTAGTCCATATCATTTGACCCCATAATCACACAACACGAGTATAACCCAAAACATATAACACACTCAAAAATAGCCATATCGTAGGCAACCGTTACATAAACCCATATACTATACATATACCAATAATCCACATCTCATCATATACAAGCATGTACTAACCCTTTTTCATGCAATCATACTTAGGAACCCATTGAAGTTGTGGTACTTGTATAACTATGTTGGCCACCATACTTATACAATTACCCTTTCCCCAATGCACTCCCTCCTATGATGACACTTATAAGGATCAATACAACACATAACACATAAATCCATCAACTCACCTAAGCACATAACCACATAAACAAATAGGTCAAAAACTCCAACTAATAAAATTACATAGTTAAACTCTTGGAATACAGAAATCCATAGTCTATCTAAAACAACATAGACAAAATCCAAAACGAAAACATAATCAGTTATAAGTCATGTCGCCCATCAGAATGGAAACAGCTTAAAATCCTTCATATCCACCTACTCCTAATAACTCGAACCACCACATGATTCTTAGGGAACATGACTTAAACATCAAAAGAAAAAAATAACATACCTCAGGTACATAAAATAACTCAACAAAAGATAGAAACTACCTTGTACCAAATTATGTACTATAATGTACAATTTAAGCAATATACAACAATGACTAGCGTGGACGATTATGGTTCAACCCGCACCAGTCACAACCCGAAAAGAAAATAACATGTGGCTAAGTATGAACCATAGTAGTTCATAACTTAACAAACATCACAAAATAACATCCAAACACATCAATTATTATAAAATACACACATACACCTATGACGCCTATATGCAGGGACCCATAAGCTATAGACTAGGCTACGCGACTAAGCAACCTAATTCTCTATAACCATTGGCTCTGATACCATTCTGTCACACCCCACCATGGCAGAATATGGGGCGCGACGTATGGATATCATCACAACATGGCGTGTCTATAGAGATAACTAAATGAAATAAGAAATGTCATAAAGTGGTGACACAAAAGTCATGACAATATCTCAACAATGTAGGAGTCTAGGTAAGTAGGTAACAGTCCTACCACTTACCCGAGACAAACAATTATCATAAAAACTAAGAAGGAACGGGGATCTCCTTCTATATGCAATCCTAATGCCTCCAAAACTAGCCACTTCTATTCTCAAGCTTAACCACATTCTCACCAGAAAGAGACACTAAAACACGTCAACATAAAGTTGGTGAGAGTCATAGGTTTAGACACCAACGCCAAAATCAAACCATAAGCTGTGAACAACAACCACTAACAAATGAACATATGGACAATGTTATACAAACATGCATTAACAACTAATATTCAAGATTTAACAAACCAAACAAATCTAAGGCTCCCAGCCATACCAAACACCATGGTCCCATAGGCGCCCATACACCTATGTACGAATCCCAAGGCTACGCCTTGTCATTATACATTGGTCCCATAGATGCTCACACATCTATGTACCTCCCCAAGGCCCCGCCTTGTCAACATCCCCTTGGTACCAAGTCAAGTCACAAAACAATCATGAATCAGTTAGCAGTTAATCACATAAGTATGCACAAGTCCATCACCAAACACAAAACATTCACAGCATAATTTATAAAAACAAGACAGTGTCTCTTCCATCCCATCTGGAAGTCAAAATCATTAGTAGACATGGGACTATGAAACTCACTTGATTGAGCTTCTCCCAATAATCCGTGCACTAGCAAAAAGATAACAAACAAAAACACAAAATCAAAACATGAACTAATCTCTAAAAATGACTCATCAACCTATGATGGACATCTAGCCTTCTCCCATATATGTTCCTCATTAATATGCTCTAAAAACCCCATTATCCTTCCCTAACAAGTCCTTAACTTGGTTAAGTTTGATACCGAACCCGTTCATATTTTACATAAAACAATCCCAACTTTTAGGTCTCCAAACTATAGGCCAAAAGCCCACCTAACCATACCCATGGCCTCTGTAAAGGAAACCCTATGCCCTTACATATGTTAGCTAACAGCTCCCATTTGCCCCAACCTTAAAGCTACTGTTAAGGCCCCGACATATATATATATATATATATATATATATATATATATATATATATATATATATATATATATATATATATATATATATATATATATATATATATATATATATATATATATATATATATATATATATATATATATATATATATATATATATATATATATATATATATATATATATATATATATATATATATATATATATATATATATATATATATATATATATATATATATATATATATATATATATATATATATATATATATATATATATATATACTTTTGTCTATCCAGATTTTACTGATTTTGAACATACAAAAAGTTTGTTATGATTAGGGGGTCTTACCCTAACCCACAATCTTAGCCCCAATGCAGATACTTCCTATAATATATAAACCAACTACCATGTTCGTTTGAAAGTCTCAATACAACCCTAAGTACCCCAAACAACCCAAAACATAAAAAGAAAACAGGCTGATTTCAAAACTGTTTTGACCTCCGACTGTTGTAACCTGGTTTTGACCCGCTTCCCACCTCCAATTTAGTTCTCATTTCTTGCATTTGAAATCCACTTCAATTACCTTTCCAGGGATACTTGGATCGCAAAATAAGATTTTGTATAACTCCCTATATGATCAAAACAATTGACCCTAAATTCTGCCCATTTTTAAAAAACGGATTTAAATAAATTAACCTAATTAATTACCCATAACTCCACTAATTACAAGCCCTAATTCACCTAATCATTATAATATCATTATTATACAGGTTTTGATATAAACTCTAACCTAAATCCACTATATATTGATTATACATGTTTAATTAAATAAGAACAAATATTAAAACAAGATTGTACCTTTAATTAATCAAAGATCAAGATTTTGAAAAACCCTAATTATTCTTCTTCTCTTTTTTCCTCTCCATAGCTGCGTTTTTTCCATTTTTTTATGAATCGTCTCTTCTTTTTCACTAATATTGTTTTAATAATACCTTATGTACTAGTCCAAGCCCAATACAAACTTTCCTTTTTTTTTCTTTTTTTTTCTTCCGATTCTTTAAACCGTCCTACATATATACTGTTTTTATATTTTTTTTATTTATTAATATTACACCACTAATATTTCATTAAATTTACTTAATTTATTTCAGCCCCTAAAGTTTCCAAAACCTCAAAACCGCAAAACTAGTCAAATTTACGCGTATACCGTAAAAGACGTAAAAATATACAGTTTTATAAAAACTCTTGGAATTTGAAATAAACTTTATATTTAAGTCCTAGATGACTTAAAACCATCCCGAAAAATACTCCCGTGACTAATCACCTCATCCGAGACCTCTAAATGCTAAACCATAAATCGTAAAAATACGATTTTATATAATACATATACGTATACGTAAAACCACTAAATAACACTATCTCACTTCATAGTCACTACCATGTGAGCTCATGAACATGAAATCATCACACATCGTTTCACTCACAAGGTACCCCGTACCGGAAACGATATCCAAACCACAATCTATACACACCAATTAGCACATAAGCACGTAAAGACACATAACCGGCACAAAATAAAACTAAGTGACGAACCTCAAAACCGCGGTTGTCACAGGGAATGAGGACCCATTTTAAGATAACTTCCTTGGTTTGTATGGTGACGAAGACTTGAAATATCTAGCGAAGGGGTATGATCTATTCATATCTTAAAAGGAGTTGAGGCCTTTTTAAGATAACTTTCTCTATGCGTACATTTGATATCACTTGTAGGGGTTACGTTATTGTGCTCAGTGTCTCATTTCTTTAAGGTTTTTGTTCGAGCTCGACGTCACGTTGTTAGTGCAAGACATAAGACACAAGTTTGGGAGATTCCACTTCTTCATCACATTCGTTATACTTGATTTTCTTCATCAGTGATCACTCTATGGAGCCTACTGGATTCGACATGCTCTTCTTAAGGGGAACACGATCCCTTTTGAGTTGATGTGACAAAAAGGGGAAGAATGCATGGATCAAGGGGAAGCTTAGCCTTCATCTATATTAGCTTCAGGGGAAGCTTGTGCTTACTGGTTTTGTCAAATCAACTAGGGGAAGATTGTTGGGACTTGGATATATTGAGTTGATATGACAAACAAGATGAAGGACCTAATAGCAAATAGTTAGCTTCTATAATAAGCTAGGGTTGTGATGTAGCCCTCGTACCTCTATTATATAAAGAGGGTTAGGCACACATGGTTATTCACTCATTCACATACTATGTAAACAAGAGGTGTGTGTGCGTTCCTCCTAGCGTCAAGCCTATAAGGCACCAGGAGTAGTAGTTAGTAGCATTATTAACAGTAATCTTTATTAGTGAAAGCCTTGTTCTTAATTGTGATTGTGTTCTTTATTATGTTCCGTTGTGCGTTACAATCATGATTATGATATCCCAGATGAGTCTAGATCCTAAGACTCAACAACATCTTCACAAATCACAAGAGTCTCAAGTACATCTTCACCCAGAAGGAACTAAACATGAGACATAGAGGATGGTTAGAGCTACTGAAGGATTACGACACCAACATTCAGTACCACCCTGGTATGGCGAATATGGTGCTAGATGCTCTAAGTAGAAGGTCGGGTATGATTGCTGGCATCTGGATTGCAAAGGAGATCATCCGTGACCTATAGATGACTAATATTGAGTTTTGTGTACAAGAACAACATGGTTAAATATTCGAATCTTAGAGTGGAACCAGACATACATTCTAGGATCAAGGAAGCTCAGAAGGACGATGGTGAGATTTGGGATACCATTTAGAACTTTGATCAGCAGATGGAGTTTCGTGTGGACAATGACGATATCTTATGGCAGGGCACTAGATTAGTGGTTCCTGATGAATCTACACTCAGGGAAGCTATGCTGACTGAAGCTCACAGCTCTCCATACCATACATCCTGGTTCTACCAAGATGTACCACGACATCAAGCAATATTTTTGGTGGAGTGGTATGAAGCAGGATGATGCCACCTTGGTTTCTAAATGTATGATCTGTCAGCAGGTGAAGATCGAGCACCAGAGAGCTAGTGGTTTACTACAACCACTGGATATTCCAGAATGGAAGTGGGGAAAAATCTCCATGGATTTTATTACTGGTCTTCTGGTGACTCAGAGGAAACATGACGCCATATCGGTTATTGTTGATAGATTGACCAAATCTGCTCATTTTCTGCCAATCCACAAGGAACATCCAGTCAACAAATTGGCAGACACTTTTCAGAAGGAGATCATCAGACTGCATGGTACTCCATCAAAAATCATCTATGACAGAGATCCTGGTTTCACCTCACGGTTTTGGTAGAGTCTACAGAAAGCTTGGCGCACCAGACTTAAGCTCAGCACTGCCTTTCATCCTCAGACCAACGGACAGTCGGAGCGTACCATTCAGACTTTGGAGGACATGCTGCGGGCGTGTACTCTAGAATGACAGGAAGCTGGGATGATTATATCTATTTAGTGGAGTTTTCATACAACAGTTGGCACGCTAGCATCGAGTGTGCACCGTTTGAAATGTTGTATGGTAGAAAGTGTCGCACCCCAATCTGCTGGGATCAGGTGGGAGAACGACTAATTGAGGGTCCAAAGATGATTGAGGTGACTAATGAGAAGGTCGCCATCGCCAAGGCAAAGCTTCAGGAAGCTCGTGCTCGTCAGAAGAGCTATGCTGATAAGTGTCGTAGAGATGTATCTTTCAACGTAGGTGATCATATTTTCCTCAAGGTATCACTTGCACGGGAAGTTAAACATTTTGGAATCAGAGGGAAGCTCAGTCCTCGCTTCATCCGACCATTTGACATCATAGTACGCGTTGGTGAAGTGTCATATCGTTTAGCGTTACCGCCTCAGCTATCACACGTTCACAATGTGTTCCATGTGTCCTTACTCAAAGGATACAACTATCATCCAGTTTGTGACAATCCGTCAATTTATGGTTGATATTTTATTCTCAATATTTATTTGAAAACATTATTTTAATGTTACAATATGAACTCACTTATTTTTGGGAAGTAATTTGGATTTACGTCTTGAAGTAGCGTCAACTACGTCTAAACCGGAGGATTCTACGTTACGTGCTTACGTTTACATACACCGTCTTTGGTGACAGTCCGACATTTCAGAAAATAAATTTATCCGTAAATATTATTTTGGGATTTTAATTTTGAGTTGGTTCATAAACTCACAAATTCACGAGAAGAGATTAGGACATACGATTTTATTTTAACGTCCTTTACGACTAAACCGGAAACCTTAGGATTACGTATTTACGTTTTCGAACTCCGTTTTTGATGAGACAATTTTTATTAGATTCGTTTTGTGACGTTGATTCATAATTTATAGAAATGTTTTTCGTAAAACAAAACGAGGGCACGTAAATCAAGGAAACTAGAATCAAGGAGTACCCGTAAATAAATGGGGATGAGACAAGTGGGACACTTGTCCCACCCCCACTCAAACCGGCCTAACTAAGCTACACAACACGCTTGAGGTGTCAAGTATACAAGCTAACTAAACACTTGTCCTTGTAAGCTTACAATATAAGCCACTTTCCATCAAAACTAGCTAAACCACTAGCCAAAACCACACACTCATTTTACACTCATACAAACACTCTCATCTCTCTCTCTAACCTCAAATGTGCCGTCCCATTTACACCTCCAAACCACCATCACTTGATCAATTTTAACCACAAACATATGTTATAACTTACATATGTTAATCTCCATTCAAAAAGAGGAAGAATGGTTCAAGTTTTAACATCCAAGGAGGAGTTTCTATGGAGTATTAGGGCTGATTTTCTACAAGGAGTTTATGAATATTTGTGGTCTTGAAGATGGTCTTGGTTTATCACAAGTTATGTGATCAAAATCCATGTTTTGATCAACCTACATCATCATGGTGGTATAAAGATTGTTTTCCCCATCTTCTTGTTATTTTTGATTATGTAATCTTGTATTTCTTTCACTTATGTATATGTATATGATGATGAATGATGATTAAAAATATTGTGTGGGGATTTGGTGTTGATAAACATGCTTAAAAAGATGAAAAACTATAAGAAACAAGGTTAAAATCTTGCTTAATTTAGATGGCTGTATAAAACAGTAAAGAATCATATGGTAAACAGGTAAAATGACTTGAATAATTTTATATACAGTAATCTATGGGTCTTGTACACATGTGGGAGTTGTCCATGCAATGGAATCATTGTAATGAGTGAGATATGATCAAAACAAGTTTAGAGTACCAATCTGAGTTCACTGTTTTGGACGATTTTTAGAAAATACTTAGAGGATGATTCAACAGTAGCTATAGTAGAGTTAAATGGAGAAAATATCATGTAGTTTATGTGATAAAAATTTTAGCTTCTATCTCCAGATAGAACTCTAGATATGGCAGTTTTGGTGAATATGAAAATAAAAATCAGATTTTGAGAATTCATGTTTATTATTATTATGTAAGCACTCAAAATTATATTGTATAAAATGTAAAATAAAAACCCACTAACTTATGGATTTTATTTATATAAATATTTAGAAGGTTAAATAAGTGTATAAATTATAAAAATGGTAGTGGAATAATACTTATAAGTAATAAAAACTATAAACTTGATTTTTACGACTTTTTCGGCTATTATCGTAAAATTAACGTTTTTCGCCAATTAAAACTTAGACGGTTGGACCCGTCTAATGTGAACTTTATAAAACATATATACTGATATATAAACATGTATAACAAGTAAAAACCGATAAAACCCGAACTATATAGTATACGGACATTAACGGGCTAAGTTAACATTATTGGACTAATAATACAACAAAATGGACTAAAACACTTATAAACTTATTTATTGGGCTTAACCCATTTAGGCCCAACTTGTAAAGTGTAGATACTGATAATATAAGTATAACATGGATTAAAACAAGTTAAAGAACTTATAATAAGTTTATTGAACCTAAAACACGTAAATAGGTAAAACTAGTAAACTAGTATAAAAGTTATCGACACATAACACTAAAATGAGTAAACGAGAATATGTAAACCCACTTGATCATCATATATATATAATCATCATATGTATACATAATTGTTATTTTTATAAAGTAATTGGACAAGAGTCTAAGACGAATTATTTGTCTAGGTTTTCGTGATTGAAGCACGTACCGTACGTCCGAATTGCCGATAACCCGCCTTCCCACATCAACGTGAGTTCATAGCCTCGCACTCTATTAAATGTTTTTATGAAATGTTTTAGAAACCCACGAGGGAGATAACATGTTAGTTTTTATAAAATAGGACACCATTTGTCCCGATTGTTTGTTTATTGATTTGGACCCGAATGATTGTATGACCCGATTGTATGACCCGATAAATGATTAAAGGACCCGATAGATGAAATAAAATGGATTATTAAAGTTAGGTTATGTCACTAAAGTTCCCATTATCATGAATTGTGAACTACCGGGATTTGGTAGACGCTTGTGCATATAATAGTACTATTTGGGGACGATCACCCCAGTTCGCGCCTTGATGGTTGATCCCCGTCGTGCCACATCGATTGGTAAGCGAATTTATGTATGAGAAGATTTCCATAGCGTGACCTTTGTGACGACACGCTACTTTAGATGGGCAAATTGAGTATCGGGTTAGCTACCCGTTGTTTGGTTTAGTAAGGTAACAATGTCATGCGGCTTATAATAATCCAACTAACGAAATACTACTAGATGCACCGAATTACGATGTATTGCCTGACTAGCAATACAGGGTCATACTATTGATATTATGTTCGTGTTTTGGTTTTCATAACCATATTCGTATAACGGTTTTTATTTTTATACAACGTCATAAGACGTATTGTATGATGTTTTTACAACATTGGTTCGTGTAATGATTTTTAAGGAAAATGCCTATATTATGATTTTCGATAAGGATTTGTATAAAAATGACATTGGCTATTTTATGGCCTATTACAAAGATTTGTACAAAATGATTCTCGGTAATAATTTTATGCCGATGTTATATTGATGGATTTTATTAAACTCTATGAATTCACTCGGCGTTATCGCTGACCCTTTTCTTTTAACATGTTTTATCTCAGGTACTTGAAGGTAATTCTCAGGAAGACGACAAGAATTCATGGCCCGCACTTAAATTATAATTTCCATTCAAATGTTTGTAAAACCTGTATTAAATACAATGACTTGGAACCTATGTAACTTTGATATTTATGAATGGAAATGCTTTATTATTAAAACAACACAACTTTTAAGCGTTGTCTATGATGTGAGTAATGTGCTATCCCGTAACACCAACTAGTCTTCCGCTGTATTGAGTTGTATAAATTTGGGGGTGTTACAGTTTGGTACCAGAGCTCTCGTTATAGAGAACGAAAGAATTTTAAAAACAAGGTTTTGAATAAAACATTTCAAAATCTTTTAACTATAAACATTTTTCTAAAAATGTCTAAAAATATTTTGACTATAACGGTGCCGAAGAATTCCCGAGTTACCGACAAGGCCAGACTGAGAAGTGTTATTTTAATATATATATAACTTGGATTATATATATATATTTGATGTAATTTTATTACATGATTGTTTGATGATTATTTTGATAGTTATACGAGGTATTTATACGACGTAGATTGTCACAAGAAACCCTAACTTCCCTAGTAAATTAATCGAAGCTATTCTCGTAGGAATTCTAGCTATCCTAGATCTAAACCAAGTTGTGGATATTTAAGATCCCAACAAATGGTTGATATTCGTAGAAATGTAGATATTAGTTGATTGTGATATTGAGAAAGAATTGGCGAGATTAAAACTGATATCGATGTCTTGACGATCTTTTCTTATAGAGTGGAGTTTGACAAAACATTACCACCTAGAAAGATGTCATATGATTCGTTGTCATCCAATTCTTAAATTGAAATCGAAAGGGGGAATGTTACACTTGAGGCTGTCATTGGAACCATTACCCAAAAGCCTCATGCCACTAGTACCTTTATGAGAAATCTAATTGAATGGCTGAGTCATCTCATGCTAGTGACTCATTTGATAATTGTTTTTGTAAGAGCTAATAGGATTGGAAATTAAGTGTTGATCATATCGAGCTTTTATTGCCCTTTCAAGGTGTAAGAATAAGATTGAAAGTACTGGAGAATGAGGTAGGATATCGCCTTGAGTATAAGTTGATTGAAACTTGAATAAAGTAAAATTTAACTTATATGGAATATGAGATTATTAAGAGGAATCCGTTAAGTCCTGTGATTGAATTATAAGGTTTTAATTGATTGTTGATTCGTGTTAAGGGTTGTTCCTAGGCCATTGTCCACTAACGAGGATGCCTAGTGTCTAAGAAATAAATTGAAGAAATCTTCTTCTGAATTGGGACCGATGGATCTTTCGGGACAAGTGGAACACCTAATGACTCTTGTAGATTAGTATTCATTGAGGTATCTTTTAAAAATAATCCCTAACTTAACTGAGACATCAGTTGGTAGGATGAGATCTTGGAATTGTATGACATAGTGACACATATTGTGTTACAGTGCAATTCGACTTGTTTGTGATTAATGAAAAGACTACCTTTGATTGTTAAACTCTACATGTACCAATGTTATCTATCTTTTATTTCTTCATCCTAATGTTCGCATTAGTGATGCAACCATTGAACAAGTACTCATATCGAATTGAGTTACGTCGTGAATTATTCTCTTTTGAGTGCCATCAAGGTCATAAACCTCATGATTATTTGGCTAAGCTCATTTCCTATCATATCGTAGTTAATTCTTGGTGAACAAGATTTCATCACTCTTTTGCAGATCACACATTGTTTTTATAAGTTAAAACGGTATCCTTTGAGAAAATTTAATTTTCATCACAAAAAGGATTATTCAAAAGGAGATTTATAAGTAATCGTTATCGAATGAATTTGTTTATGAAACACCTTGGAAAACTTAATTCTTTTCATGACAAAGAAAATCTTTGTAAATTTATTTTTGATTCTTATTTAAGAATTAAGCATGAAAATGCTTTTATTATAGACATGATGATTAAATTTTGACGAACTGAGTATTGCATCGTTAATCTTGAAATTGTATATAGTTGCGCGCCTACATACAATTTGGAATGGACCATGCAAGGCTGATTAGTAGTCACCATAAAACTAATGAATAAACACTACATTTCTTTGAGGATTGTGAAAGATTAAAATTTATAAGATCTGCAAGAAGTGAAAAATAAGGACGTAGTGTTAGGGACACCTACATATGTGCCTGTAGCATCTATTCTTCTGAGTCAAGTTTACTCATCTGTGGAAATTGTCTTATTTGACAATTGACAATTCTTTCTTGTCCAATTCTCCCGTAGTGAGATTCTTAGGAAAAGTATCTGATTACCGAGTGTTGATACCCGACTGGATGTATTGACGTTCTTATCATTTCTTATGATCTGATTTCATTGGAATGACCTGGGTAACGATCCGAGGAGCTTTCGAATGCGTACTCAAATTATGAAAACATGGGATATATTCATATTCGTTAAATGTTTTCGTCAGTGTCTGATTTGAAATTCTCTCGCATAGATTATGCGTTGACCTTACTCTTTTAATAGTATTTATGTCTCTAGATATCCTAGAAATGTGAAGATTATGAGTTATTATTAGTCTTTTGAGAAGTTCACCTCTTATCGACGGCAATAAAACTGGAAAGTTGATAGTGCCAGTAGAATGGATTGATTGATTATGACATGACGACATTGTCTTAATTGATGGGAACTCGAGTAGAATTCCCCTAAATGATAAGATGTTGATTATCAAAAATGATCTAAATAATTCTTGATGGATGACCATATCCTGCATTTAGACTTGAAATTATACTGTGAATGGTTGTGAATTAGTCATAGATATTATAATCTAGAAAGAACTTAAAATAAATATATTAAAAGATGTTTATGTTATCTGAAACTTTAGTAGGTATTTGTTGATGAATTACCTAGATTTTGCCATTAAGAAAAGTTGAAATTGGTATTGATTATATTCCGGTGCTGCACCTGTGGCTTATGCACTGTACGTCAGCACCATCTGAATTAAAGAAATTACCGTGCAACTGAGAGAGTTTTTGGAAAAAGCTTTTATTCTACCAAGCTCGTCATCATGAAGAGCTATCGTGTTATTAATTCTTATACTTATAGATTACTGTGAACTGAGTAAATTGACAATCGAAAACGATATCCATAACTCGAAATGGAAGATTTGTTCGATCATTTACAAGGTTCTAGCGTATGTTTTAAAGATTTGATCCATGGCATGGTTATCATCAATTTCGCGTCCGCAAAAAAGATTATCTATTCCAATCATTACATCCGGTACTTGTAATGAACATTATGAGTTTCACGTGATGTCGTTTGGATTGACTAGTGCACATGTAGTATTCATAAATTTGGTGAATCACGTGTGTAGGCTGTAATTTGATAAATTCATGCTTGTGATCATTAAGAACCATATGTTTGTTTATAAGAATAATAATGAGTTAATAATTAGTTATAGACTGCCTTAAATTAGCCGAACAATTAAAATTTGTACCTTGAATATTTAACATAAGACTTAAGACTTAATCATTTACATGATTTAACCGTGTGATTAATAGATAATGGAATATAAATTGACTCTTCAAAATTTAGAAGTCATTTAAGACTTTGAGTTATACTAAAAAGAAAGTGCAAATATAATTTAACAAATGTTTTAACAAAGGATTTTAAGGGATTATTCCCTTATACACAAACCATTTAACTAAACTTCTGTTTAGGGGTAAATGTTTGTGTATACCTCAAGATAACCTAAGAGGGATTGAGGAAACCAATTTAAACCATAACTTGAAATTTGAAACGACAATTTTTACTTTTCAACTAAGAAAATTTTGACCAAAGTATAACCAAAGATTTCTCGAACATTTTCGGATCTTATTAATTATTTTAATTATTTTCGATAAATCAACAAAATCTTGTTAATTAAATTCAAATTTATTTTGAACATTTTATGTAATTTTTTTTTTTTTTGGTAACCGTGATTTCCGACTCATTGGCCGACTAATCCACGGGGTTTGAGCCCACCGCCACACAGACTCAAACCAGGTAAAGCCCTCCCTTTTCAGGAGGTTGGCGTGGCCACAACATTTTATATAATTGTCGAACTAAGAAATTTAAAATTTTTATATTTACGTTTCATAAAAATTTAATAATTATTATTTAATTAATCGTAATAGTTATCTATGCTTTAAACGCCAGATTGAGAAAAACTGATTAAAATGAGAAATGAGACGAAACAGAAACTTAGAAAATATGAAGAAAGGTGAACATAATTACTGACGCATAATATAGAAAGAATATCTGAGTGAATTGTGGACATGATAATTATATCATCATGAGAAGTGAATATAGATACCGACGCATTATGTAGAAAAGATAAAGAACCAGTTAGGACATGTTCCTTAATAATGAAGGTGCAAGATAAATTGCCGAACGATATAAAAATAAACAATGTTTGTAAAAAGGATAATATAGATAATAAAAAGGGACTCGCGACTAATATGAATCATTAAGATTGAGAATCCGATGGCGTTAAATGTATAAAAGACCACTTGTGATTGTCTAAATATGGAGGATTGTGAGATATAGTTATGTTGGAATTTGTAAGTATAATTATTCTATTTATGTCATTTATGACTAAAAGTATCTTTGTCTAAAGAAGTTGTACTAATGACAAATTATGAAGGCAGACATCGCCTCATACATTAGTAAACGTCTAGCTATTGCAAAGGTCATCATCTGAATTTGATTCGATTTGGGTCATCGTCGACAGACTGGCCAAATCTGCTAATATCATTCCCGTTAATGATAAATGCAAAAGAGTTATGTAAACATAGTGTGCCTGTACCGAACATCTTTATCAAGATCCTCGCTTCGCATCGAATTTCTAGAGATTTGCTCAGAAATCATTGAGAACGAACCTTGATGAGAGTACTATGTACCACCCCAATCGAAGGGACGAGGTAAAGTAACGATACAAAGTAATATAAGTGTTGTTTTATGTTTGAATGATTGACCTTTGGTAATGGACCGTATAATCGTTTTCCTTTGGAAGGATTATCATTGATAATCATCGTATTAGGATTGAGATCTAATCTTGTTAGGATCTAAATATTAGAGCATATGTAAGCAAGAGTTGAGATGAAGACACCCGACATACACCCATTGTGAGTTGGACATGTCTTTTAGGTTTAAGGTTTCTTATGATGGCGAACATGACCTTACAAAATACCCGACCCGCGAAACCTGAAATGATTGTTGAAATTAGGATCTGATTACTGACTGCCGGTAGTGGGCAGGAGGTTATGTGAACATGAAATGTAGATCTTGAAGTGCCAGATGGGTAGCTAAGTGATGCCAAAATTTTGAACCTTGGAAAAATGAATTAATGATCTGACAAATCATGGGATATAAGTCCCCGTTGTATGGGACCATTGAGATGACGTAAAAGATTGGTTTGAAAGGCATATAAGCTGGATCTACCCTAGGACTTCAAGGACTGCGTGAATTATGTTTCGTAAATCGAACTTGATAAATATCTATCAAGTGAAAATATGAATTCTTCTTAATAAAGCTTAAATCGGCGAAAAATTGCATTCATCAGAAACCCGTGAACATCATGGATAGAGAAAGTAAGTCAACATTTAGCCTGATCTTATTACCGTAGTTATGTTTGATGAAACTCGCGTATTGTAATGGATTACACTTGTGAGAAAAGACCGAATGTGGAGGAAATACCCACATGGCTTTAACTCTATAAGAAGCGAGTAGTAAGATGATCTTTGAGGACAAAGATCCTGTTTAGGGGTAAATGCTGTGACAATCCGTCAATTTATGGTTGATATTTTATTCTCAATATTTATTTTAAAACATTATTTTAATGTTACAATATGAACTCACTTATTTCTGGGAAGTAATTTGAATTTACGTCTTGAAGTAGCGTCAACTACGTCTAAATCGGAGGATTCTACGTTACGTGCTTACGTTTACATACACCGTCTTTGTTGACAGTCCGACATTTCAGAAAATAAATTTATCCGTAAATATTATTTTGGGATTTTAATTTTGAGTTGGTTCATAAACTCACAAATTCACGAGAAGAGATTAGGACTTACGATTTTATTTTAACGTCCTTTACGACTAAACTGGAAACCTTAGGATTACGTATTTACGTTTTCGAACTCCGTTTTTGATGAGACAATTTTTATTAGATTCGTTTTGTGACGTTGATTCAAAATTTATAAAAACCTTTTTCGTAAAACGACCCGAGGGCACGCAAATCGAGGAAACTAGAATCAAGGAGTACCCGTAAATAAATGGGGATGAGACAAGTGGGACACTTGTCCCACCCCCACTCAAACCGGCCTAACTAAGCTACACAACACACTTGAGGTGTCAAGTATACAAGCTAACTAAACACTTGTCCTTGTAAGCTTACAATGTAAGCCACTTTCCATCAAAACTAGCTAAACCACTAGCCAAAACCACACACTCATTTTCCACTCATGCAAACACTCTCATCTCTCTCTCTAACCTCAAATGTGCTGTCCCATTTACACCTCCAAACCACCATCACTTGATCAATTTTAACCACAAACATATGTTATAACTTACATATGTTAATCTCCATTCAAAAAGAGGAAGATTGGTGCAAGTTTTAACATCCAAGGAGGAGTTTCTATGGAGTATTAGGGCTGATTTTCTACAAGGAGTTTATGAATATTGGTGGTCTTGAAGATGGTCTTGGTTTATCATAAGTTGTGTGATCAAAATCTATGTTTTGATCAACCTACATCATCATGGTGGTATAAAGATTGTTCTCCCCATCTTCTTGTTATTTTTGATTATGTAATCTTGTATTTATTTCACTTATGTAAATGTATATGATGATGAATGATGATTAAAAATATTGTGTGGGGATTTGGTGTTGATAAACATGCTTAAAAAGATGAAAAACTATAAGAAACAAGGTTAAAATCTTGCTTAATTTAGATGGCTGTATAAAACAGTAAAGAATCATATGGTAAATTGGTAAAATGACTTGAATAAATTGATATACAGTAAGATATGGGTCTTGTACACATGTGGGAGTTGGTCATGCAATGGAATCATTGTAATGAGTGAGATGTGATCAAAACAAGTTTAGAGTACCAATATGAGTTCACTGTTTTGTACGATTTTTAGAAACTACTTAGAGGATGATTCAACAGTAGCTATAGAAGAGTTAAATGGAGCACATATCATGTAGTTTATGTGATAAAAATTTTAGCTTCTATCTCCAGATAGAACTATAGATATGGCAGTTTTGGTGAATATGAAAACAAAAATCAGATTTTGAGAATTAATGTTTATTATTATTATATAAGCACTCAAAATTATATTGTATAAAATGTAAAATAAAAACCCACTAACTTATGGATTTTATTTATATAAATATGTAAAAGGTTAAATAAGTGTATAAATTATAAAAATGGTAGTGGAATAATACTTATAAGTAATAAAAACTATAAACTTGATTTTTACAACTTTTTCGGCTATTATCGTAAAATTAACGTTTTTCGCCAATTAAAACATAGACGGTTGGACCCGTCTAATGTGAACTTTATAAAACATATATACTGATATATAAACATGTATAACAAGTAAAAACCGATAAAAGCCGAACTATATAGTATACGGACATTAACGGGCTAAGTTAACATTATTGGACTAATAATACAACAAAATGGACTAAAACACTTATAAACTTATTTATTGGGCTTAACCCATTTAGGCCCAACTTGTAAAGTGTAGATACTGATAATATAAGTATAACATGGATTAAAACAAGTTAAAGAACTTATAATAAGTTTATTGAACCTAAAACACGTAAATAGGTAAAACTAGTAAATTAGTATATAAGTTATCGACACATAACACAAAAATGAGTAAACGAGAATATGTAAACCCACTTGATCATCATATATATATAATCATCATATGTATACATAATTGTTATTTTTATAAAGTCATTGGACATGAGTCTAAGACGAATATTATTTGTCTAGGTTTCCGTGATTGAAGCACGTACCGTACGTCCGAATTGCCGATAACCCGCCTTCCCACATCAACGTGAGTTCATAGCCTCGCACTCTTTTAACTGTTTTTATGAAATGTTTTAGAAACCCGCGAGGGAGATAACATGTTAGTTTTTATAAAATAGGACACCATTTGTCCCGATTGTTTGTTTATTGATTTGGACCCGAATGATTGTATGACCCGATTGTATGACCCGATAAATGATTAAAGGACCCGATTAGCATGAATTGTGAACTACCGGGATTTGGTAGACGCTTGTGCATATAATAGTACTATTTGGGGACGATCACACCAGTTCTCGCCGTGACGGTTGATCCCCGTCCTGCCACATCGATTGGTAAGCGAATTTATGTATGAGAAGATTTCTATAGCGTGACCTTTGTGACGACACGCTACTTTAGATGGGCAAATTGAGTATCGGGTTAGCTACCCGTTTTTTGGTTTAGTAAGGTAACAATGTCATGCGGCTTATAATAATCCAACTAACGAAATACTACTAGACGCATCGAATTACGATGTATTGCCTGACTAGCAATACAGGGTCATACTATTGATATTATGTTCGTGTTTTGGTTTTCATAACCATATTCGTATAACGGTTTTTATTTTTATACAACGTCATAAGACGTATTGTATGATGTTTTTACAACATTGGTTCGTGTAATGATTTTTAAGGCAAATGCCTATATTATGATTTTCGATAAGGATTTGTATAAAAATGACTTTGGCTATTTTATGGCCTATTACAAAGATTTGTACAAAATGATTTTCGGTAATAATTTTATACCGATGTTATATTGATGGATTTTATTAAACTCTATGAATTCACTCGGCGTTATCGCTGACCCTTTTCTTTTAACATGTTTTATCTCAGGTACTTGAAGGTAATTCTCGGGAAGACGACAAGAATTCATGGCCCGCACTTAAATTATAATTTCCATTCAAATGTTTGTAAAACCTGTATTAAATACAATGACTTGGGACCTATGTAACTTTGATATTTATGAATGGAAATGCTTTATTATTAAAACGACGCGACTTTTAAGCGTTTTCTATGATGTGAGTAATGTGCTATCCCGTAACACCAACTAGTCTTCCGCTGTATTGAGTTGTATAAATTTAGGGGTGTTACACAGTTCACGTGTGTCCAGTATCCGCTTGATCAGATTCGAGAGGATCTTTCATATGTCAAAGAACCCGAGAGAGTTCTTGAGCGACAAGATCGTGTCATGCGGAGGAAGACGATCCCATTCGTCAAAATCCTCTGGAGGGATCATCCTGATCGGGAAGCCACTTGGGAGACGGAGGAGTCTATACGGGCTTCTTACCCTCATTTCTAGTTCTGATTCGGGTATGTTTCTTTCAGTGTATGTTTTCTCCAATTCGAGGAAGAATTGTTCTTTTAGAGGGGAAGAGTTGTAAAACACACATTAAAATACCATGAACAGTAAACATGAACAGTAAATACATGAAAATACGATAAATTTAAAACTTTCAATTTATAATATATTTCACGTTTCATGATATTAAATAACGTGTACTTACGTATATATTATAAATGTGTTTACGACCATGACATATAAATACACGATAAATAAAACACGAGCGTACACGTGTATATAATGTAACTAGAAAAGTTACGGGTTTCCCTTGTGGGCCTTAAGGGTGCCGCGGCTAAGAGACCAAAAGAAAGGGAGTGGGCCTTTTGCCCATGACCCATGTTAACCAAATAATAAGAAAAACACAGGAGATTTTTCTCATTATTTAGGTTACGAAAAACAAAAACAAAACCCTTGCCTCTCTTCTCTCCCTTGCCGCCGGCTGCCATCAATACCATAGGGTGTTCGGGACGAATTTTGCTACTTAATTTTTGTGTGTACGTGTTCGTGATCATAACCTTTCTCTTCTACGTGTTTAGTATAATCAAAACCCTTTTTCTTTTTAATTCTTTTATGAATTCACGATCTTATTTAACTAAACTTAAAAAAAATACAAGGAAAACATGGGGGATAAATTAAAAACATGAATTAAGGGGTGTTTGGTATTTGTTTGTTCAGCCGAGACCCACAAACCGAGAGCCTAAGCTCTCGGCGTGGCTGCAGTACCACCACCGAGACCATAAAAGGTCTCGGCTTGGTTGGTTTGGCTAGACGCAAGCAAGGGGACCCCGACGCAAGGTCGGGGTGTGGTTTTGGTTTGTATCGCGTGTCAACCAAGACCAATAGGGTCTCGGTGGGACTTAGAGTGAAAACAGTGGGAAGCCGACATAAACAGGGGGAACCGGCACTCAGCTGATGTGAACCAGGCTCGGCTGCGGCTAGCCTTGGCTCGAAAGTGGGTAAAATGGCTAGGACAGTGGCAACCGGCTCGGTCGGGTAGCCACTGTCAAGGGAGTTTGTCTTGGCTTATTTATGAAACACGGGTACGGGCTCGGGTTAATTTTAAATCACGGGTTCGGGTTCAGGAAAGTATTAAAATTAGAAAATATATTTAATTAAATTATTTTCTAGACTATTTAATTTAATTAAATGCATGACTTAGGTTTAAATATTAAAATTAATATTCCATGTATGACCTAAGTATTTTACTTAGTTAATTTAATTAAAACATGTTATTTTAATTAAATTCTTATAATGTATAATTTAATTAATTAACCAAGTTATTTAATTAATAAGCTATAACCTTTGAACCATGACTTGTATTTTACTAAATAAACTTTACTTGACATTAATAATCTTGCTTATTTCTAATTATGGAAACTTACTGTTTTTGGAAACTTTCTATTTTTAGAAAAACTTACTATTTATGGAAACCTTCTATTTTTAGAAAGTTACTTAGTATTACAATACAAGTAATATAATACCATACTACATGAATAATAAACAACAGAATACAGGAGTAACTACAGATTAATACCTTAAACAGTTAAAACATGACATAACATGATTAATAAGCTAAGAACACACAGAACCAGTAAAACACATGTAATTCAGACAACTCATACACGTCCCTATTCTTATGTAGTATTATCCGTCAAGGTGGAGTAGGTTCTTCAGCGTTTCCGTTAGCTTTTACTGGACACAAGGTACGGGTTTCCCGTTCTTCAGTAAGGACAATCTCTTCCTTTATTAGGATTTTCCGTATGCAGCCAACTGTTTTCCTAGTAGTTACCGATTTAAATGCTTATGTTTCATTAGTTACCTTAGCCATATACATGCATGCCAGTTTCACCTAGTTATGGAGGTACCATAACCATAACACTAGAGGCACTAGTGTTATGACTTCACCACGGCGGAGTGATAGCTCGTGGCATCCCTTTCAGTTTATTTGGCCTTTATTATTATATTATCATGTGGGGCATATGGGTGCATCCTAGTTATAGTGTCAGTCAGGATTTTATGGTGAATGTGGTGTATGCTTAGCATCCTTTACAAGGAACTGATCCCTCCTACCCATTACCATATTAATTTGGCATCCCCTCTAAATATACATGACGAGGTCACCCCTCCAAGTATTCATGCACGTTGTTGACCTCATGACCTATATTGGCTCTTGGTACATTAAACTAATACAGATTTTCATAAGTAACATAAGATATGTTTTCAGAACTAAAACCAGTAAACATGTTATACATCTAGGTTTCCCAGGACTTATTCATTTTCTCTCCCTTTCATGCTTTATGTTCTCTTTTATGCTTTCATTACTCTATGTTTCCAGGCTTTATTGTATATCCGTGCACTGGGCGTTATGCTCAGCCGTTTTCCTTTTCCATGTTCCCAAACGACAGGTACCTAAGGTCGCAAGTAGGATCTCAAGAGTATGTGCATTTGGATGGAAGCAATCCATCCTTCTATATCTTATACATTTATCATACTTTGACTTACTTTATTTTATGTTGGACATTGTTTAGTCCTTTCCCTTTTCAGTACTTATATTTGCTTGTGTTGAGTTACTTAGACTACCGATGTGTTTCCGGTATTTCTATTTATGGTCATGAATGTTAGACATTTACCTTGCATGCTTTGACGACATGCCATATATTACTGTGATATTCCATTTTAACAAATGGGGTGTTACACTCGGGCTACAGTGTTATACACCCAATTTTAAATTCATCGATTCTTATTGCACTAGATCATGACCCGCGACTAGACATTATCAAAATATCCAACAAATTGCCCTTAAGCAGGAAGATTGCCAGACTATCCTGAGTTATGCAAAATAAAGTATACATGTTTAGCCTAGTAATGGACCATTAGCTGCTAGCAAGTGCGACTTGCCCAGATATGAGATGTCAGTATCCAATAGTACTATTCACGATATTAGCGCTCATTAAATGATTAGCGGTTCACGATTAAAAAGGGACTTTGGATGGCAACAAGTAAACATAGTGTCAATAATCATATAGGCAGCATACAAAAACACTTGTATTCCAATTTTGAATATATTCCCTTTACGGTTTTTCAAATTGTTTGTAAGCTTTTAAAATGCGAGGCTATAAACTCACCTTAGTCTATAGAGTCTTTTGATTATCAAACCACAACCTTCTCACGAGATATGGACTGACACACAATATGCATATATATCAAGTGTGAGTCATGAGTTCATTTTATTTTATTAACATTCTTTGATTGAATTAATTTTTTGAGTAATAATATAAGTGTTCGGGTCATCATACTCAGAAGCCATTCTATAAACGTTTGAGGAGCGAGGGCACTTTAAATCGTAAACCCAACCACTCAGTCAGAACATAATATTGAGATGGAACATATTTGTACAAAGCTCCCTACTAACATGACACAACATTTTTTATTAAATTTTGAGTTTCAATGTTGGCAAAAATAGTCCTTGTTATAGTTCGGTGTAATTAAACTTTTTACTCTTTAAGTATAAAGTTTCATAAATTGCAATTTAAATCTTTATTATTTAACCTTAGGGTCTCAAAGTTTACGAAATTTATTATTATAGCTTTTAATTTCATAAAATGACACTTTTGGGCCAACATGATTTATAGTTTCAAAATTGACAGTTTTAGTCCTTGAACTTGTACAAATCACTTAACAAGCTCAAAAATGATCCAAACGATCTAGGATTTAAAAACAAAGTTTATGAACACATTTATAATCATAATAAAAACATTTCTTCAGAATTATAGCTTTTGAAATGGGTTTTGTCTCATTATTTCATGTAAATTATAAAACTAAGGTTTTAAGACATCTTTAACTTATAACTTTCATTTAAAATGATGAAATGACTTAGTTTCTTTTGGTTTATCTTTCTAACATAATATTGGCATTGTAAAAAGTCTAATAAAGTATTATAACAAGATCAAATCCTTGGTTAAAGTAGATTTACCTAGGTAGCTCCAAAATGGCTCCTTATGAACACAAGTTTCTATCAAAGCTTCAAGAGCTTCAATGGCTAGCTTCTAGACCTGGTTTTTGGTCTTGTTGGATGTCCTAAGACGTATATAGAGGTGGAAATGGAGAATGGGTATGAGATACAAATGAAACGGGGTGCAAGTTTCAAATGAAGACATACGCCCCTATTTATACTTGTTATGACCCTTAGCCTCCAAGTTTTGCATTCACGCGTGTAAGAAGGATAATAGGGGTCAATAATGAAGGCTAGTGAATATCTACACAAGTTCATAGCTTGTAGCTTAGTCATGATCCTTCCTTGTGGTCTAAAATAAGTCACGACAACATGTTGATAAGAATGGTGATGTGTAGCAAGCAAGGAGGTGATCTACCTACTTGTCACACTCCAAAAATATATTAGGATGAATAAATATTAGGTTTTCAAACTTATAATGGAGGGAAATGGTTTGAAAATGATTTTTGGAGGGAAAATGTAAAACCGGGTTCAAAATCTAAGGCTTGTAACTTATGCTTTGTGTTTTTGGTGATTAAGGGCTTAGGAAAATTATTAGTGAATGATTAGGGATTAATTAGGGTTTAGACATTCTATTTAAGAGATTTGGGTTCTTGGTTTGAAGTTTAACAAAGGTTTAATGTGAAAATGGGAAGTATGCATTTGTAGATTAGGGTTTTCTAATGATCTAGGGTTTAATCTTAGAAAATGTGATTATCCTCTTCTTAGCTATGATGTACACTTAATTTAGGTCCTATAAATTGTCTCTTAAGTGTCCAATTAGTTCTTACACTTGGTTTAAGGGTTTAGTTAGGGTAAACATGTCTAAAGAGTAAAAATACCTATTTTGACCTAATTTACAAGTTATGCATTCAAATCTTGTACCTTGTGCATTAGGGTACTTTTACATTGTCTTAATATCATATTATAATCTTAATGAAGTCCTATAAGTATTTGTAGGCTTGTCCAAAAAGAACTAGGTAGTGGTTCCATGTAGATTTCTTAATATTAGGGGTTTTAGGTCATTAATCCTAATGATTTTCTAACTTGGGTAATTAGGGTTTATATCCTTATGTATGATTATTATAGGGCTTATATTATATGTTTTTGACTTATTTAGGTTCTATATTCTTAGTTTGAGGGTTTATATAAGTTGATCATATTCTAGGGTTACTTAAATAAGATTAAGGTTCTATGCTTTGAAAACTTGTACTTTATGCTTTAATATTTTGTAACTTGGTTCATGATAAATGTATGATTATATTATGATACTTAGTTGAGTTTTATGTTTTGTTGCAAAATATTACAGTCTTGTTCATTAAAGATTGGATTTTATATGCTAATCTTGGTTTTCGGTCATTTTCTTGTAATTAGCTTGTGATTAGTGAATATTAGTGTTTTGTGATTATTTAATTTTCCTTTATTTGGTGTATTAGAATTAGTGTAGAGTGTTTAATAATAGTACATTGTCCTTTTATGATTACATTGCTAGAAATATTAGTGTATAAGGGATTTGTAGGGTTTCTATGAGAATTTAGGGTATCTTTGTTATATTTGAGTTGTTCTTATTCATTGTTTATTCATATGATAACTTTTAGAACTCAGACTTGATATATACATAGTGTTTACAACATATAGGCATATGTTGATGTGGCAATTGTGATAGTGAGTATTAGCCCTATATTTTATACAGTCGAACAAGAATGTAATAGGTCATCTTAGTCGTTAATGGTCTTGTAATGTAATAGGTTAGTCGGTTTAACCAGGCTTGGACTTCAAGCTAATATTGTATAAGTTAGGGGCGTAAGCCCAAGCAAAGCCTACCCCGACCCATGAACAAGTCCACCAAAGCCCATGCGGCGTGGCATATAAATACCCTCTTCCTTGTGTGGAAGAGGGTGTTGGTTACATTCACTTTCTCTCTCTACGCAATGTTTAACCTTCCATAATCTCTCTACTTTCTCTCTCTAACTTCTTCTCTTTCTCTCTCTAAATATCATCTTTATTATGTGTTATGGATTGTAGTGAGATTAACATTTGGTATCAGAGCTTATAGTGGATAGGTGATTGAAGAATTGTGGTTATTACTTTTTGATTCGTGTGATTTTATAACAAATCATCTCGTCTCAATTTTTTTTGTGTTTTCGAGCTCTAAATCTTCATAGAAATTGCCTACAAAGTTGTGGTAGGAATTTGTATTATTCATTTTGGTGATCTTTACGAAAACATTGGTAGTTTTTGTTTGATTATTGGGCAAAAAGTTTGAAAAAATCAAGTTTTTGGGAAGTATCAATATTCGGAATTTAAGGGTTTTCTTAGTCGGAATACTAGGGTTTTATATATTCCGACTTGTATATTAATTTTGGTATTCCGGATTAAGCTGAGGATATTATTCCGACTTGAGTGTTTCAAGTGGATTCCAAATTAGTAAAAAAAGTTTCAGATTCCGGATTACTTTAACAACCTTCATTCCGAATTATCCACACATTCCAGATTACATAAGAAAATTGCATTCCGAATTAGATTCGGTAAGGTATTTCGGTTTAGAACAATATTCCAAATATGGTCAAGTCTCATTCCGAATTAGAGATTCCGAATTATAATTATTAAGTCATTTTCTGAATTAGCTTAAGATCTTGGATTCCGGATTAGTTTATTCCGGATTAGATCGAATTACACATTCCGGATAAGGATTCCGACTTAGGTTTGAACCTATTCCGCATTAGGTTAGGATTCTATATTCCGGATTAGCTCCACTCATATTCCGAATTAACAATCAAACTATATTCTGGATTACATCCAGTTTAAGGATTCGGACTTGTGTACTTCTTGAAGATTCCGACTTGTTGATTACGGATAAGGACTCCGACTTGTGTACTGCTTGAAGATTCCGACTTGTTGATTCTGGACAAGGATTCCGACTTGTGTACTGATAGAGGATTCCGACTTGTTGATTCTGACTTATACTACACATTTGGATTCCGACTTATAATATATTCATAATTGTTTGTGTTATAAAATTTTCAAAAACGTGATTTTGAAATTTTGTAACTCGAGTGTTTTAGCCTGGAATTTTTGGTTTTTAGAGAGATAATTTTTAGGGGATTTTAACATCATTTCTAGACAACATCAACCACACCTCATCACAACGCATCCACTAAGATCCTAATCCATTCACAATCATCAACAATGTCTAACAACAACATTAGCAATGCGACTGCAAATCAAATTCGTTTGGAACAAGGTGGCAACGGTAATCCACCTGTGCTCACTACTGGTTGCTACGTTCAATGGAGATCTCGTTTTCTCAGATTTCTCGACGGAAAAGAGAACCGAACTGCTCTTCGTCACTGCCTTGAGAATCCACCTCTGGTTTTTGAATTCAGACCCATTACCATACAAGCAGAGGATGGTACTTAATCAACTATACGAGCTATGGAGGATTTTGACACATGTTTTGCTGAGAAAAAGAAACTCCTCCAAGCTGAAGCTGATGCTGTAAACTTCATACTCACTGGGATTGATAACGATATCTATTCCATAGTTGATGCATGTCCTAATGCTTTGGAAATGTGGAATGCAATTCATCGACTAAAACAAGGTGAGTCAAACGTTCAAGATCTCGAGACTAATTTACTTTGGGAGTTTGGAAAATTCACATCTGAAGATGGTGAATCCATTGACTTATATTACTCGAGATTATACAAAATGATGAATGAGCTTGTTAGAAATCAGTGCACCATCTCCAATCATCATGCCAATGTTCAGTTTCTTCTTCAACTCAAACCAGAATGGAAAAGGTTTGTGACCTTGGTTAAACAAAGGGAAGATATCAAGACTATCTCTTATCATAAACTTTATGATATCTTGAAACAACATCAGAATGAAGTGAATGAACTAAGGGCTGAAAAAGGAGAACGGTCTGCTAATTCTATTGCTTTTGTGGCTTCTACTTCAACAAAACCCGTTCCCCGTCAACAACCACCTATACATTCCTCAAGGTCATCGAGCTCATCCAACAAACCTCTAGCCACTGCTAGAAACAAAGCAAAAGCAATTGTCCCCACTCCACCTCCAAAGTATGACACCGAGTCAGATGGAGATAGTGATGATGATCAAACTTCAAGGGACAAGAAGATTGAGGAACTCATGTCTTTACTCACCATAACTTATAAGAAGATATACAAACCTACCAACAACAACCTCAGATCATCATCCAATGCTAGATATAAATAAGTTGATCATGCACCTAGGTATGATCGTGAAGCTATGAATGATAATCAGAGGATGCCGAATCAAGTTGGGGCTATAGATACTGTAGGCACTCCAGTTGTGTAGAAGACTGGGATTTAATTCTTCAGTTGAAAGGGATTTGGGAACATTTCTAGGGAATGCAAGAAGCGAAAACGGGTTAAGGATTCTAGATATCACAAGGAAAAGATGTTGCTGTGTAAGAAAAAAGAAGCAGGGATTCCACTCACAGTAGATGGAGTTGACTGTCGTGATGACACTGATTATGAAGCTGATGATCAAGAGTTGGAGGCATATTATGTGTACATGGAAAAGATTCAAGAAGTTATTCTCGAGACAGTTGACAATTCTGGACCTATCTATGATTCTGAGCAAATTGAAAAGGTACCATTATATGATAACTTTAATTTGTTTGCTAATGAACGAAGGCATCATAAGCAACCCGAAAGCATCAATGACACATATGTAATGGACATGGAGGATAGCAATATCTCTACGGATTCACAACATATGTGTAATGATGACAGAAATGCTGTTCAGGATACTGACTCGGATGAGGACCGTGATTTGCTTGCATCTATTATTGATTCTTTAAACATGAAATTAAGGAAAACAAAGAGGCTAATAAACGTTTGAAGCAAGCAAACACATCCTTAGCCGAGGATATAGACAGGCTTAAAGAGTGTGATTATGTAAAAGAAGATGATCGACGAGTTGCAATATCTAATGGTTTGGTATATGAACGTAAGGTGCTCAACGAATAATATTGTCCTGAAGTAACACATGAAATTCATATGTCAAACAAAAGATATCGGAACTTAAAGAACAACTGCTGCTACATAAACTCCAGATTACTGAATTAGAGTCGGTTAACAAAGATCAAACTAAGCTCTATAAAACTCGTGAAGAAAAGGACATTGAAAAAATTCTTGCTTTGGAAAAGAGAGTCGAAACGTTAAACAACATTGTTTACAAAACGAGTCAGTCTATTCAAACCATGAACATGCTCAATAGAAATATGAAAACGAGTTTTGGCAATCCTGAATATCTCAAGAAAGTTCGAAGTACCAAGCCTGTTCTTTATGATATCGGTTGTTATGTTGATAATCTTGCTCTTATGCTTTCCCCTGACTGCGACGAAATCATTCGTCATCAAGAAGAAAGTCGATCCAACTTAAGTGATTTAATAAACCTTTCTAATTCTGATCATTATATTATGTTTGTTCCTCAAAAAGAACTTTCCAAAGAACAAAAGATGTATAATAGTGTTTTACCACCAAGTGATGAACCCCAAAAGAAAGTTTCTTTAAAAAGGAGTTTCAAAAAGCAATCAATTTTGTTAGAAAAACAAATTTCGGATGAAAAACGTAAACGGGATGAGAAAAGTAAAAGTGTTCAGCAATTTGAGTTTATAAAAAAAGGGGTTTTAAATTTGTACAAAGGTGTCGTCGATTATGAAAAAGTTGTTAGAGATACCGTTTGGAATATTAAACCTAACCCACAAGTAGAAGTCGTCATTCAACAATGTATTGTTCCAACCATCGATGATCTTTCAAATAATATGGAAATGTTTTATAACGCTCTCACTGAGGAAATGACAACTGATTTACAATATGTTAAATCTCTTGAAGATGAAGTTGATTTTCTTCAAATTATATTAAAGACACAAGAACCCTAACTTTCTAACGAAATTGATCGACTTTCTAAGGAATACTTTTATGTTGACCATATGAATGCTATACTTGGTGTGTATACCGATCTTGATCAATATTGTCATGTAGCATGTCTAGTGTCAGAAAGGACGAGAAATGTCGCAATCTTGAAGTAGAGCTTTCGAAACAAATTCAGTCATATAACAAAATTTCTAAAAGTTTTTCCCAACTTGAGAAACACTCTATTTCTCTTGAACTTGCTTTACAAAAAGCTGAAAAATCTCATAATCATAAAAAGTGTCAAGAAATGGCAGCTTCTTCGGTTCAACAATTAAATGAAAAAAGGTTTCGAAATAAACGATTTGAAAGCTCTGCTACAAGAAAGGGACATAGCCATCATTGAGCTACAAAAACTCATTGAGAAAATTAAAGGAAAGTTTGAATTGGGTAAACCATCCGCCGTTCATCAACCGAATGCGGTTAAGTGCCCTAAATCATCTATTTTGGGCAAACCCTACAAACTTTTCCTAAGCTAGGAACTAATAAGAGCACAAATGTGATAGCACCTGGAATGTATAAGATGAACACTAGGTCCACTCAAACTGGAACATCGTGGTTACCACAGAATAATAGGAAAACTACTCAACGTGTGTCTTTTTCTACAGGAGTAACTCCCACTACTAGCGTTAGTGGACTACAACTTAAGAGCACTAGAATTCAAGATAGAGTCCTGCCTAACAATAGTCAAGGGAAGAAGATAGAAGTAGAAGACCACCGTAGGAATTTTAAGTTTTCTAAGAATAAAACATTTGTAACTGCATGTAATGACAATTTGAATGTTAAGACTTCAAATGTTAAATTTGTTTGTGTTAAATGTGGAAAATGAGTTCGTACTTTCAATCATGATGCTTGTGCTTTTAATCATAATGGCGTGAATGCTAGAACTAGGAAGCCTATTCTTGTGCCCACTAGTACTAGAAAACCTACAAGAACTTTGAACCAATCCATTGCTCAATCACTTAAGAAACTAAGTGCGTTAGAATCCACTACTCTGCGTAAATAAAACATGTTAAAGAAGCTTTATGAGAACATGAGTAGGACATTTAAACAAGGGTACTCAAGATTTACACCACCCGGATAAAAATGGGTACCTAAGAATACCACTATTCTAATTGGGTCTATGAATGTTAGCTTGCCTCTAGAATTTGTATCTAGGCCGTCTAATATTTTGGAAGCCACTTCTTTAAAGGGCTCCCATTTGTCAAATGCTACATTGTCTTCTAATTCTTATGCAGATCGTCGAGATCATTCTTTTCATAATGGACTCTGGGTGCACAAAGCACATGACGGGCAATCTCAAGCTTCTTATTAACTTCGTGGAGAAGTTTCTGGGTACGGTACGGTTTTGAAATGATTAGTTTGCACCGATACTCGGATATAGAGATTTGGTTTAAGGGAATATCACTATAAAACGGGTTTTTTACGTCGAGGGACTGAATCACAATTTATTCTCGGTTGGTCAAGTTTATGATGCGGATTTGGAAGTGGCTTTTTGGAAAACTACTTGCTATATTAGCGAATACGATGGGAATGACCTTCTTACAGGTTCTCGTGGTTCTGATCTCTACACAGTAACTCTTCAAGATACATCTTCATCAAATCCAATTTGCTTAATGGTGAAAGCTTCATCCTATCAAGCATGGTTATGGCATCAACGATTATCACACCTCAACTTTGACACCATCAAGTTGCTTTCGAAGAATGATATTGTAACCGGTATTCCTAAGTTAAAATTCGTCAAAGACCATCTTTGTTCTTCTTGTGAGTTAGGGAAAGCAAAACGACAGTCTTTTAAAACAAAGACTACCCCAAGCTCAAAAGGACGATTGACACTTCTACACATGGATTTATGTGGTCCCATGCGTGTAGAGGGTATTAATGGGAAAAAGTATATTCTCGTGATTGTTGATGATTACTCTAGATACACATAGACTTTCTTCTTAAGGTCCAAATATGAAACACCAGAGGTTCTCAAAAACATTCTCAAGATGATTCAACGTAATCTTCAAGCTCAAGTCTTAACCGTAAGAACTGATAGGGGTACTGAATTTTTGAACAAGACTTTGCAATCTTACTTTCCAGAAGAAGGCATCGAACATCAAACGTCTATTGCTCGAACCCCTGAACAAAACGGCGTTGTCAAAAGGCGGAACTGCACTTTGTTTGAGGCAGCTCGAACAATACTTTTTGCTTCAAAATTACCACTATTCTTCTGGGCTGAAGCAATTTCAACTGCCTGTTATACTCAGAATCGTTCTCTCGTAATCCCTAGACATGAAAAGACACCTTACCACATCATCAATGGCAGGAAACCTACTGTTAAATTCTTTCACATATTTGGATCTTTATGTACATTCTTAAAGACGGAGAGAATATCGACAAGATGAAAGAAAAAGGTGATGCATGTATTTTTGTGGGGTATGCTACATTGTCGAAAGGATATCGTGTTTACAACAAGAGAACAAAGATTATTGTCGAAACACAATTCATGTGATCTTTGACGAATTGCCTCAAATGGTACTTGATCACAACAACTCAAGTCCCGCACCTCAATGTCCAGCAATGGCACCTACACAAAATAGTGTACGTCCCATGCAAGAATGTCAAGACAGTACTCCTACAGAAAACTCGACGGATACGACACAAATAAATGAGTTGGTTGATTTATATGATCCAATGTTTGATGAATATTACTATGGAAACAATCAAGTTGTGTCAAAGCCTTCCGCTGTCAATACTGTTGATGCACCCGAACAACGTCAACAAGACACAACTGCATCTACTTCAGCAACCCTTGCTCAAGAGACAACTCACTTGGATACTCAACAAACTCAAGAAACTATCATACAACCAACTTCACCAACTGTCAATGCTGCAGGAGGAGACAACAATCAAGTAGTGGATGCACAACCTGACGAAGAAGAATTTATCAACCCATTTGGTACACCGGTACACGATGTCGGAGAGTCTTCTACTCAACATGTTGATCCGTCCAACATGCATACATTCTACCAACGATATCCATCCACTCACCATTGGACACGTGATCATCCATTGGAGCAAGTCATTGGAAATCCTTCACAACCGGTTCAAACACGCAGACAACTCGCAACCGATGGCGATGTGTGTATGTATGCACTCACCGTGAGTTCATCTATACCTACAAACATCAAGCAATCCATGACTGATCATGCATGGATAGAATCAATGGAAGTCGAAATTCATCAGTTTGAACGCCTAAATGTTTGGGAACTTGTTGACAGATCCTATGGAATTTCACTCTTAGATTTCAAATGGATCTGGAAAAAGAAACTGGATGAAGAACAAACCATCCTCAAAAACAAATATCGTCTTGTGGTTAAGGGATATCGGCAACAAGAAGGGATAGATTTAGATGAATCATTTGCTCTAGTTGCTCGTTTGGAAGCTGTTAGGATATTCCTTGCTTATGCTGCACAGAAAGGCTTCACGGTTTATCAGATGGACGTTAAAACTGCTTTTCTCAACGGTCATTTAAAGGAAGAAGTATATGTGAATCAGCCAGAAGGGTTCATTGATCCTCATCATCCTGACAAAGTCTACCGTCTCAATAAGGCAGTATATGGACTCAAACAAGCTCCAAGGGCGTGGTACGATGAATTATCGAACTTCTTGGTATCCAAAGGGTTCTCTAAAGGTTCCATTGACCCTCTCTTTTTATTAATAAATATGGGGATGACATATTGCTTGTGCAAGTTTATGTTGATGACATCATTTTTGGTTTCACGAACCCAAAACTTTCAAAACGTTTTGAAAAATTAATGCACAACAAATTTGAAATGTCAATGATGGGGGAGCTAAAATTCTTTTTAGGCCTCCAAATTCATCAATCCCCACGTGGTATCTTTTTTAACCAAGCTAAGTATGCTCAAGGGATACTTAAAAAGCATGGTATGCAATCATGTGCTCGTTTTGGTACACCATTGTCGACCACATCCCTAGATGCTGACTTGTACTCATATCCCGTAGATCAAACACGATATCACAATATGATCGGGTCTCTTATGTACCTTACCGCCAGCATGCCTGACATTCATCTGTCCACATGCTATTGTGCTCGATATCAAGCCAGACCCACTCAAATGCACCTCAAGGAGGTTAAACGGATCTTTTGGTACCTTAAGAATACCATTCACATGGGACTCTGGTATCTGAGGGAAACCGGTTTTCATCTAATAGATTTTTCAGATTCTGATCACGCAGGTTGCCTTGATAGTCGAAAAATCACTTCTGGTAGCGTACCATTTCTAGGGGAAGACAAGCTTGTGAGCTGGTCGTCAAAGAAGCAGGATTGCACTTCGCTCTCATCAGCTGAAGTAGAATATGTGGCTCTATCCGCGTGTTGTGCTCAAGTTCTCTGGATGAGAACTCAACTCACGGATTATGGCTTCCACTTTGATAAAATACCTATTTATTGTGACTCAAAGTCGGCCATAGCCATCTCTTGCAATCCGGTTCAACACTCCCGTACCAAGCACATCGCAGTCAGATATCACTTCATCAAGGAACATGTGGAACGTGGTATCGTGGAATTATAGTTTGTCAGAACTGAGTGCCAGATAGCAGACTTGTTTACTAAAGCCCTATCCTAAAATAGGTTTTAGTATCTCGTTGGCCGTCTTGGTATGAAGTATATGACTCAAGAAGACTTGGAGGTTTTGGCAAATGAAGCTGCTTGATATTCTCTCATAATGACTTCTATGCACATCACAGCTTAGGACTCAGACCTCAAATAAGGAAAGTTTATCAAGGACGATAACTTATTATTCTCAACGAGAAATTCATATTTCTCGTTCATGAGCGTCTCATAAAAACATTCGAAGTTTTTTGAAGATCATGAAAAACGATTGCTAAGTAAATGTCAGCTTAAAGCTAACTTCAACTTAAGGAAAGTTTATCACGGATGATAACTTATCCTTCACAACGGGAAATTTATATTTCTCGGTCATGATCTAGTCACAAAACAATCAAAGTTTGAGCTCATGAAAAACGGACCCGCAAGGGAAGTATACGTTTCAGTGCGCTTTCTGAAAGCAATAGAAGAGAAGTCTTCTATCATGACTATTTTAAAACCGTTGAACATAATTTTTCAAGAATTTCTTAAAAGGTTTTTCTAAATCTTTCAAAATTATGTGTTCAATACTCCCTTCCTCATAATATGGTTTTTATATCTAAAAAATGTCATATGTTATTTTGATCAGCTTTTGAAGGGGAGCGTTTTAAAATCAAGCCTTTATTGTTGATTGGGTACATCTCAAAGTTGTCATATTTTATGTATCCAACACATTCCGAAAATGATATAAAATTGTCAAATGTAATATATTATATCAGAAAAGGCATCTTATCTCTGTACCTCAACATATTTCGTGGTGTCTTTTGTCAAACATTTTGTCAAATTTTTGTCTCAAGACACACATATATTGTTGAGGGGGAGCGACCCGACTACAAATGTTCCATGATTCATGCGTGCACACATTTTTCTCTCCCGACGATTTTTAGAAAATTGTCATATTTTAATCAATTTGTAACTCTAATATTATATTCTTATAATTAGAGATAGGGGGAGAAAATGTGATCAAAATATAATATATCGTAACATGTGATCTTAAAGAGTCAAGTGCAACTCTTTCCTTTACATGCTAAACTATTTTTTATATCGATGCATGTGTGTAGGGGGAGCTTTTTCAGAAATGTAAAACTTTCAAAGTGTTAAAAGTTTTGATTTTTATCAAGCACTTTGAATGGTTTTCAATGGTTTTATGGTTATGATCTATACCCAAAACAACCTACTATCCACGACGGAACGTTGGAGTCAAAAGGTGGTTTATGATAGGAAACTAAGTCCTATGATCCAAGCAGAACCGGAGGGATCTACCCAAGGACATTCCATAGCTAGAAATAGTTGTCCTTAGGAAAGATGGAGTTGAATGAAGCTGCATGCGGACCAATTACTTAAGTTAGCACTGGAACAATCATAACAAGGTGCTAGTGATGACGTATTTGTTAATGCAAGTGATGTCTAAAAACATTATTAGTGTTAACTAATCTTTCTTAGTTTTGATCACAACAAACCATACAACACATTTAGTGTAAAACAAAAAATGAATTATTTAACTAACACTATCATCAAGGTAATAATCATATCACTAACCTTTCTTAATCATACTTAGTGATCATCAAAATGATTATTCTTAAAACTCACTTTTGTTAATATGACAAAAGACTTTTTAATAAACTTTCTTTTTTAGAAAATGTTTTATTAAAATGGAAAATAAAAATTTGAAAATAGCATATTCCATATGCCATTAGAATATCCTTTGAAGTCTTCAAAACCTCAGATATTCCTACCCTACTAAAAGACAAAAAACAGAGCGTACTCTAGTGGCGGTACCTTAAGTGGCTAGGCGGTTCCTTAGCTATATGGAACCGTCGGGCAAGATAAGGTACCGCGCCCAGATAGCTGTTATATATCCGTTATACTTTGTCTTCTTTAAATAGTGGGCCAAATCTCATTTTCCAACAAGCCTCTTGGACGTTTTTCTCAGCCCCCTTTCTCTTTTCTATAGCATAATCATTAGTAAATGATCACTTAAGGTGTTAAGCATGTTTACATATGATTATCCTCTTGATCTCCTCCTTTACCTTGTCCAATGAGAAGATCACTCACTCACTAGTGTTGTGATAAAGATGAATCTATGAGCTAGACATATTCATCATGATACCCTTTTTGTTTTAGGTTAATCCATTGTATTTATGAATACTTGGACTAGTTGTGTTCATCCAAGTTATTTGTGGATACTTGGATTTGTTGTGTAAATCCATTGCATATGTGTTTGCTTGGATTTGTGTTGTGTAAATCCAAGCTACATGTGTGTACTTGGATAAGTCTAGTTGAGTTGTAATAGATTTGATTAGTAGTTCTCACTAAACTATAAAGTGATGTGGTTGTGTCTTATGAGTTCTCACTAAACTTGAAAGTGATTAGTAGTTGTGTTGTGTGAAGTTTTCACTTAGCTTCAAAGTGAAGAGTCGTGAAGATTGGTTCTAGCTTTGGATTAGAACTCGACATCTAGCCTTGTGTTATAAAATGGTGAAGTAGGCAACATCGTAAAGATTGGTTCTACCTTAAGATTAGAACTCGACATCTAGCCTTGTGTCGTTAAATTGTGAAGTAGGCAACGTTGTGTAGATTGGTCCTAGCTAAAGATTAGGTCTCGACATTTAGCTTAGTGTCGGAAAATAATGTAAGCAACGATGTAAGGTTTTCTCCGCCGAGAAGGGAGCTTGTGGATATAGTGGAAATCTCGAGTAGGTGTACTCGAGGAGTGGAGTAGAAACGAGGATAGAGCCTCGTTGTCGAACCACTATAAATCTTGGTGTCTTCCCACTAGGTTGTCTCCTTCCTTACTCTTTACTTATTTCATTATCATTACACTTACCTATTATCTTTGCTAGTGCATTTGAATTGAACCTAATCATTATGCAACTTAGCTTCAAGCAAAAGATAATTTTGATACAAACCAAATTGAAAGTAATTTTAATTTGGTCACCAATCGAAGAGACACTATTCAACCCCCCCATTCTAGTTTCTACAATTGGTATTAGAGCGATGGTCACTCAAGATCTTTGATGTATATTGTACTTTGAAACTTGGATCGATCCATTGTCTCCTCAAATTAGAAGGTCAAGTTGTACTAATGTTTCTCTTTGGTCGAAACTATTTTGTTTTTGAAAAATAGGTCCTTTAATTTATAATATTGCATCCTACTTAAGATTAGTAGCCTTTATGCATTTTAGATATACTCTTGAAATTTATCTACTAGTTTGCATCTTGCTTTGTGTAGGTACTCATGAAGATCAATCACTTAATTGGTTGTGGATTGAGTTACTTGCACTTGTAGAAGACTCATCTTCATTGATCTTTAACATCTTTGAATGATGATACCAAGATGATTGGGAATGATACTAGTCCTTGAAGACTTAGTACTCATCATAGTCATTGTTGGGCATAGCATTGATTCCTTGATGGATTGATCTTTGTGGCCAAGGTACGTTTTCGTTCTTCCACACGCCCTTTGATCATTCTTTTGATCATTACTTGACTATGTGCTTGTTCTTGGCATCCTTGCCTTGACATTTGTTTGTGATTTGTGATTCTTTTCGTTTATCCTCTCAAACCTTCATTGCTTGGATACTTGACTCACTATGGTGATGTAGAGTGAGTTAGTAGTAGCTTAAAGTATCAAGCATGATTTCCATGGTTTGCACCCATACGGTTAGTAGGCCCTTTGTGGGAGAGAAAAAGTGAATTAATACCTTCCTCATATGTTTGTTTAGACTAAGACTATTATTGAAAGTGATCTTAGTCTATACATGAATAATTGCTTTATGTTTATTCATTACCAAAGCTGTTTAACTTTTCGCCGGAAAGGCACGTCTTAAACCACTATATATGACACAAGCTCTTCGTTACCACTATTTGAAGATTTTCATTAATCCCTTGAGCATTGGTCCTAGTCTTGATTCACTTCCCTTGACTTCTCTCCTCTTTGCCGTTTTGCTACGAGTAGTCGTTTGTCCGTTTCGGTTCTTTTTGATCTTGATTCAACTCGTAATCCTTCATTAAAACATATTGCCTAGTGTTTATGATGATCCAATGTTATTCTAAAAGGTTCATGATATATTTTTAAGTATCTTAGAAAAACTTGGTTTTTAAAATTTGGCGTTTTTCATTGATAAAAAACTGCCTCTGTAGGCGGTTCTTTATTTAGGCGGCTCAAACCCGCGGTTCCTTATCGATAAGGTACCGCGGGCAGTAAAGTTTGTCAGAGCGCCAGTTTGATTATTTTATTCTTTTTCAAACCAAACCCACTCTCTCCCAAAAACACACAGCCGACGGTTTACCCTTTTTCCACCATTGTTGAAGCTTCCAAAACCTTCAATCACTCAAATTAATTGATTCCAAGTTGTGGGTTTCACTCATCCTTCATCTAACATCAATTAATTGTAAGTATTTTCTTTTAATTTCATCTATTTTGTTCTAGGGTTCATCCTTTCATAATTAGGGATTTTTAAAATTGAAATTGAATTAAAACCTTAATAGGAATGTGAGTTGACATGGTTATTTTACTATGATTCCTTGGGTTCATATTCATTAAGATTTCACTAAAACCCACTTATAGAACAAATCCGAATTTTGATTAATTTTCTTGATTAGAAGATGGATTTGAGATGAACCCATGAACAAATAGGTAATGACATTGTTAATGCTTACCTAAAAACCTTGTTTTGAAAAACCAATGTTCTAGTCCATTGTTGATCCAACATAGTTCATATGTTCTTGGTAAATAATGGAATAGCTACATTGTGAGCATGAGAATGATACGGATTCAATCCTTTGTTTGTCAAGAAATTGATATAACACATTCTCATGTTTTCGTTTTTTTTTATTTTAATTTTTCATATGAGTGATTGGAAAAATATTCTCTTGTTTAGGTACGTATCATGTCCTCGAGATATCAAAAAGATCATGAACGAACACGAGCATACATGCCCTCTTCACCTTACTCTCATCTAACTCACTCTCTCAAAAACTCGTCTAAGTCTCTTGAACATCGTTGTTTCCATGAAGGACGCATCGTTCGTTCCAATTACGCAAATGAGTTTATTCGCTTCATGTTTAAGTCTATTGGGTCTGATTGTCTTCTTGATATTGATGAGCCAATATTTCCTTCGTTTCTTATGGAGTTCTTTAGCTCATTCACATTGATAGGCATCAATAATGGTTTATCTATACGATTTTCCATTATGGGGAAAATCATTATTTACACTCTTGAAGAATTCGGTGATATTCTTAGAGTGCCATCTAATGGCCAATGTCGATTCACCGATGCTTGGAGTATTGACTCTTTAGAATCAGCTCCTATTGATGCTCATTATGTGACTGTTCTTCCATCATCTTTGGACATCATTCATGTCATTTCTAAACCTCGTGAACATCCTATTCTTGGTGAATTACAAGGAGTTGTTCGAACTCTCTCTCCTTGGGAATTACTTACTAGCGATCTTAATGATTTCATGATTCCTTGGGTCGAAATCATTAGGGAAAATGCAATGTGTCTAGATGGGAATCGAGAATTAGTACCCGCTTGCCTTGCACATATGTTGTATTGTGTTGCCACTACAACTCCTTACAATCTCGCATTTTTCATAGCTAGAAGAATTAGATTTGTTCTTCTTGAGTCTAAGTCAAGTCTTCCCTTCGGAATGCTTCTTTCTCGCTTTCTTAGAAGAGTTCTTTTTTACTTTCCTTCTTTTCTTTCCTCTCCTTATCACTCCGTTGATCGTGTCATGTCTCCCATTCAAGGGAACTCGTTTCAAGTCGAAAATACTTCTCAAGAAGAGTCTTCTAGTAACCCTTCTTCCAATTTCAATAACTTCATGTCCTCTTCAATCTCCATTTTTTCCTCCCATGAAGTTGATTCCGACTATCAATTTTATCTCAATCATCTTCTTCGAGAACGTCTCAGAAGTGAATCAAGGAATTAGATGTTATGCTCATGGTTACTTGCAACACTCATCTAGGATGATTTCCTGTCTTTCTTTCCTTCATTTGGTTGTGTATTAACTTATGTTTGGATTATTATTTACTTTGATCCTAAATGTTTCTTATGCAATGATGTTTGTGATTTGCATAGCTTTGTGCATGCCTTATGATAGTTAGCTTCTTAGATTTTGGTTAGTAGTTAACTTTGGCTTATGAATCCTTTGGTAAAAATCTGGGCTAACCAAAATTTGGGATGGGAAATTTTTGAAAGACCTCTGGTCGCGGTTCCATATTGACCCGCGGATCCTTATCGATAAGGAACCACCGGTCCTAGATAAGGAACCACCGGCCACTGTTTCCGACAGTATCTTTTGCTTTACACTGTTTTCTTAATTATGTGTAAACACTGCATGATTTTCTGTAATAAACTGCACATTTCCTAAACTAGCTTACCTAAATTCATTATTCACCTAAAATGATTTTAACCCATTACTAGTTTGGATCATCCCCTCACCCATTTAAACCCACCTTGTTAGTCATGTTCTTCACACATCAAAACATCCTTCCCTAACCCTTAAACCACCCTTGTCAACCATGGTTTTTACAAAAACCTCAAAAACCCCAAGGAAAACACTTAAGATTAGGATTAAGGTACCCAAGCCTAACTCATCACCCTTTCACACACCCAAAAATGAGATGGTTCCAATCCTCATTTCCTCATCACCTTCACCACCTCTTGCACCATGCAAGACAACATCCACCCATGGTACTAACCATTCCATTGGTTCTACCTCCTCTTCATTCAACACAAGAATGAATGAGCTCTCTTCACCCTTCACTCCAAGTGCACCCTTGGATGTGACCACACAACCCCAACCAATCCAAATCATTCCTTTTGTGAATGACTTTAATGACACCTTGGTGACTTCACCATTTACCCCTCCAAATTCACCCATTTCACCAACCTTGGAGAATATACCTCCACACTCACCCATTTCCCCTTTAGGGAACATGCCTCCACTCTCACCCACATCACCCTTGGAGAACTTGCCTCCTCCACCTCCACCCAACTCAAACATTCCAATTTGGGGTGTTCCACTTTTCCTACTTTTGGGTGATCCATACTATGGGTTTCAAGAAACACATGGTCCTAGTTGTCAATGTTGTCTTTACAACCACTACACCATCCATAACCTTAGGATGGATATGTTTGGACTACATAGGAGTTTGAAAGAGTTCTTGCTTGCCTTGTTCTCTATGCCTCCTCCTAGGAGATGAATGATGAAGTTTTCTTAATAAGTGTTTTCAACAAAACCAAGCCAAAGAAGACGACTCATCTAGATTTAATGTTAAGCTAGCTTTGTATTAGTTAGTTTTTTCATTTGTCATGGTATTTGCTTCCCTCATGAGTGTTTCATGAAGTTGTTCTATGGATTTAGCTTTATGTGTTTCTACTCTTATGTGCACATTAAAAAACTTTAATTTAAAATTAAAATTGAACCTAAATATATCACAACCTCTAAAAACTTGACTAAAATTGGTTCAAAATGATATATAAATTATTTTGTCACCCTTTATCAAGACATTCTTGTGAATGTGTTGCTTTATACAACCCTAGCATAATTTATTGCTAATAGAGGTAAAATTCCAAGATTTGCAATTTTTTGAAAAAGTCTTAGTTTTTCTCAAAACCCTGGAAAAACATGGTTTCAAGTCCACTGGACGCGGATCCTTAAAGTCCCGCGGTTCCTTAAGTGGTAAGGAACCGCCGGTCCCTATAAGGTACCGCAGACAGTAAATGACTTTTGACATCTTTTTGGTCAAAATTCTTTAAACCCTATACCCTGTCAAGATTCCTTGTTTGCTCAATTTGGCTAAACATTCCTTGACACTTCACATTTTGTATTCAAATTCTTACCTTGATTACATTTTACTTATACCCCAACCTTGAGAATTCATTCTCACACAACCTTGAGATTTCATTCTCACACCTTCCCAACCTCGAGAATTCTTTCTCACACAACCTTGAGATTTCATTCTCACACTCTCACAATGCCTAACTCATCCTTTCATAACCTTGACATTTCTTTGTCACAACCTCACTCACCCAAAGCTTCCTCATCCAAGCTTTCAAAGAAACCGAAAATCTCGGTTCGACCTATTTGGGTTAAGAAGAATGAACCATCTTCCTCCAAACCACCCAAAAACCCTACCTTCTCTCCAATCAAGTATTGGAATGAGACTTATACCATTAACCCCATCACCAGAGCAAAAGAAAATGTTCCCCCACTACCTCAATCCTTCAACACCCCTCAACTCAATGACCTTTCAACCTTCCCAAACCTCACAAGGCATTGTGAAAATATTTCCAAACCCATTACCCCTCCACCACCAAACCATAGGTTTGATACCATACCCCCATCAAACGATTTTGTGTTGCATCATGGATCCTCGTGTGCTTGTTGCCGATTTCAACAAATTGAACTTGCTCATATATATGAGAAGTTAAATTTCCTTGAATTCCTCCTCACTCGACCTCCTATCCAAGTTTTCGTCCCGGTGGATAAAACTTCGAATGATGCATCGTCGTCTTATTTTTCCAACTAAATTCCTTATCACTTTAGTTGTTTTAGAGTCTTTTAATTTTTAAGCAATCTTGGAAAAATATCACTATTAGAATAGCTTATGCTTAGTGGTGTATTTTCCATATTTCTTGCTTTAGATACTCATATTGTGTGTATGACTATCTACTTTGTTGTGTCTTTTCTTTTATGTAACCTTTGTGTTGTTTATGTGTTCTTTCCTTGGTTCTATTTTGAGTTGTTCATGGTTAATTTTTACAATTGCTTATGGGTGATTCCATCAATTCTAAACTTTAACCCATTGACAAGCTTATCGTCTTTATTGGATTGAAGTTTGATTTTGTCAGTTACCTTTTTGGATAAACTTAGCAAAATACTTGCTTCTAATTTGAGATTTCTTCTCTCTCTCCCTCTCAAGTTACTTAGTAGGTAGTGATCATATATACATTGGTGTTTCTTTCCTTTCTACTAACCTTTGTGTAGCATGTCACCTTAGCTCATATACTTGGTGCCCCAAGCAAGGGGGAGCAACCACCAAGGGGGAGCTACTAGCAAAGTTCGATGTTCTTCAAAGACTTGTGCTAACCTCTTTTCTACGACAAAGGGGGAGAAATGATAGTGATAAACTCGTTAATAATTCGTTATTTTCTGTTTCTATGCAAATGAGTTTATAGTTTGTCGTAATCAAAAAGGGGGAGATTGTTAATCAAAAAGGGGTATATAATTCGTTATTTTGTGTTTCTATGCAAATGAGTTTATAGTTTGTCGTAATCAAAAAGGGGGAGATTGTTAATGCAAGTGATGCGTAAAAACATTATTAGTGTTAACTAATCTTTCTTAGTTTTGATCACAACAAACCATACAACACATTAGTGTAAAACACAAAATGAATTATTTAACTAACACTATCATCAAGGTAATAATCATATCACTAACCTTTCTTAATCATACTTAGTGATCATCAAAATGATTATTCTTAAAACTCACTTTTGTTAATATGAGAAAAGACTTTTTAATAAACTTTCTTTTTTTAGAAAATGTTTTATTAAAATAGAAAATGAAAATTTGAAAATAGCATATTCCATATGCCATTAGAATATCCTTTGAAGGCTTCAAATAACTCAGATATTCCTACCTCACTAAAAGACAAAAAACGGAGCGTACTCTAGTGGCGGTACCTTAAGTGGCTAGGCGGTTCCTTAGCGATATGGAACCGCCGGGCAAGATAAGGTACCGCGCCCAGATAGACGTTATATATCCGTTATACTTTGTCTCCTTTAAATAGTGGGTCAAATCTCATTTTCCAACAAGCCTCTTGGACATTTTTCTCAGCCCCATTTCTATTTTCTATAGCATAATCATTAGTAAATGATCACTTAAAGTGTTAAGGATGTTTACATATGATTATCCTCTTGATCCCCTCCTTTACCTTGTCCAATGAGAAGATCACTCACTCACTAGTGTTGTGATAAAGATGAATCTATGAGCTAGTCATATTCATCATGATACCCTTTTTGTTTTAGGTTAATCCATTGTATTTATGAATACTTGGACTAGTTGTGTTCATCCAAGTTATTTGTGGATACTTAAATTTGTTGTGTATATCCATTGCATATGTGTTTGCTTAGATTTGTGTTGTGTAAATCCAAGATACATGTGTGTACTTGGATAAGTCTAGTTGAGTTGTAATAGATTTGATTAATAGTTCTCACTAAACTATAAAGTGATGTGGTTGTGTCTTTTGAGTTCTCACTAAACTTGAAAGTGATTAGTAGTTGTGTTGTGTGAAGTTCTCACTTAGCTTCAAAGTGAAGAGTCGTGAAGATTGGTTCTAGCTTTGGATTAGAACTCGACATCTAGCCTTGTGTCGTAAAATGGTGAAGTAGGCAACGTCGTGAAGATTGGTTCTACCTTAAGATTAGAACTCGACATCTAGCCTTGTGTTGTTAAATTGTGAAGTAGGAAACTTTGTGTAGATTGGTCCTAGCTAAAGATTAGGTCTCTACATTTAGCTTAGTGTCGGAAAATAATGTAAGCGACGATGTAAGGTTTTCTCCGCCGAGAAGGGAGCTTGTGGATATAGTGGAAATCTCGAGTAGGTGTACTCGTGGAGTGAAGTAGAAACGAGGATAGAGCCTCATTGTCGAACCACTATAAATCTTGGTGTCTTCCCACTAGGTTGTCTCCTTCCTTACTCGTTACTTATTTCATTATCATTACACTTACCTATTATCTTTGCTAGTGCATTTGAATTGAACCTAATCATTATGCAACTTAGCTTCAAGCAAAAGATAGTTTTGATACAAACCAAATTGAAAGTAATTTTAATTTGGTCACCAATCGAAGAGAAACTATTCAACCCCCCCTCTAGTTTATACAATATTGGTAAGCATTAAAGGAGTTGAATATTCTATGCAACTTATGCAGAAACCGGGTTAACACATCTTTTAAATACAAGTGTCATGGACCCAGTGATGCGATGCACAACCCTTCCCCAGCCATTTGAGTTTATCTCAAAAGAAACTTGTCTCATTGTCACGGAGATCAACACGTTTCTATTGATTTTCTCACTCTGAGTTAGTTAATATTGAAAAGGTGGCAGTCTGCTCCAGCCTCCGATTACCAAAACACACTTATCGAGTCTAGAGCTAAAAAGACCAATTTATCATCCTATTAGGACACAATCGAGTCCTACGCATTATCCTTATGGTACTGCCAGAACATCTGAGTGATACGGTTCACAATGAAGATGGAAATCCTGCTTGAGTCAACCTCAAACAAGCTCATGGTAGGTAACTTGTGAGATTTTACACGAATCAAACTTGTGAGAACTGGAAAGCAACTATGTTTGGATTCTTATTTGATTCAAACTTGATTCCAGGTTTCTTCGCAAAATCCGTGTGATCTTGCCAGAACATTCAGAGTGACACTCATTAGTGTTCACAGTGACGAATGGAAATGCTTCCGGTGTCAATATCAAACAACACGGTGGTAGGTAACTCGCAAGATTATCTATGAATCAAGCTTGTGACAAACTGGAAAGCAAAAATGGTGCGATTCTCATAGAATCAAACTTGTTCCAGGAATTCTGAATTGACGACTCTAATCAGACGGATAATTTATCCTTATGAGTCACTCTTTACGTTCGTAGTCTGCTTTGAGATGGTCGAGTAAAGAGAACTGGCTACTACCACCGGGAAACTATGTCAAGGAGGTTCTTAATCGAATCTACCCGATCACAGGCACGGTATCTAATACCGTCTAACGGTCTTCACCGATCGGAGGTAAAACGCTACCGAGTTAGGATGAAATGTTCAAATCCATTTTATCTGTGTCTATATATGTTGCTTCATATCAAGATGGTGGTGTAGCTGTGTACTAACCGATGTTCATTCAGAAGTCACAAGAGCACAAAATGAAGATCTCAAGCACTCAAAGTCAAATTACAAAGGCTCAAGATAAAGATCACAAAAGCATGAAGGAACAAAGCCGTTACAAACAAAATCAAGACCAATATACAAGACCTAAGAAGGAAGATCACCTCTACAAGAATGTATTCTCTCAATCATCTTATACATTTAAAGATGACCGATACATTGGGGGAGATTGTTAGCCCTATATTTTATATAGTCGAACAAGAATGTAACAGGTCATCTTAGTCGTTAATGGTCATCTAATGTAATAGGTTAGTGGGTTAACCAGGCTTGGACTTTAAGCTAATATTGTAAAAGTTAGGGGCGTAAGCCCAAGCAAAGCCAAGCCCAACCTATGAACAAGTTCACCAAAGCCCATGTGGCGTGGCATATAAATACCCTCTTCCTTGTGTGGAAGAGGGTGTTTGTTACATTCACTTTCTCTCTCTAAGCAATGTTTAACCTTCCATAATCTCTCTACTTTCTCTCTCTAACTTCTTCTCTTTCTCTCTCTAAATATCATCTTTATTGTGTGTTATGGATTGATGTGGTATTAACAATGAGATCCATAAGTCAGTCATGTAGTATAGTGAAAATGCAAAAAATTCAGAGTAGAATCACCTTTTTATTTATGAACATGGATATTACATTAACCAAAACTACTGGATGTTATACATAAGGCAGAGAAGATGGTTAGAGCTATTGAAGGATTATGACATTAATCTGCAGTATCATCCCGGCAAGGCGAATGTAGTGGCAGATGCTCTTAGTAGAAAGTCGGGTATGATCAAGGGCATTAAAATAGAGGAAGAGATTATACGAGACTTGGAGCGACTAGACATTGAGATCATGGTACGTGGACATCATTGTTACTGGGCTAACCTTAGAGTGGAACCTGACTTACTCTCTAGGATCAAGGAAGGTCAAAAGGATGATGGTGAAATTTGGGCAATCATTCAAAACTTAGAGCAATAGACGGAGTTTCAGTTGGATGACGACGACATTTTATGGCCGGCCACTAGAATTTATGTTCCTGACGATCTTATACTCAGGGAAGCGTTATTAGCTGAAGCTCATAGCTCCCCATTGTACATTTATCCAGGTTCAACAAAGATGTACCAGGACATCAAGCAGTACTTTTGGTAGAGTGGTATGAAACAGAATGTTGCTACTTATGTCTCCAAATGTATTACCTGCCAGCAGGTTAAGATCGAGCATCAGTGGTCTAGTGGTATACTACAATCGTTCGACATTCCAAAGTGGAACTGGGACAAGATCACCATGGATTTTCTTACCGGTATTCCGCAGACCATGAGGAAGCATGATGCAATTTGGGTTACCGTTGATCGACTTACCAAGTCAGCTCATTTCTTACCGATCCGCAAGGATGATCCAGTTAACAAACTTTCTGACACTTATAAGAAGGAGATCATGAGACTTCATGGTACTCCATCCCGTATCATCTCGGATAGAGATCCTCGGTTTACTTCGCGATTTTGGAGGAGTCTACAGAAATCTTGGGGTACTAAACTTAATCTTAGCACGGCTTTTCATCCTCAAACAGATGGACATTAAGAGCGAACCATTCAGACATTAGAAGACATGCTTCGAGCGTGTGCTCTAGAATGAACAGGATATTAGGACGATTATATGTGCTTGGTAGAGTTTTCATACAACAACAGTTGGCACGCCAACATCAAGTGTGCACCGTTTGAAATGTTGTATGGCAGGAAGTGTCGCGCCCCAATCTGCTGGGATCAGGTTAGCGAGCGAACACTTGAAGGTCCAAAGATGATAGAGTTGACTAACGAGAAGGTCGCTGTAGCTAAGGCGAAATTACAAGAAGCTCGTGCACGACAGATGAGTTATGCCGACAAGCATCGTAGAGATTTTCATTTCAACGTGGGAGATCATGTATCTCTTAAGGTGTCACTGGCACGTGGTGTTAGACGTTTTCGAATCAAAGGAAAATTCAGTCCTCGATTCATCGGACCGTTTGATATCATCGAGCGAGTCGGTGAAGTATCATATCGTTTAGCGTTACCTCCGCAGCTTTCTCACATTCATGACGTTTTCCATGCGTCCTTACTCAGAGGATACAAGTATCATCCCATTCACATGATCCACTTGAACAGATTCGTGAAGATCTTACCTTCATCGAGGAACCCGAACGAGTTCTTGACAGACAGGAACGAGTCATGAGGAAAGATGATTCCATTCGTCAAAATCCTTTGGAGGGATCACACCGAGTGGGAAACCACTTGGGAGACAGAGGAGTCTATCCGGACTTCTTACCCTCATCTCAAGTTTTGATTCGGGTATGTTCCTCTTTCAGTTTACGTTATCTATAATTCGGGGACGAATTATTCTTTTTAGGGGGGAAGAGTTGTTAAAACCGCGTCTAAATTCCATGAACAGTACACTACGTAAACATACGAACCAATTAAAACTTTTCTTTTATGTCATGAACATGTGTCACAAATATTAAATTCAGAAACTACGTACATGTTAGTGCACGATAATTATTAGGTACGTATTAATAAAAGATAATTATTAGTCATAACAATTATATTCACGAGCATATGATCACGAATTGTAAAACACGAACATGTGAACTATATATATATTTATTATTATACGATAAATATTGTTTACATACAAGTATTATTTATAACATGAACATTTAACCACAAACTCACACGAATATATTAACGAATGAACACGTAAATTATTAAACATGAACGAAGCTCGGATTGCCCCTTGTGGGCCATGGTAGCCGCGAACAGGAAAGGAAGAAAGGCCCCAGCCCATTTGACTTTTGACTAAATTAAGAAAAAGGAAAACACAGGAAAAACATAACACATAAATATTGACAAAAAGAAAAACCCTAGCCTTTCTTTTTGCCTCTCCTTTCCGCCGGCTACACACCACACCAAAGGGTGTTTGGGTTGATTTTGATTGTTGAATTCAGGTCATTCGTGTTAGTATTCTTAGTCTCATTCGATCACATATTCGGAAAACATCAAACCCTTGACCCTTTATTTTATTTTTTTTAATTATGTTCATGATTATATTTAAAAACATAATTAAACATGTTAAACATGGAGATCAATCAAGAAATATATAATAAAATGGGGTTTTGGTGGGGGTTGTTCGCCCAACGCACGCAAATCGAGAGCCGAAGCTCTCGGTGGTCCGTGATTCACCAATAGCCAAGACCTTGTGGTCTCGGCGTGGTCTTCGTGGCTCGGTCGCAGGGAACAAGGACCACGACTCGCGTCGCGGTGGCCTTGTGGTTTGCTGTGGGTCTCGGCAGCAACAACAACACCACTGGCGTGAGCCGGCGGCTGTTTTGCTTTGTTAGTAGGAACGACAGCAGGGTAGGGGGAACCACTGGTAGTCAGTAGGTGGGTATTTTGCTCGGACAGTGGCACTGGCTAGGCCATGTAGCCACTGTTGGGGTTTTGGCTCAGTCCGGTTCAAGGGGTTCGGTCCGGTTCATGGTTCGGTCTAAATTAGAACACGGGTTCGATCACGGGTTTAATTTTTACAAGTTATACATTTTTTTTACAAGTTATATTATTTTCAAGAAAAATTAAATTAATTAAAACATGACTAGTAATTAAATTAATTTAATCATGGACTTAGGTTATAATTATTTTAAAAAATAATGCATGTTTTAACCTAAGTATTGTTACCATTTAATTTTGACTATAGTAATAATTAATTATTAAAACAAGGACTATAATTAATTAATAAATCATGCTTAGGTTATTATTAATAAAAATGAGAACGAGCCCCAACTCCAGAGTCTTGGTAGAGCTTATTTATGATTTCATGTTGAACCTTGTAAACGAACAAATAGGGGGTCTTTCCGGAAATGCTAAAAAAATATTTTTCCCTCGCATCTTGGTCACTTTTACTTTTTTGTTATTTTGTAATCTTCCACTTTAGAAAAAGTCTTTACTTGAGGGCGGTTGCCGCTTTCCTTCCTGCAAACGGAGGTCGCCGTTCGCCCCACACTTCAGAAAGAGTACAACAAGAAGATGAATACAAGAGATAGAAAGGCCTGCTGACCCTATCCTTCTTCCATACTTACAGCGAGTCCATTGTGCTTACATTATTAATACATGATTAACCTAAGAATTTTATATGTCTTAATTTAATTAAATCATTCCTATTTTTAATTAAATCGTATAATCTATAGTTATTTCATTATCATGACATTATTAATAAATTATACTAATAATTACATGACTTATGATATTTAACTAGTAAACTTAAGCTTATATTATTAGTTTATTAATCCAACTTATTTCTAAATATGGAAACTTTCTATTTCATGAAACATGCTATTTTTGGAAACATTCTATTTTTAGAAACTGATCTATTTTTGAAAACTTTCTATTTTTGGAAACCTTCTATTTTAGGAGACCTTCTATTTTTAGAAAGTTACTTATTATTACACAACAAGTATAATAATACAATAATACAAGTTAATACTTAATTAGAATACATGAAATACATGATAAACACAGTATAACATTTAAATCAGTAAAACAAGACAAGAACATATAAAACAAGCTAAGACATGTTATAATCAGTTACGTACAAAGAATACTTATACATATCCCTTATTTATGTAGCATTATTGAGGTCGGAGTAGGACTATTCATCCTTTCGTCTTTCCTTGTTCACTGGACACAAGGTACGGATTTTCCGTCCTTCAGTATCGACATTCTTTCCTTATTAGGATTCCCTCGTTTACAGCCAGCTGTTTTCCTAGTATTGTTTTATATGTTTGATTAAATGCCTAAGCCATATACATGCATGACCAGTGTCACCTAGTTATGGAGGTACCATTACCATAACACTGGAGGCACCAATGTTATGACTTCCCCACGGTAGAGTGATTGCTCGTGGCGTCCCTTTTCAGTTATGGCCTATATTTATTATCATGTGGGGCGTATGTCATACCCCACCATGGCGGAATATGGGGCGCGACGTATGGATATCATCACAACATGGCGTGTCTATAGAGATAACTATATGAAATAAGAAATGTCATAAAATGGTGACACAAAAGTCATGACAATATCTCAATATGCAGGAGTCTAGGTAAGTAGGTAACAGTCCTACCTCTTACCCAAGACAAACAAATAACATAACCGAAACAAACATATAGGTGCCAACAGTATCACTTATTCAAAACACATAAAAATAAGCTAAGAAGGAACGGGGATCTCCTTCTAAAATGCATTCCTAATGCCTCCAAAACTAGCCACTTCTATTCTCTAGCTTAACCACATTCTCACCTGAAAGAGACACTAAAACACGTCAACATAATGTTGGTGAGAGTCATAGGTTTAGACTCAGCCATAACAAACCATAAGCTGTGAGTCACAACCAAAAGTTAAAAACATATGGACAATGTGATACTAATATGCATTAACAAACTAACATTCAAGATCAATCATTCCAAACAATATCCAAGGCTCCCAGCCTTACCAAACACCATGGTACCATAGACGATCATACTATATACCTATCCTAAGGCCCCGCCTTGTCACTATCCATTGGTCCCATAGATGCTCACACATCTATGTACCTCCCCAAGGCCCCGCCTTGTCAACATCCCCTTGGTACCAAGTCAAAACATAAAACAATCATGAATCAACTAGCAGTTAATCACATAAGTATCAACACATAAGTCCATTACCAACGCCAAACATCCACATCATAAATCTATAAATAACACAACACAGTGTCTCTTCCATCCCATCTGGAAGTCAAAAACAATAGTAAACATGGGACTATGAAACTCACTTGGTTGAGCTTTCCCAAACATCTGCGCACTAGCAAAAAGCTAACAACCAAAAACACATAATCAAAACATGAACCAACACTAAAATGACTCATCAACCTATGATGGACATCTAACCTCCTCTCATATAAATATCCAATTTATAAACTCTAAACACCCCATTACCCTTCCCTAACAAGTCCTTAACTTGGTTAAGTTCCATAACTATCACGTTCATATTTTACACAAAATAGTCCCAATTTTAGGTCTCCAAACTATAAGTCATAAACCCACTTAAACATACCCATGGTTTCTGTAAAAGTAATATTCATACCCTTACGTATGTTATCTAACACCTCCCACTTGCCCCAACCTTAAAGCTACTGTTAAGGCTCTGATATATATATATATACTTTCGTCATTCCAGATTTACTAATTTTAAACATACAAAACGTTTGTTATGATTAGGAGGTCTTACCCTAAACCAAAACCTTAGCCCAAGTGAAGATACTTACTAAAATATATAAACCATCTCTCATGTTCGTTAGAAGATCCCAATGAAACCTAAGTACCCCAAACAACCCAAAACATAAAAAGAAAACAGGCAGAATTCAAAACCGTTTTGACCTCCGACTGTTGTAACCTGTTTTTGACCCACTTCCTTACCTCCAATTTAGTTCTCATTTCTTGAATTGCAAATCCACTTCAATTACCTTTTCAGGGATACTTGGATCGCAAACTAAGAGTTTGTAGAACTACCGTTACGATCAAAACAATTGACTCAAAATTCTGCCCAGTTTTTAAAAACGGGTTTAATCAAATTATCTTAATTACTTCACCATAACCCCATTAAATACAAGCCCTAGTTTATGTAATCATCATATTATGATTAATACAACATTAATTTGCTGTTTTTATATTAAACCCTAACCCTAATCCATCAATAGATGATTAAATAAACATAAAAACAATTTAATTAAAAAGGTTTATGAAGGTTTTACCTTTAATTCAATGGAAGATAAAAAAAACTATGAAAACCCTAAATCTTCTCCTTATGTCGTCGACTTCAATGTTCCAGGAAGAAAAAAAATATGGTTTTTGTTTTTAGTTAACAAATTATATAGGGTATGGGTGAACCCAAGTCCAACCCATAGCCCATTTAGACTTTCCTTTTCTTTCTTTTTTAAAACCAATCAGCCTAAACCGACTTATATATGTAATTTTTTACTATTATAATTTTTTTAATCATCTATTGATGGATTAGGGTTGGCTTGTATTCGTATTGCCGCTAAGAGAGGGTGCAAGGAGGACATAGTTGAAACTGCTAAGGATGTTGTATGAACGCTTTGGGTTTACAGTTATGCATTTGGTTTCGACAAAGCACTAGCGGTTTTCATGGAGTCAATGAACCGATTGTGCATGAACGTATATAAACTAGTTGTCATCGGGAGCATCGACGACGTCTTGATCTACTCAAATCTAAGAAGGAGAGTGAGGCGAATTATGTGTTGGTTTTGGAGTGGAGTTATACGTGAGATTTTCGAGTGTGAGTTTTAGTATTAAGTTTACCATGATGAGTAGTTAGAGATGATGACATATCATGGAACCAACAAGGGGCGAAGTGAAGAAGGATGAGGAAGCATTTTGGAGGCTGAAGAAGTGGATAGGTTAATGAGCCGATCTTGGCATTATCGGAAGGACTTGATGAATTCGTGAAGCATGACGATACGTGGAGCAAGGATTTGGATGTATACGAGAACGACAAAGAAAGGCGGTTGTTTATACGTTGTGGGAACTGAAGATTTGGAAGAACTAGATAAGACTTAGTTAGTGGAGCTGGATTGTTATATCTGCCTAGAATGCTAGAGCCATTTGGTGTACGAGACGTAGAGAATGATCTACACGGATCATGAACGTCTCCAACACATATTCTTTCACCTTGATTGAACATTTGGCAAAGGTGGTGGGTGGAGTTAAGTGACGAAAGAAAATTGCAAGGCCAAGTACCATCTGGGAAAGGCAAGCATGGTCGATGAGACCTGGAATAAGAAAAATGAGGTGAAGTTGAGACGAACTTGAACTATACGGATGACGTATTAGGGCGGTTTGGATAAAGGATGTAGGTTGCACGAGTTGTGTTGTCTAAAGCAGAGAACGCGTCAACATTTATGTTGCGTGGCTTGGACAATCGTAGGGAGGAAAGGGACGTAGACTATACTTCCTACATAGATAGGAGTAGCTTAGAAAGGGCGATGTAAGGACGAAGTTGGTGGAAGGGATACATAATGCGGTGGAAGATTAAGTACGATGAGAGTTGGGTGATCGTCAATAGACTGACTAATTCATCTCATATTTCAAGAGGAATGAGAAGTCACGTAGTTGAGAAGTTGGAAGGATTGCGTACGGATGTGAGGGAATAGAGGGTTTTGCGTAAAGGTTAGCCTAATATGTATGGAGTGCCTTATGAAGGATTATGGCAAGTGAAGAAACGAAGGGAAGCATCACATCGTGATGTATGGTAGGATTTGAGGAAGAAAGAAGGAAGTGTGTATAGAAGCGAAGCATGAATGAAATAGGTCGAGATAGGAACCGGAGGTAAAACTTTGGTAGAGCCTAATGAGTAGAATAAAGCACAAACCAGGCTAATACTATCGTAGTGTGGAAAGGGGAATGGCACTGACCTATACTTATTGTTTGGGAGGCTTAGTATCGATAATCGTATGGATGAGGAGTTATAGGTGTGATGTGCTATAGGGACGAAGGGCTTGATCTAACTGAGTTAACCATCCTTTTGATGATGTGTATAGATCATAAGATGATTTTGATTGGAAGAACTAATGGATATGTGTAACACTACCAAATTCAAGATAGGCAGCGGAAGGGTCATTTGGAGTATTACTTCATAGCACAACACACAAGTTATAGAAAACGACTCAAAAAAAGACGTTTGATAAGTTTAATCCATTCGATTAAGAAAACATCAGAGTTCATAACAGAAACATGTCCCAACCATAATGTGATAATAAACAGTTTACAAATTTTTATCAAATGGTAATCAATATTTATTGCCTTTACAATATCATGTGCGACTCCATGCTCCAATGGCTCTTAGACCTGAGTACCTGAGAAATACATGCTAAAAACATCAACACAAAGGTTGAGTGAATTCATAGGTTTGCAAGTAAAAGCAGTGGACCACAAGATTTCAGTATTCAGATTACAAAAGTCAAATAGCATCAGTTATCACATTTAGCTCATGAAACCGAACATTAACATCCGTTATTCCGTTCAAGTTTCAAATACAATGCGTCCAGTCGGTTTTCCGTTAAACCTGGATGGAGAGGTCAATCCCAATAGATCTATTCACAGCATTCGTTTTTACTCGACCAGTACAGTCGGTCCAAGTAATTAACGGTTCATGACAAAATGGGATAAAATAAGCATACAGTTCAAGCACTTGCGTCCATTCGTAAAAAGTAGCATGTATCCCCCTCGCGGGTTTAATAAAATAATTAAAGTAATAAAAGCGAGGCTATTAACTCACCTGATATAAGTAAAGGTGTCTAAGAAGGAGAGCACCATGAATATCACTAAATGTAATTCTCAGAACTGCACCATCCTAAATGCAACCTGGTTACAACTGATTATCAACTTCTTTCTTTTATGCTACCTTTATATTGCAGTCGGCTAACCGTCATCGAGCTCTAGCATTAACTCATTTGATCACACATAAATATCTTTCAACAAGCTCTAGCGTACCATTTATATTTTGGTGTATTTCTTGTTCGTATTCTAACGTCTTCTTTTCTTTCCTCCATAAATGATAGTGAGTCTTATATTATATATTGGATGATAATACTTATGTCATAAGTTATACCACCTCGTGCTTAAGAGTCAAACATATGTGTATATCTAATTAACTTAGTACATGAGTCATAGATAAGTTTTAAAAACGTGGCCTTTTCTCTAGTCACATAGTCATACCTCTAGACTAACTTGTTGGCAATACTCACGTATGAAAAGATAATTTAGCATACAATTTTTAAAACTATTGTTTTAGTTTCAGTCACCTAAATATAGTTCTCATATTTAATTTCTAATACTAACGTAACTTAAGTACTATTTCAACACGATTAACGAATGAAATCGTTATTTGTAAATCTGCTCAATAATTAGATAGATCGATGCCACTTTATTTTAAAGCCTTTTATGTCCGAACTTATTTTTGCTATAAACATAATAAAGCACTACATGGATGTAAATGCTACTGCCCTTGAACCAATTCTCACCATACCATATTTCTTATAATAAAGGAACCATTTTTAGGTTCATGCTAAAATAAGCACAAGTACATAACGCATGCTTAGTATTGAGATGTATCTAAACTATCAGCCATTTTCTTGGATCGCGTGACAATAAATTGTCACAAGCTAAATGACGAGTACATGTTCTTAAAAAAATGACATATTACATACAAAACTTAGCTATTAAGTTTCTTCTTTATGCCAATTTGGTGTCAAATACCACGTTTCTTTCATTTTCATTTCAAGTAAGAAAGATGTTTATCTTAATATCTACTTGTTTCGATGTGATAAGAATGTAAAGCAATAAATTAAATTTTTATTGGTGTTGGTTCGGCAAAAGTGAGGTACCTAACTGGGTGTTTTTCTTATTTGTTAAATTTTGCCTTATAGTACAATAAAGCGGGCATTATTGATGCCCGATATTTTAAAAATTACGCGATTGAAAAGTTACATGTAAAACACGATAAATAAACTCAATATAAAATAAAAACGATGACATTTGGTGAACGTTGATGTTTTGACATAAAATATAAGGATAGTAACTTATAAAATTTTAATGCGTTGTATAAATAAATGACGCTTAAAGGTTTGACGTAAAATAAAAAGAATGCACCTAAAACGAAAAATTAAAATGACGACAATAAAAATATGTTTACGTCACGAGAAGAATATTTACAATCGATGTCTAGCATTGACGTTGTCGTTTAATAATAAAGTAAGCGTATTTTATACTTTAAAGCCATAACTTTGTTCATTATCCGAGAATTCAATATTTATTTTATAAAAAGAAACTTGATAAATAAAAGCCGGGTTATAAATATTGATCCAAAATTTACGAATTGCTACATTCTCCAACCCTTAAAGAAAATCTGTCCCAGATTTTACTTCGTGTAACTTGTCGATGGCTTGATTGCGAAGAGGCGAGAATATTGGTTTATTAACTTCACAGTAGCTGCCACGTTTGGTTTTTGTCGTAAAGGTAAACCGTAAACTAAAAGAAGTTCAATTACTCATTCGTACAAGTTAATAACGAAACGAATTGAAATTGAGATAGACAATAGATGATTCGTTCAATCGAACAATGAGTCAAAAAGAAACAGTGTGTGAATGCACCATGCTTAAGCCACTCATTTAAAAATCATTAACTACATGGGTTCATCACGTCCATGTAATTAAGATTTAGAAACTGAGGGTTCGGTAATTTATAACTTCCATGATCAAACGACGGATGAATTCGTTTCAACAAAAGAATTATAAATTACCCTACTTAAACATCTCTAGCACAAGGCACAAAATCAAGACCAAATCAAATATTTCATAGAAGAAATAATCTTTTTTTTTTGTGGCATGATTCTTGAAAATCATCCAAAGTGATACGGAAATAAGAGAACACAAATAAATCGTGCTTCAGAATAAACAAGTTCCCTATATCGGCACATCACGAGGTGGCAAGTCAAAGTCCTACTCCAATCAACTGGAAGACTTTACAAGGGAGGTCTATAAAACAACGTATACGATTCCAAAGCACAAGATGAGTATTCAAACGCGCAATCAGAAGGTAAATACACAATGGATAGGAACTTGGCGGTGAGTTCACGTTTATATAAAATAGTGTCATAAAAGACATGAAAACGTTGCAAAAACCATTGCTTCACTCGCAATGTCTTGAAGGAGCTCAATATTTATATAAATAGTACCTTCATATAAAATACTAACGAGAAAGAAATATATAGCAGTATACATATTTTACAAGCTTTTAGGTAGCATGAGCGCGCACGGATGATCTTCAAGGCAATAAAATTGTTTTAGCGAAAAAGTTGTTATAGTCTAGGTTTTGAAAACGACCTAATTCTCTATAACAAGTGCTCTGATACCAATCTGTAACACTACCAAATTCAAGATAGGCAGCGTAAGGGTCATTTGGAGTATTACTTCATAGCACAACACACAAGTTATAGAAAACGACTCAAAAAAAGACGTTTGATAAGTTTAATCCATTCGATTAAGAAAACATCAGAGTTCATAACAGAAACAGGTCCCAACCATAATGTGATAATAATCAGTTTAAATTTTTTTATCAAATGGTAATCAATATTTATTGCCTTTACAATATCATGTGCGACTCCATGCTCCAATGGATTTTAAACCTGAGTACCTGAGAAATACATGCTAAAAATATCAACACAAAGGTTGAGTGAATTCATAGGTTTGCAAGTAAAAGCAGTGGACCACAAGATTTCAGTATTCATATTACAAAAGTCAAATAGCATCAGTTATCACATTTAGCTCATGAAACCGAACATTACCATCCGTTATTCCGTTCAAGTTTCAAATACAATGCGTCCAGTCGGTTTTCCGTTAAACCCGGAAGGAGAGGTCAATCCCAATAGATCTATTCACAGCATTCGTGTTTACTCGACCAGTACAGTCGGTCCAAGTAATTAACGGTTCATGACAAAATGGGATAAAATAAGCATACAGTTCAAGCACTTGCGTCTATTCGTAAAAAGTAGCCTGTATCCCCCTCGCGGGTTTAATAAAATAATTAAAGTAATAAAAGCGAGGCTATTAACTCACCTGATATAAGTAAATGTGTCTAAGAAGGAGAGCACCATGAATATCACTAAATGTAATTCTCAGAACTGCACCATCCTAAATGCAACCTGGTTACAACTGATTATCAACTTCTTTCTTTTATGCTACCTTTATATTGCAGTCGGCTAACCGTCATCGAGCTCTAGCATTAACTCATTTGATCACACATAAATATCTTTCAACAAGCTCTAGCGTACCATTTATATTTTGGTGTATTTCTTGTTCGTATTCTAACGTCTTCTTTTCTTTCCTCCATAAATGATAGTGAGTCTTATATTATATATTGGATGATAATACTTATGTCATAAGTTATACCACCTCATGCTTAAGAGTCAAACATATGTGTATATCTAATTAACTTAGTACATGAGTCATAGATAAGTTTTAAAAACGTGGCCTTTTCTCTAGTCACATAGTCATACCTCTAGACTAACTTGTTGGCAATACTCACGTATGAAAAGATAATTTAGCATACAATTTTTAAAACTATTGTCTTAGTTTCAGTCACCTAAATATAGTTCTCATATTTAATTTCTAATACTAACGTAACTTAAGTACTATTTCAACACGATTAACGAATGAAATCGTTATTTGTAAATCTGCTCAATAATTAGATAGATCGATGCCACTTTATTTTAAAGCCTTTTATGTCCGAACTTATTTTTGCTATAAACATAATAAAGCACTACATGGATGTAAATGCTACTGCCTTTGAACAAATTCTCACCATACCATATTTCTTATAATAAAGGAACCATTTTTAGGTTCATGCTAAAATAAGCACAAGTACATAACGCATGCTTAGTATTGAGATGTATCTAAACTATCAGCCATTTTCTTGGATCGCGTGACAATAAATTGTCACAAGCTAAATGACGAGTACATGTTCTTAAAAAAATGACATATTACATACAAAACTTAGCTATTAAGTTTCTTCTTTATGCCAATTTGGTGTCAAATACCACGTTTCTTTCATTTTCATTTCAAGTAAGAAAGATGTTTATCTTAATATCTACTTGTTTCGATGTGATAAGAATGTAAAGCAATAAATTAAATTTTTATTGGTGTTGGTTCGGCAAAAGTGAGGTACCTAACTGGGTGTTTTTCTTATTTGTTAAATTTTGCCTTACAGTACAATAAAGCGGGCATTATTGATGCCCGATATTTTAAAAATTACGCGATTGAAAAGTTACATGTAAAACACGATAAATAAACTCTCAATATAAAATAAAAACGATGACATTTGGTGAATGATGAGACTGCAATTATACATAGTCTCATCATCAAAATCGGGCTTAAAACGTTTAAAATATCATCAAAATACCTCTATATATGCTTTTATTTGTGTCTTGTGTATTTTAGGTACGGATATCGTGAAATCAACAAATGATCACAAGAATGAAGCAATAACGAACACGGGAAACGAAGTCGCACAAAGAACCGGGCCCAAGAATGGAATTCCATAAATGACCCTGAAGTTTTGAAGATTGGCAAGAATGGTCCCTCAACTTTGGAAGACTTGGCAATTTATACCCTTGTAAAACTCATAAATTACATTGGGGTCCCTAAATTTCCAAGAGTATACAAGAAAAGCCCTTGAAGATTGCATTTATTGCACTTTTGGTCCTTATTTGAAGTTTGAAACTATGATGGGCCATTTTCAGCAAGTTGGCAAAAGTTGTTATAAGCAAAATGGGGCGTTGATGAAGTTTATTTACAAAGTGGACACAATTTGGAATCATGGGGACTATACTTGTCAAACAGCCAAACCAACCTCCACCAATCACTCCACCACCTCATCACCACCAGCCTATCACAATCCTACACATCACCACCTCACCCACGTCACACCCTACTATCCCTAAACCTGTTATATTAAATTTAAATTAATATAATTAAACCCATTTCCCTCCTAAACACTTACTGTTACCACTACCACCCCTAATCCACCCCTAATTCACCCACATAAACCCTAATCTTATAAACCCTTAAACCAAAGGGGTTTATCCCACAATTTTCCAGATCATTAATTCACCCTAACCTAATCCTATCCCAACTCCCAAAACCCATCAACCTCAACTGTGGCCCCCTCCCACATGGTGCCCTGCACCAAAAACGCTTGCAGACAAAGTGATCACAGAAAATCAACGTTCCACATCAATTTCGTGTTCCCAAAGATATAATGGACGCATCAGATTGGTCTTTAAACAACTTGCATCAACAAAGTTCCAAGAAAAGATCACATGGGCATTTTTGACCAAGAATCTCAAGGGGCATTTTCGGATTTTTGATGTATTAGGGTTTCATGTAGCTAGTAATTCTAGATTTTTCTTCTAGTTAGTATAAAAATGGGTGCTTGTACCCATTTGTTTTTGTTCCAGAAATTGTAACTTTTAAGCTTATTAATGAAAGTGAAAAGTCTTGAAAAGTGCAAATTCTGAGTTCCTTTACTATTATTCTTTGTTCTTAGTTAATCTTTCCATTGTTTTTCAATTTAAGTTAAGCTTACAAGAAAGTTTTCAAAGAGTCCGTTTTTTGAAGTTTTTGGTAAAAAGTTTGAAGAGTCTTGAAACAAAGTTTAAAATGAAGTGAAAGTGGAGTTTTAAAAAGAGTTTTACTGATTTTTACAAGTTTTTGTCAAAGACATTCAAGTTTCAGTTTGGTTCCAATTGGTGTAGAAAAATTTCAGTTTCAAAAATTCATTTTTTTTACAAGCTTATAAGGAATAAGTTGGCTCAATTGATAAGCCAGGCTTATAATCTTATAAGCTGTTGAATCCAGGTCACTCTTTCTCTTTTCCCTTGTTGATTTTAACAGGTATACAAATCCTGCATATTGGATGATGATTGGAAACTGAGTTCATCATCATCATTTTCTTGCCATACCACAAGCTCCCTTTCTGAAGATTGTCAACTCAAGCCCGGTCTTGATGGAGAAGGGTAGGCTACCCTTTGTGATCCCTGGATGTAGGGTCACCAGGTAAAAGCTTTTCTTTTTCCTTTTCTATACTTGCTTGGAAGATTTTGAGCTAGAGTGATTTTTTTAGGATTAGGGTTGTGGATGCTAGAACAAATGTGAGATATTGTTTACTGGTTAGTTTGAAATAGGTTAGGATTGATTTGAAATGGTTTGATGCAAGTTTGAGTAGAGTTCTTTCTTAAATTTCAATTTTCGGTTTTAAAAGGGGTGTTTGGATTCAGGTTTCATAAATGGTTTGTGAGATACAAATGTTTTTAAAATCAGTTTTAATTCACTCATTTTGGCTTAGTTCTTTGTATTCAGTTCTTGGTGTTGGTTTGGTACCATTTGGTAAGTGTTGTATGCATAAACCTTGATAACCATTGCCTAAAAATCAGTAAGCATCAAATATGCCTTAATTTTGTGATTTTTCCATATCAAATTTTGGTGCTTGTTAGGATATAGGTTAGGTTAGGAGTTGTGAGTGATTTGGGGGAGTGTGTGAGTGAATTGAGTGAGTTTTGGCCAACCAAAACTCACCCAATTGCACTTTGCATCAGCAAAGTCCCATCAGACCCCCCCATTACCTTAGAGTAACTGAAATTGAGCATTTTGAGCTAGATTTTGTTGAGTGGCCTTGTGTTTTAAGCTTTTTATTGACTCCCCACAACCCAATTGGTTGTGGGGGTGCCCTTGTTTGCCCATAAATCCAAGCAAAAAGCAAGATCTAAGCTAAAAAGTGCCCAGACCCGTTTTTTGTGAAAGCAGTGGGAACTCACTTCCCACTGCTAGTGTAAAAGTTTCCCCTGCTAAGCAAAAGGACAAAAGGAGTCACATGTCATTGTCAGTTTTCATAATTTTTTGTCTTTAGTGACCAAAAATAGGAATTAGACTTTGAAACCAGTTTTGTTGTTTTTCTTATTTTATTTATGATTTTTCTATTTAATTAATTTTTATATTATTGTTCATTTAGTATTTTTCACATTTAATAGCATTTTAATTCACTTTTTAATTAACTGATTTTTGTCTTTTAGTGTAAAATTTTTATGTTTTTCAGTTTTAAAAATTTTCTTATATTTAGAAAACATTTTAAGACTTTTAGTCCAAAAACATTTTACTGTTCACTTTTTAAATAATTTTTAGATTTTATTTAGTTTAATTAGGGATTAAATTGTGTACTGTTTTGTCTTTTAGTGAAAAATATTTGATTTTTCAAACTTTTTCATTTTTCTACTGTTAATTAGAGTAATTTAGGATTTTTAATATTGTCAAATAATTTTTAGCATTATTTTATTATTTTTAATCATTATTTTAGTTTAAAAAAATAGTTTTTAGAGATTTAAAAATAGAAAATAGTTTTAAAAATTTAGGAAAAATACTTTTTAGTTTTTTAATAATATAAGTGAGTTATTTGTCCAATAAAATAATATTTTGGGCTTTTTCTTAATTATATTTAATTTTTGGGCTTTAATTAGCATTAAAAATTGAATATTTAATTAATAAAAGGGTTAAAAAATATATTTATTGGATTTTTATCCTTATTTATATTATTTTGAACTACTTTTTCATTTTTAATTTGTTTTTAGCTTAAAAATTTTAAATTTTCACGTTTTACGTACTTACGTTCGCGTTTTACGTCATTCGTCGTAGTTTAATTGTAATCGTAGTTCGTCTTAGTTTTTCCTTCTTTTCTCATCCAAAAAACGACGCTACCCCAAACTTTTGATTATCTATTTTGGCACATTAATCCACACACCTCCTCGAGAACGAACCCGCATTTGTTCGGTTTCGGGTTTTTCCTAAAACGTGCAACTTAATACTTGCCCATAATACGCTCTTTTTCCTAAAAGACGTGTTTCTACGACTATCAAAATGGCGCCGCTGCCGGGGAGGTGTTTTTAGTTTGTCATTATTAGTATCGTGTTTTTGTTTAGTGGTGCGTTTTTGCTTTTCACATTTTGAAAAGCGTGAATATCATACATACTCATTTTTGTTATTTTTCCTTATTATATTATAGTATCCAAATAAATTGTGTTTAGTTTTCCTAAATTAAACACACAACATCATTTTACTATATTGTAGATATATTGGTTTTCGTTTTTATTGTGAATATTATTAATATATTGTATTTACGTAGAACAATAAAAATACAAGTACTCCAAATACGTGAGAAATCACAACCTTGATTCGGGATTTCATCACTCGATCATTGTATTCGAATCCAAAGCAAAAGTAAAAGGCAAAATAGATAAATACTTTCGTGAGGCTTAATTTCAATTAACACAAACTATAAGGTGGGTATAAGGCGGTTGTATTTCACGACCTAAGGGAAAAAGGCTCTTAAGTGCTTAGCGCCGCCTCGTCCCCGCTTTCTTGTGCGTGTTTTGAGAAAGAGGGCTAATCGAGGGTTTGTCAACCAAAGTATTATCTACGTATATATATATTTGCTTGTTTTTAAGATTAAACCCTCTTGAACGTTTTGGTGTTCCACCAACGTTCTAAAGTCATCGAAGGCGTTCACTCCACGTGATCGTTTTCATTCCTTGACGCTCTTTTAATCGAGAAAATCGATTCGAGGAGAGATTTGTAGATTTTTGTCTACGTAATACATTCAAAATACCAAAAAAAAAAAAACAATCAAAAGCACAAAAATAATTTTCTACATTCCCTCTAATTTCATAATTCTCTTCTTTCACCCTCTATAAAGTTTAATTCTCGTAACACCGTTCTCGTTGCATCATGTCAAATCATGGTGGATATTATTCGTGTCCAAATTGTGGAGGCCCGCCCGATGGTGCCAATTGTTTTTATTGTGAGGTTATTGGAGGTCGAAGGGGTTATATCTATAACTCCGCTCCACGTGATCTTGGTAACAATTTTCAATCTTACGACCAAGGTCACCCATCGTCTTCGTTTTATTCGTCGTATGACCCGTCTTTTAATTGCAATGATGAGTCTATTCATAATGCCTTTAATGATTTTGTGAGACGAAATAATGAGAATTTATCGATGGTGGAAGAACAAATGACTAGCCTTAAGGAAACTTGTAATAAACGAATGGCAACCCAAAGGGACACTTTCAAAAAAATGGAAAACGATTATGACACCCTTATTGAAGAGCAACAACGTTTGTATGATCAAAATGAAGAGATGTGGAAAGGATATGTGGATAGCATTAAGGAAAATCATGCTAATGAAAGAAAAAATCATGATAGAGAGAGAGATAAAATTCTTTTAATGTTCGAGGGCTTAGTGGGAAATTTTAATTCTTTATCTAAAAACACCAATCCTAATTCCGAGGGAGAGGTTAAAGCTTTATCGACTCCTAAGACTCGTACTCTCGCATTGATCCATATCTCTCGAATTTTAGAGTTGTGCAACCTTCATCGTCTTGCAAAACCGTAGAGGAAACGAAAAAGTCATCCAACGAAGTTTTGAAAAATGTTTTTGAAAATAAACCAAAGGAAAAACTCGTAGGATACTTGGGAGTTTTAAATCTAATACCTTGTGAACCTAATTTTTCTAATGAGGATGAAATTATTGAGGATTTTCTAAATCAATATACACTTAATTTTGACGAAGAAATTCCATTAAATGATTTTAAAGAAGAAAAATGTGAAAAGGTTTTTAAGGAAAGCATTGAACCCTCGTTTTTACAAGATGAACGAAAATTAATTCCGAAGGGACGTGTTAGTAGTTTTGCTAAAATGTTTGAAAACCCACGTTCGATCCCTTCGAAGGACAAAGTTGAAACCGTCAAGGCAAAATCGTCACGAGACGAGCCTTTTACTCCTAATCCCACACCGAGTGAGATTTTGGATTTATCATGTGAGAAGTCCGCCGATGGCCTTGCTCACATCGATACATTTTTCGATATCGAGGTCGAAACGACAAAGGCAAAATCTTCAATCGAAGAGCCTTCTATTCCTAGTTTCACGACGGTTGAAGCTAACGACTCGATTATCGACGACTTGATTCCCCAACCTCTTCCACGAGGAAGAGAATACGTTTTTGATCCCGACGGTGATTTTTCCGAGATCAAACGTATACTTTATGATCCGCCTTCAATTTTCGAGTTTGATGAGGACCGTTGCGTTAGCCCGGAGGGGGATGTTTTATTAATCGATTCACATTTTAAACATTCAAATCCTCCTCCCGCCTTCAAGATAAATGTGGAAATTTTAAGTGTGCCTAGAATTGTTTTAGAAACACCAAATATTTTCAACTTAATCAACTTGGGTTTTCGTAACAATGAGTTAAAAAATGAAAAAGGGAATGATTTTAAAATTGATTTGAAAATTTTTCCAAAGTTAACTCCGTCATCACCTCGCTTAATTGAGCTTGCTACAAACGCGTCTACTTCTTTTGACGACGTTTTGTGTGGATCTAGTTTGGGGGAAGCCCCATTTGTTCCCTCACACTTCTCCACTGAGGATGAGATTTTTGACCCCGGTATCACGTTTAAGATAAAATCTCGGTCTTTTACCGAAGTAGTCACTAGAAAATCTTTCTACACTTACGGTGAGAGTTTACCTCGAGTAACTCGATTTTTATGCCCAACCAATGTCCCACCCTTCTCTTCTTATGCAATTTTATTGTGTCCCATTGGGACGTTGTTACTTGGAGTCGTGTTGTTTCGTTTATCATCCGAAAACGAAGACACGATCATTGATCCCGGTATAGAGGTTTTGCCTTTATACACGGTTGCTTTTGGGCCTTGATTACATGTAAGTCCCACCAAAAATGACCGAACCATAATTATCCCTAAATGATCACATTTATGGGGATTCGAGTCGAGCTTTTGACTCGGTTATCAAAAACATGGTGCCTCGTGGGGGAGACCCATGCTTATCCATGTACATATTATTGCTTTCTAATTAGTTTAATGTGAGGGGATTTGTGCCCTTCCAACATTTGTTCCGTGGTTGTTCGTGATTGTGATTCATTAGGTACATCGACATCATTGAAGCCTCTCGTGTTCGTTTTACGGATCACTCGAGCTTCGATCGTTTCCTTTGGAGATTCCGATATCTAAATGATATATCCTTTATTGTTCTAACCTTAGGTTTATAGCACACTTCGTAAACGGCTATTAATTTATTGGTTACACCCTTTCCATGCTAGATTAGGCATTCGACTACGTCTCTAGTATGGGGGTGTTTGCACCCATAGACTCGAAACATTGAGGACAATGTTTAATTTTAGTATGGGGGGTGAGTAGATACTTCACCTTGCTTACGTCAACACGCTATCTAAAATTCATCTTTTTGTTTATCGTTTTGTTGCAAAATAAGGCTAAAAATGGCCAAATTTTAAAATTTTCCTCATGTTTTATAAGTGTTTGAAGACACGAATGTAGATTTTTTGATGGCGAGGATAAGAGTAATTTTTGACTCGACCGTGCGTGTTGAGCACTTAGCTTTGGTTCCTTAACTACACATTAGGCTAAGTCTCTTAAATGAGGACGAGAAATGATAGAGTTAATTATAAGTTACTATGCTAAACGTAGAGTACTTGTATTCTTTCAAAAACTCATGTGTTCTCGTTGTTTGCTTATTCTCCCTTCGCTTGTAAATATTTTTTGCTTAATAAATATTGACTTAGCGGTTTAGTTAGGATTGTTGGGTTTCTAGTCTTTTCTAGTAGCTTCCGTGTAATTAAATTGGGAAGACATTAAGGTATCGCCAGCGTCACAGTTTTGAAGTATTGGCACCCGAATAATCGAAAGCTTCACCTAATAATAAGATTTCAAGTGCTCACCTAAATTAAGCAAAAATTTGAAGCTCACAAGGCCGAAAAATCTATGCCCAAATTGAAAGTGAATCAAGCCTTAATCTTCGAAGCTTTAAAGATCAAAAATTCTCTTTAGCGTGAGGATATACGTCTTTGGCTAATAAAACCACCGATGAGGCGGATAATAAAAGGCAAGGCAAGACCGAAGTCATAATAAAAGCTTCATGGCAAAGTTGAATAAAAGATGGAGGTAAACCAAAGATAATAAGGCCCTTCCGTTAGGGGGCGTATAAAAGTCTTGGTAATAAGTCTCATGTTCAAAATCGTTATAAAACCGTGTTTATCGATTCTTCTTGTCAACTTAATTTTTTAACATCGTTGTCTATTAGGAAGGGTTATTGATTTGATGGTCTTAGTTACACCGTTAGGACTCTATTTTTAGACCTAAATCTCTATTATCGCATAAGTCAATAATGTATCCTCGTGATCATTAAGACATAATAAAATATAAGAGATATAACTTAGGAATAATGGGAGGATAAGTACGTGATTAGGGCATATGAGTAGTGTTAGCATTACTAACTGATAATGACAATGATCTCGTTGCACGCTTGGCATGGAATTGGAGTGAAAATCGAGGACGATGAAATTATTTCTAACGAAGCATTCACGTGTTCTTATTCTATGAACCTAAACGTCCCATTTTGCGATGAAAATCATACATTATGTCTAAAACGCAAGTAGTAGTAATAGTAGTAGTGTAGCTAGTTTATCATTTCAATAAAGTGAATAAAATAAAATTTTGGAGATGCTACGATACTTTATTCAAGCATTGCGTGAGGGCACGGCAATGGTTTAGTATGGGGGAGTGATGAGACTGCAATTATACATAGTCTCATCATCAAAATCGGGCTTAAAACGTTTAAAATATCATCAAAATACCTCTATATATGCTTGTATTTGTGTCTTGTGTATTTTAGGTACGGATATCGTGAAATCAACAAATGATCACAAGAATGAAGCAATAACGAACACGGGAAACGAAGTCGCACAAAGAACCGGGCCCAAGAATGGAATTCCATAAATGACCCTGAAGTTTTGAAGATTGGCAAGAATGGTCCCTCAACTTTGGAAGACTTGGCAATTTATACCCTTGTAAAACTCATAAATTACATTGGGGTCCCTAAATTTCCAAGAGTATACAAGAAAAGCCCTTGAAGATTGCATTTATTGCACTTTTGGTCCTTATTTGAAGTTTGAAACTATGATGGGCCATTTTCAGCAAGTTGGCAAAAGTTGTTATAAGCAAAATGGGGCGTTGATGAAGTTTATTTACAAAGTGGACACAATTTGGAATCATGGGGACTATACTTGTCAAACAGCCAAACCAACCTCCACCAATCACTCCACCACCTCATCACCACCAGCCTATCACAATCCTACACATCACCACCTCACCCACGTCACACCCCACTATCCCTAAACCTGTTATATTAAATTTAAATTAATATAATTAAACCCATTTCCCTCCTAAACACTTACTGTTACCACTACCACCCCTAATCCACCCCTAATTCGCCCACGTAAACCCTAATCTTATAAACCCTTAAACCAAAGGGGTTTATCCCACAATTTTCCAGATCATTAATTCACCCTAACCTAATCCTATCCCAACTCCCAAAACCCATCACCCTCAACTATGGCCCCCTCCCACATGGTGCCCTGCAACAAAAACGCTTGCAGACAAAGTGATCACAGAAAATCAACGTTCCACATCAATTTCGTGTTCCCAAAGACATAATGGACGCATCAGATTGGTCTTTAAACAGCTTGCATCAACAAAGTTCCAAGAAAAGATCACATGGGCATTTTTGACCAAGAATCTCAAGGGGCATTTTCGGATTTTTGATGTATTAGGGTTTCATGTAGCTAGTAATTCTAGAATTTTCTTCTAGTTAGTATAAAAATGGGTGCTTGTACCCATTTGTTTTTGTTCCAGAAATTGTAACTTTTAAGCTTATTAATGAAAGTGAAAAGTCTTGAAAAGTGCAAATTCTGAGTTCCTTTACTATTATTCTTTGTTCTTAGTTAATCTTTCCATTGTTTTTCAATTTAAGTTAAGCTTACAAGAAAGTTTTCAAAGAGTCCGTTTTTTGAAGTTTTTGGTAAAAAGTTTGAAGAGTCTTGAAACAAAGTTTAAAATGAAGTGAAAGTGGAGTTTTAAAAAGAGTTTTACTGATTTTTACAAGTTTTTGTCAAAGACATTCAAGTTTCAGTTTGGTTCCAATTGGTGTAGAAAAATTTCAGTTTCAAAAATTCATTTTTTTTACAAGCTTATAAGGAATAAGCTGGCTCAATTGATAAGTCAGGCTTATAATCTTATAAGCTGTTGAATCCAGGTCACTCTTTCTCTTTTCCCTTGTTGATTTTAACAGGTATACAAATCCTGCATATTGGATGATGATTGGAAACTGAGTTCATCATCATCATTTTCTTGCCATACCACAAGCTCCTTTTCTGAAGATTGTCAGCTCAAGCCCGGGCTTGATGGAGAAGGGTAGGCTACCCTTTGTGATCCCTAGATGTATGGTCACCAGGTAAAAGCTTTTCTTTTTCCTTGTCTATACTTGCTTGGAAGATTTTGAGCTAGAGTGATTTTTTTTTAGTATTAGGGTTGTGGATGCTAGAACAAATGTGAGATATTGTTTACTGGTTAGTTTGAAATAGGTTAGGATTGATTTGAAATGGTTTGATGCAAGTTTGAGTAGAGTTCTTTCTTAAATTTCAATTTTCAGTTTTAAAAGGGGTGTTTGGATTCAGGTTTTATAAATGGTTTGTGAGATACAAATGTTTTTAAAATCAGTTTTAATTCACTCATTTTGGCTTAGTTCTTTGTATTCAGTTCTTGGTGTTGGTTTGGTACCATTTGGTAAGTGTTGTATGCATAAACCTTGATAACCATTGCCTAAAAATCAGTAAGCATCAAATATGCCTTAATTTTGTGATTTTTACATAACAAATTTTGGTGCTTGTTAGGATATAGGTTAGGTTAGGAGTTGTGAGTTATTTGGGGGAGTGTGTGAGTGAATTGAGTGAGTTTTGGCCAACCAAAACTCACCCAATTGCACTTTGCATCAGCAAAGTCCCATCAGACCCCCCATTGCCTTACAGTAACTGAAATTGAGCATTTTGAGCTAGATTTGTTGAGTGGCCTTGTGTTTTAAGCTTTTTATTGACTCCCCACAACCCAATTGGTTGTGGGGGTGCCCTTGTTTGCCCATGAATCCAAGCAAAAAGCAAGATCCAAGCTAAAAAGTGCCCAGACCCGTTTTATGTGAAAGTAGTGGGAACTCACTTCCCACTGCTTGTGTAAAAGTTTCCCCTGCTAAGCAAAAGGACAAAAGGGGTCACATGTCATTGTCAGTTTTCATAATTTTTTGTCTTTAGTGACCAAAAATAGGAATTAGACTTTGAAACCAGTTTTGTTATTTTTCTTATTTTATTTATGATTTTTCTATTTAATTAATTTTTATATTACTGTTCATTTAGTATTTTTCACATTTAATAGCATTTTAATTCACTTTTTAATTAACTGATTTTTGTCTTTTAGTGTAAAATTTTTATGTTTTTCAGTTTTAAAAATTTTCTTATATTTAGAAAAACATTTTAAGACTTTTAGTCCAAAAACATTTTACTGTTCACTTTTTAAATAATTTTTAGATTTTATTTAGTTTAATTAGGGTTTAAATTGTTTACTGTTTTGTCTTTTAGTGAAAAATATTTGATTTTTCAAACTTTTTCATTTTTCTACTGTTAATTAGAGTAATTTAGGATTTTTAAAATTGTCAAATAATTTTTAGCATTATTTTATTATTTTTAATCATTATTTTAGTTTAAAAAATAGTTTTTAGAGATTTTAAAATAGAAAATAGTTTTTAAAATTTAGGAAAAATACTTTTTAGTTTTTAAATAATATAAGTGAGTTATTTGTCCAATAAAATAATATTTTGGGCTTTTTCTTAATTATATTTAATTTTTGGGCTTTAATTAGCATTAAAAATTGAATATTTAATTAATAAAAGGGTTAAAAAATATATTTATTGGATTTTTATCCTTATTTATATTATTTTGAACTACTTTTTCATTTTTAATTTGTTTTTAGCTTAAAAATTTTAAATTTTCACGTTTTACGTACTTACGTTCGCGTTTTACGTCATTCGTCGTAGTTTAATTGTAATCGTAGTTCGTCTTAGTTTTTCCTTATTTTCTCATCCAAAAACGACGCTACCCCAAACTTTTGATTATCTATTTGGGCACATTAATCCACACACCTCCTCGAGAACGAACCCGCATTTGTTCGGTTTCGGGTTTTTCCTAAAACGTGCAACTTAATACTTGCCCATAATACGCTCTTTTTCCTAAAAGACGTGTTTCTACGACTATCAGTGAACGTTGATGTTTTGACATAAAATATAAGGATAGTAACTTATAAAATTTTAATGCGTTATATAAATAAATGACGTTTAAAGGTTTGACGTAAAATAAAAAGAATGCACCTAAAACGAAAAATTAAAATGACGACAATAAAAATATGTTTACGTCACGAGAAGAATATTTACAATCGATGTCTAGCATTGACGTTGTTGTTTAATAATAAAGTAAGCGTATTTTATACTTTAAAGCCATAACTTTGTTCATTATCCGAGAATTCAATATTTATTTTATAAAAAGAAACTTGATAAATAAAAGCCGGGTTATAAATATTGATCCGAAATTTACGAATTGCTACAATATGTGAAAGACCGTCATAGGTCACTTTGTAAGGAAATTGGAATTTTTATGTAGTTTGGCGTACGGACTGAAGGGAGTTGATGAACATGATTGGATATGAGTGATTGACTTAGAGGGAGTTTTGTAAACTCTTTAGCATGGCTGAGTTTTCATATAATGATAGTTATCATACTAGAAGTCGATAAATGCCATTTGAGGCACTATATGAAAGGATAGGGTGAGTTGTCCCTATTGTGGACTATAATTGGTAAAAGAGGCTACTAATGTGGTAATGATGTTTGTGGAAAGGATGAGAGCAACAAGGGATGCTATGTAGAAAAGGAGGAAACCACTAGAGTTAGTGACAAAGTTATGTAGGGAGTTTCACCCATAGTAACGGGTGGTACTTTTTGGTAAAATGGAAGAGTTGATGTAGAGTTTTGTAGGTCCATTTATGATATTTGGAAAGATCGGACCATTAGCTTATGAGCATAGAATTACCTGGGGGAAATGAGTTGTATACATGATACATTTCATGTATTGAGATTGGTAAATGTTGTTTGAGAATGCATTTTACATGTACGGTTTATGTAAAGGTTTATGATCTTCGATATAACAAAGACTCTTATTAACACAAGTCCCGAATAACCGTACATGTAAAATGCATTCTCAAACAACCTTTACCAATCTCAATACATGAAATGTATCATGTATACAACTCATTTCCCCCAGGTAATTCTATGCTCATAAGCTAATGGTCCGATCTTTCCAAAGATCATAAATAACCCTACAAAACTCTACATCAACTCTTCCATTTTACCAAAACGTACCACCCGTTACTATGGGTGAAACTCACTACATAACTTTGTCACTAACTCTAGTGGTTTCCTCCTTTTCTACATAGCATCCCTTGTTGCTCTCGTCCTTTCCACAAACATCATTACCACATTAGTAGCCTCTTTTACCAATTCTAGTCCACAATGGGGACAACTCACCCTATCCTTTCATATAGTGCCTCAAATGGCATTTATCGACTTCTAGTATGATAACTATCATTATATGAAAACTCAGACATGCTAAAGAGTTTACAAAACTCCCTCTAAGTCAATCACTCATATCCAATCATGTTCATCAACTCCCTTCTGTCCGTACCCCAAACTACTTAAAAATTCCAATTTCCTTATAAAGTGACCTATGACGGTCTTTCACATATCCATTAGTTCTTCCAATCCGAATCATCTTATGATCTATACACATCATCAAAAGGACGGTTAACTCAGTTAGATCAAGCCCTTCGTCCCTATGACACATCACACCTATAACTCCTCATCCATACGATTATCAATACTAAGCCTCCCAAACAATCAGTATAGGTCAGTGCCATTTCCCTTTCCACACTACGACAGTATTAGCCTGCTTTGTGCTTTATTCTACTCATTAGGCTCTACCAAAGTTTTACCTCCGGTTCCTATCTCGACCTATTTCATTCATGCTTCGCTTCTATACACACTTCCTTCTTTCTTCCTCAACTCCTACCATACATCACGATGTGATGCTTCCCTTCGTTTCTTCCCTTGCCATAATCCTTCATAAGGCACTCCATACATATTAGGCTAACCTTTACGCAAAACCCTCTATTCCCTAACATTCGTACGCAATCCTTCCAACTTCTCAACTACGTGATCAGTCTATCGACTATCACCCAACTCTCATCGTACTTAATCTTCCACCGCATTATGTATCCCTTCCACCAACTTCGTCCTTACATCGCCCTTTCTAAGCTACTCCTATCTATGTAGGAAGTATAGTCTACGTCCCTTTCCTCCCTACGATTGTCCAAGCCACGCAACATAAATGTTGACGCGTTCTCTGCTTTAGACAACTCAACTCGTGCAACCTACATCCTTTATCCAAACCGCCCTAATACGTCATCCCTATAGTTCAAGTTCGTCTCAGCTTTACCTCATTCTTCTTAATCCAGGTCTCATCGACCATGCTTGCCTTTCCCAGATGGTACTTGGCCTTGCAATTATCTTTCGTCACTTAACTCCACCCACCACCTTTGCCAAATGTTCAATCAAGGTGATAGAGTATGTGTTGGATACGTTCATGATCCATATAGATCATTCTCTACGTCTCGTACACCAAATGCCTCTAGCATTCTAGGCAGATATAACAATCCAGCTCAACTAACTAAGTCTTATCTAGTTCTTCCAAATCTTCAGTTCCCCCATCGTATAAACAACCGCCTTTCTTTGTCGTTCTCGTATACATCCAAATCCTTGCTCCACGTATCGTCATGCTTCGCGAATTCATCCAGTCCTTCCGATAATGCCAAGATCGGCTCATTATCCTATCCACTTCTTCAGCCTCCAAAATGCTTCCTCATCCTTCTTCACTTCGCCCCTTGCTGGTTCCATGATATGTCATCATCTCTAACTACTCATCATGGTAAACTTAATACTAAAACTCACACTCGAAAATCTCACGTATAACTCCACTCCAAAACCAACACATAATTCGCCTCACTCTCCTTCTCAGATTTGAGTAGATCAAGACGTCGTCGATGCTCTCGATGACAACTCGTTTATATACGTTCATGCACAATCGGTTCATTGACTCCATGAAAACCGCTAGTGCTTTGGCGAAACCAAATGCATAACTGTAAACCCAAAGCGTTCATACAACATCCTTAGCAGTTTCAACTATGTCCTCCTTGCACCCTCTCTTAGCGGCAATACGAATACAAGTCAACCCTAATCCATCAATAGATGATTAAAAAAAAAATTATAAAAAAATACATATATAAGTCGGTTTAGGCCGATTGGTTTTAAAAAAGAAAGAAAAGGAAAGTGTAAATGGGCTATGGGTTGGACTTGGGTTCACCCATACCCTATATAATTTGTTAACTAAAAACAAAAACCATATTTTTTTTCTTCCTGGAACATTGAAGTCGACGGCATAAGGAGAAGATTTAGGATTTTCATAGTTTTTTTTATCTTCCATTGAATTAAAGGTAAAACCTTCATAAACCTTTTTAATTAAATTGTTTTTATGTTTATTTAATCATCTATTGATGGATTAGGGTTAGGGTTTAATATAAAAACAGTAAATTAATTTTGTATTAATCATAATATGATGATTACATAAACTAGGACTTGTATTTAATGGGGTTATGGTGAAGTAATTAAGATAATTTGATTAAACCCGTTTTTAAAAACTTGGCAGAATTTTGAGTCAATTGTTTTGATCGTAACGGGAGTTATACAAACTCTTATTTTGCGATCCAAGTATCCCTGAAAAGGTAATTGAAGTGTCTTTCCAATGCAAGAAACGACATCTAAATTGGAGGTAGGGAAGTGGGTTAAAAAGAGGTTACAACAGTCGGAGGTCAAAACAGTTTTGAATTCAGCATGTTTTCTTTTTAAGTTTTGGGTTGTTTGGGGTACTTAGGGTTGCATTGGGATCTTCTAACGAACATGAGAGATGATTTATATATTGTAGTAAGTATCTGCACTTGGGATAAGGTTGTGGTTTAGGGTAAGACCCCCTAATCATAACAAACTTTTTGTATGGTTAAAATCAGTAAATCTAGAATGACGAAAGTATATATATATATATATATATATATATATATATCAGAGCCTTAACAGTATCTTTAAGGTTGGGGCAAGTGGGAGGTGTTAGATAACATATGTACGGGTATGTATATTCATTTTACAGAAACCATGGGTATGTTTAAGTGGGCGTATGACTTATAGTTTGGAGACCTAAAATTGGGACTGTTTTGTGTAAAATATGAACGGGATAGTTATTGAACTTAACTAAGTTAAGGACTTGTTAGGGAAGGGTAATGGGGTGTTTATAGTTTATAAATGGGATATTTATATGAGAGGAGGTTAGATGTCCATCATAGGTTGATGAGCCATTTTAGTGTTGGTTCATGTTTTGATTATGTGTTTTTGGTTGTTAGCTTTTTGCTAGTGCGCGGATGTTTGGAGAAGCTCAATCAGGTGAGTTTCATAGTCCCATGTTTACTATTATTTTTGACTTCCAGATGGGATGGAAGAGACACTGTGTTGTGTTATTTATAGATTTATGTTGTGAATGTTTGGCGTTGGTAATGGACTTATGTGTTGATACTTATGTGATTAATTGCTAGTTGATTCATGATTGTTTTATGTTTTGACTTGGTACCAAGGGGATGTTGACAAGGCGGGGCCTTGGGGAGGTACATAGATGTGTGAGCATCTATGGGACCAATGGATAGTGACAAGGCGGGGCCTTAGGATAGGTACATAGTGTGATCATCTATGGTACCATGGTGTTTGGTAAGGCTGGGAGCCTTGGATTTTGTTTGGAATGATTGATCTTGAATGTTAGTTTGTTAATGCATATTAGTATCACATTGTCCATATTTTTTTAACTTTTTGTTGTGACACACAACTTATGGTTTGTTTTGGCGTTGAAGTCTAAACCTATGACTCTCACCAACATTATGTTGACGTGTTTTAGTGTCTCTTTCAGGTGAGAATGTGGTTAAGCTAGAGAATAGAAGTGGCTAGTTTTGGAGGCATTAGGAATGCATTTTAGAAGGAGATCCCCGTTCCTTCTTAGCTTATTTTTATGTGTTTTGAGTAAGTGATACTGTTGGCACCTATATGTTTGTTTTGGTTATGTTATTTGTTTGTCTTGGGTAAGAGGTAGGACTGTTACCTACTTACCTAGACTCCTGCATCGTTGAGATATTGTCATGACTTTTGTGTCACCATTTTATGACAATTCTTATTTCATATAGTTATCTCTATAGACACGCCATGTTGTGATGATATCCATACGTCGCGCCCCATATTCCGCCATGATGGGGTGTGACAGAATGGTATCAGAGACAATGGTTATAGAGAATTAGGTTGCCTAGTCGTGTAGCCTAGTCTATAGCTTAAGGGTCCCTGCATATAGGCGTCATAGGAGTATGTGTGCATTTTATAATAATTGACGTGTTTGGATGTTATTTATTGCGATATTTTGACTAGTATGAATTGAATAGTAGTATGTTCATACTTAGCCACATGTTATTTTCTTTTCGGGTTGTGACTAGTGCGGGTTGAATCATAATCGTCCACGCTAGTCATTGTTGTATTTTGCTTAAATTGTACATTATAGTACATAATTTTGTACAAGGTAGTTTCTATCTTTTGTTGAGTTATTTTATGTACTTGAGGTATGTTATTTTTCTTTTGATGTTTAAGTCATGTTCCCTAAGAATCGTGTGGTGGTTCGAGTTACTCGGAGTACATGGGTAGGATGGATTTTTAGGTGTTTCCATTCTGATGGGCGACATGACTTATAACTGATTATGTTTTCGTTTTGGTTTAGTCTATGCAGTTTAGCTAGACTATGGATTTCTGTATTCCAAGAGTTTTACTACGTCATTTTAATAGATGGAGTTTTGGACCTTATTGGTTATGTGGTTATGAGCTTATGTGAGTAGATGGATTTATGTGTTATATGTTGTATTGATCCTTATAAGTGTCATCATAGGAGGGAGTGCATTGGGGAAAGGGTAATTGTATAAGTATGGTGGCCAACATAGTTATACAAGTACCACAACTTCAATGGGTTCTCAAGTATGATTGCATGAAAGAGGATTAGTACATGCTTGTATATGATGAGATGTAGAATTTGGGTATACGTATAATATATGGGTTTATGTAAGGGCTGCCTATGAGATGGCTATTGTTCTTTTTGTATTATATGTTTTGGGTTATAGTTGTGTTGTGTGATTATGGGGTCACACGATATGGTTTGGTTTTGGAGGTGGGCTTTATGCCTTGTTGTGGCACGGTTAGATGGTGATTACTCGTATGAAAAAACGAGTGTATGACGCGATCGATTGACTTGATATGTATGATAACGAGTATGTTTGGGAGATTCGATAGGTATACATATGCGGATGTATATATACTAATAGATGTTATGTTATGATTTATGGTCGTTCAGTAGTTATTATAACTTGAACGTACCTAGTACTCTATTGTGTTTAAACAATTTATTAGAGCTCGAGTTTGGTGGAGTTTCAACGACGTTTTGAATCTTTTGAAGTGTGTCTTGTAGCATATTCTTTGAGTTTCGTATTTCACGTGTACGTTTTAAAATGGTGTTCTTGGTTTTAAGTCTATTGAAATAACTTGGGATTTCTTTTGAGATTTTGTGTTGGGTCGGTATATATTGAGAAAAAGGGGGACATGGAAATCTATTATATGGATAGATAGCTGGTTGTATTCGGTAAAATAAGGGTAAGGTGTTGGAGTCGTGTTTCAAACAAGATGTAACATAAGATTTCATTTTAATCAACACTTATTTATTTCAAATTCTAAAAGACTTTCTTTAAAATAAAGCAAAGTAAAATTTCTTTCTACTTACATAGTTTATATAATTGGGTTTAACCGATTCACGTCATTTATAATTATTAATACGAGGTTAAATTGAGTTTATGAAGATTTCACATACAATTTTATCTTTCATTAATATAAAACTGTTTTGGTCATAACTTGTTCGTTTTTAGAGCTTTTTGAGTGATTCAAAAGCCAAAAATTATGTACTCGGAACGTACTTTTCAAATATTCAGAAAGTATAGTCATGGAAGGTCAGTGGATTGGTTGGAATTTTTGTACAAGTGTCGGGTTCAAGGTTGAGTTTTGAATAGTAGTTTATTTTTATTTGGGATGCACGGGATACCAAGTCTTTGGGTTGAGTTTTGAGATCGCCTAGAAGGTTGTTTGTAGATGGTTTGAGTCACATAGATGTGGGGAGGTAAAAAAAAGAAAAAAATTATGGTTTTTGTTTTTAGTTAACAAATTATATAGGGTATGGGTGAACTCAAGTCCAACCCATAGCCCATTTACACTTTCCTTTTCTTTCTTTTTTAAAACCAATCGGCCTAAACCGACTTATATATGTATTTTTTTTATTATTTTTTTTCTTTTTATTGTTTAATAATACATTACTAACATTACCTTAATTTTTCTTAATTTATTTCAGCTCCTAAAGCTTCCAAAACCTCAAAACCGTAAAACTAGTCAAATTTACGCGTTTTACCGTAAAAGACGTAAAATATACACTTTCAAAAAAAATCTCAAATTTTTAAATAAACTTTATAACTAATTCCTAAATGACTTAAAACCATCCCGAAAAATATCCATATGACTAATTACCTCATCCGAGACCTCTAAATGCTAAACCGTAAATCGTAAAAATACGATTTTCTATAATACATATACGTATACGTAAAACAACTAAATAACACCATCTCACTTCATAGTCACTACCATGTGAACTCATGAACATGAAATCATCACACATCGTTTCACTCATAAGGTACCCCGTACCGGAAACGATATCCAAACCACAATCAATACACACCAATAAGCACATAAACACGTAAAGACACGTAAGTAGCACAAAATAAAACTAAGTGACGAACCTCAAAAATAGGGTTGTCACAGCGTATGGGTGCATCCTAGTTACATGTTTTACAGGATTTTCATGGTGAATGAGATGTGTGCCTTGCATCCTTCACAAGGATTTGATCCCTCCTACCCAGACTATTTAATTAGAGGCAACCCCTCTAATTGCATGACGAGGTCTCTCCTCCAAGTATTCATGTACGGTGGAACCTCATGACCTATATAGGCTATTGGTTAAATAATACATATTTCATATAAAAATAAGTCTTTTCAAACTATAAAACCGGTTTTATGAACATATTCCAGGTTATCTAGGACTTATACATTTCCACTGCTATTAGTCTTTTATGCTTATGTCATTTCATGCTATACTCGTATATCCGTTCGCTGGGTGTTATGCTCAGTCGTTTTCCTTTCATGTTCCCAAACGGCAAGTACTCAAGGGCGCTCATAGACTTTTTGAGTATGTGCATACGGATTGGAAGCTATCTAGCCTTCACTACTTTATCCATTTTTCAATACGTTATGCTACTTATTTCTTTGGACATTGTTTAGTCCTTTTCCATTTCAGTACTTATGTTTATGTGTGATGAGCTTATACTTGGACTACCGATGTATGTTTCCAGTATTTCCATTCATGATCATTTAATGTTTTTAGACATTTACCTTGATTTCTTTGATGACACGCCATAATTACGCGTGACATTCCATTTACCAAAATTAGGTGTTACAATAACCTTCAGTAAAAGATCTCGGAATAATCTGTTGATAAGATCTCGGAATAATAGGATCTCGCAATAATGGGATTTCGGAATAACTCTCAAATATGTCGCAGTAAAGGATTTCACAATAATGATGATCTCGAAATAACTAGATTTAGCAATAACTGATCTCGCAATAATTGAAGATCTCGCAATAGCTATGTGGCAATAAGATTCCAGAATAATTCGTAATCCCGGAATAACTAATTATTGTGAAAACTTGGAAGATTCCGTAAAAACTAATATCGCAAAAACGTAATCTCTGAAACCTTAAGATTGTGACATTACAAGGTAAAGATTCCGCAAAACGGTAAAAACGTGTTTTTTTGCCAAAATCGAGCCAAATGCCCAAAATTTTGTGTTTTTGTACGATCCAAAGTGACCAAATCCCTAGCACAACTATGTAGGAGATACCAATAATGATTTTGACCACAAAAACACACAAATGTTTTTGAAACGCGAGTGGTTTGTTGATAAAAAAACTCACGAACACACTATAAAATCACAAACCAATCACTAATCTACCCCGTGGCGAATGATACTGATAGGTGTGTAAACACCCATCTTTTTTACCAGTTAAGTACAATAATAACCGAGCCAAAACGTGTATTTTATGTCTTTTATGTCGGAATTATGCGTGGTTTGTGTTTTTGTTGTAATTTAGGACGAAAAGGTGAAAAGTGGAGAAAACACGGACATTCACGGGCATTTACGGACTTTTATTGAAGAAAAAGATGAAAGACGAAGTCGAGAAGTCAAGAGTTTAAAAAGAACGGAAGTCCACGACCAATTCTGAAGATTTATCGAAGAAAAAGTCAAAAGACGGAAGTTTATCAAAAGCCGAAGAATTCAAGTCTATTTTATTGAAGAAATTAAAGACGAGTTCAAAAGAAATCCCGAAGCCAAAAGTCCCTTAAGTCCAAGTTTAAAGAAGATTAGAAGAATAGGACTAAGTATGCAATTAATGAAGATTAAAAGAAGGAGGGACTTAACTATGCAATTAAGAAGAAAGGAAAGAGGGGAGGAAGCTTCCTTAATCCTCCCCTATAAATAGATTAGGATTGTAGTCATTTCCTTCTTGTTGGCTAATAGTGACATTTAGACCTTCCACCATTTACTTATCTTGTCATTTACATATCTTGTCAATTTAAATTCATGTTATGAACCTTAATTACCATTTAATTCTAAGTAAGTTTTCATTTTAATTCTTGTCAAATCTTTACTTTATTTTGTTAATCTATCATCTACCTTTCTTTATCTTTGATTTGTTGTGTTTATGTTTATGTTCATGTTCATGCTTTTATTTTGATCCAAAGTGGTTTTTGATTATTGTTGTTAAAGTTGTTAAATTTCGTGTTTTATATTGCTTGCTTATGATTACTGTTGATGCGTTGATATTCTTATTAGATCGTTTGTGTTTATTTAGATTAATTGTTGTTTAGAACTGCTGTTTTTGGATTTCCTTGTTCTTCGGGAAGGTTGGTTTGTGTTTCTGATCTTCCAGGTAAACTTCCGAACCAAGTGAGGGAGTTAGTTCATTCGGAACTTTCAAAGTTCCGGATCAAGGGATTCATCCGGAAGTCTCAAACTTCCGGATCAAGGGAAGAAGTATTGTTCATTCGGAACTCAAGAAGTTCCGAGTAAAGACCTTCATTCGGAACATAAAAAGTTCCGGATCAAGAAATTCGTTCGGAACTTTAAAAAGTTCCGGATCAATACTTCCGGACGAAACTTCCGAACGAAGGATAAGTTCCGATTCAGTGAGAACTTCCGAGTCAAGAGTATTCATTCGGAACTCCAAAGTTCCGAACCAAGGGGCTTCATCCGGAACTTCTCAAAAGTTCCGGATCAACTCAAAGTTCCGAATCAAGGGGGTAAGTTCCGAATCAAAGCTTTTCATTCGGAAGTCTTGAACTTCCGAATCAAGGGGGACCAAAAACTTCCGAATCAAGGCAAACTTTACAAGTTCCGAATCAGTAAAGTTCCGAACGAAACATTGTTTTGGATAAGTGACATATTCAGATCAATTTGTTCCGGATCAAGGATTTCGGTAATATTCCAAGTAAAGAAGAATCATTTCAACCGAAGGTGACATTTAGGACGAGTGATTATTCCAAACGAAGGATAATTCCGAATGAGCTGTATTCAGGTTCTTATTAGCTTTTGTCTTTGATTTTTATTTTCAAGCTTTATTTTTCCTGCCTTTTATTTAATTGTACTTTAAGATTATTTGCCTTAGTTTTATTTTAGACTTGCCTTAGTTTTAGTCGCGTTTTAAGTTTGCCTTAGATAGATTTAAGTTTACGTCATTTACTTTAGCGCCCTTTAATTTTAGTCACGCTTTTAATACTTATACTTTTACTTTAATTAGACTTAGATTTACGTTAAGAGCACCTTTACTTTTAAGTCTTTACACATTTTAGTTTAAACACTACAACGACACACCTTTGTTTCACCAAAGAACAATAGAGTCACACATTAAACACAAGTTTTTCAATTCGAAGAGATTGGTACAACAAATCTTTTTAACCTGAGTAAAATCGAGTTATCAAATGGCGCCGCTGCCGGCTCTTTTCGTTAAGATCAACAGTTTTCTGTGAGAGTCACGTTGCTTTTTTGGATCCGTTCACTTGTGAACGTTATTTTTCTTGCATAAAAAATTCGAAAATCATAAAAATTAAAAATTGATAAAAAACCATAAAAATTAAAAATTTCAAAAATCCAAAAAGATTTTATCTTTATTGTGTATATATATTGTCTTTGCGTTTGGTTTCTTTTTCTTTTGCATTTTCAGGTGTATGCGTACTAGATCTTCTAATTATCAAGAGCCCGAGCCTCAAGAAGATTTAGATATGGCAGGTGTTAACAACAAGAACATTCCACCGAACCTCAATAATAATAATAACAACAATGCTCTTCCACAGCCCGATCTTCGGACCATGGAGGAACTTTGTCAACCAACAATGTTTGGACGAGGAGGACCGATTGCGCCGATGCAAATCAACGCTCCTGAGTTTTCGTTGAAGCACCACATGATTCAGCAAGTACAAACAAACCCTTTTAGAGGATTGCCTGATGATGATGCCAACAAACACCTCGACAAGTTCATTACAATCACCCAAAGCATGAAGTTGCCTGGTGTCACAATGGATGTACTCCGCCTACAACTCTTCCCACATACTTTATCGCATCATGCCGAGAAATGGTTTGATCGTCTCCCGAAGAATTCTATTCACACTTGGGATGATATGACTCAACGCTTTTTGTCGCGCTACTTTCCACCATCCATGGTCACAAGCCTTCGCAATCAGATCAGCGGTTTCAGGCAAGATCCCGATGAATCTCTTTTTGACGCTTGGGAGAGATATAATGTCTTGATCGATAGATGTCCAAACCACAACATGCTCCCTGTAACATTAATCGATACTTTCTACAACGGATTGACTTTTCGAGATCGTGATACGATTAATGCAGCCGCCGGTGGCACATTCATGAAAAGGAGACCCGAGGAGTGTAGAGAGTTAATTGAGAACATGACTACTCACCACAAGAACTGGGATTCCTCTGCATCTTCTAGGAACAACCCGAGAGTCAATGTTTCTTCTACCTCAGCAAACCCTGAGATGACCGAACTCACCCGCATGATGGCTGAAATTAGCAAAAGTATTACACTTCTCACTTCAAACCAACAACAACAAGTTAAAGCGGTTGCTAATCCTTGCGAAACATGTGGCGGTCCTCACTCATACACCGATTGTCCTTAGACACAAGGAAATCCGGAAAATGTGTATGCTGCTTATGGTAATTATTCACCGAAAAATTACCAAGCTAGACAACAAGGGGATAGAAACCTGCTGAGCTACCGTTCCAACAACTACCTTTCACCCGGTTTTTCTCCTCAAAACCAAAATCCCGCCAACAACTGCAATAGAAGCAACCAAATCCCACCTCGTGCTTCTAACCCTTATCAACCACCCACCCAACAACACCCACCCATTAATCCCGATGTTGACACCATCTTGAGAACTCAAGGTGAGCAAATCAAGAATCTACAGAGCCAAATAATCAATTTGAAAGGAGATATCTTGAAGCAAGGTAATGACATCAGAACCGAGGTTCGTGATAATCTTCAATCCTCCTTCATCACTCAAACAACTGAATTAAAGAATCTGTTGGCTAGTTTCTTGCCCGAAGCTCAACCTTCTTCTTCTTCGGGTTCTCTACCTTCAAACACCGTCACAAATCCGCGAGCTAATGTGAGTGCTATAACTACGCGTAGTGGAATTACCATTGTCAATCCACCTGACTCACCACCATCATCTACATCTCCTCCACCACCATATATCCCTACTCCTCCTACACCTAGTGTTAGTACACCATTACCGTCTCCGCCTCGTCATGACGATGTATCTCGGAAGGACCCTTCAACATCACAACCTTCACCAAACCCTTATCAACCCAGAATCCCATACCCTTCTCGCATAGGCAAGACCAACGAGCTAACCAAGAATGACTGTCAAGTATCGAAATATGTGGATATGCTATCTAAAATGACCATCAACATTAGCCTTGTTGAAGCACTTTGCCACATGCCGAAATTTGTCAAAGCATTCAAGGAATTGCTTAGCAAGAAGGAGAAGCTGATTGAACTCGCCAACACACGATTAAATGAAAACTGCTCTGCAGTCCTTCTTAGAGAACTTCCGGAAAAACTTGGAGATCCCGGTCGTTTTGTGTTGCCTTGCGTGTTCAACAAAACTGAAGAATTTACTGCCCTTGCTGATCTCTGGGCTAGTGTTAATTTGATGCCACTAAGTGTTTGGAAAACACTATCATTACCCGACCTCATTCCAACAAAGATGACTCTCGAACTTGCTAATCGCACGCTCGCTTACCCTGTTGGTATAGCCGAAAACGTGTTTATCAAAGTTGGCACATTTACTTTCCCGGTCGATTTTGTCGTAGTTGATTATGAAATGGACCCTCGTATTCCTTTAATACTTGGTCGGCCATTCTTGAGAACCGGACGTGCTTTAGTAGATGTAGCCGAAGGTGAGTTAATCTTACGAGTCGAGGATGATTCAAAAGTTTTTAAAATGGGTAAGCTTACAGGCAAATCCTTTGGAGGCCGAGAATCAGTGAATATGATAAATGTGCTTGATGACTTTACCGTCTACGACAATCCTTTATTCGAGTCTTCCACTGATAATCCACTCTTTGAAGATAATGTGGACGACTCTCTCCCTACTTTAGACGCTTCTCCCATTTATGATTCGCCACCGATCTTTGATGCTTATGATGATAATGATTCTAGCTCAGAATCGGATGATTTTGATTGTACTTCTGAGTATCTCGAGCTGCCCACTTTCGATGATTTTGATGAGGCTGATACTCTCTCGAGCGATTCTTCACATGATGAAGATCCTCCGCCATCACTCGATCCTACTTTGGACGATTACTCATTTGAGGAAGATTTCTCTGAATTTCTCAACACTTACTTCCCTCATGAGAGTGATGCTCCTCCTTATGACTTTGAAGATTACCGTCTTGATCCTACTTTGGATTTGAAGCACATTCTTTCAAAGGAGAAGAAACCGATCAACACCAAAATCCGTTGCACTTATGATTTGACACCTCTTTGTCCCACTTCTGAGGACGATGTTGTGCTTCTTTGCGGATCTTCTTCACACTCGGCTGAGCCTGAGTGCTATTTTCCCTTGAAGGAAAAGGTGTTCGACCCCGGTATCGAAGTCTTTAAGCCATCTCAGTATCCACCTAATGCAATAAAAGGAAAAATCTTTGGAAATCTTGAAGACAAGCTTGCACTTCACCCTTGCTTCCACCATGCTCCATCGCTGCTTAAGGGAACCCTGCCACTTCTTCTTTGGCTTGCCTTTTTCGCCCTAAGCTCTTGCTTATTGATGGATAAAAACTATGTCTTTGATCGTGGTGGATTTGTTTCATGGTACTTCCGTTGATGATCAAGGTCGAGTCAGGCTCACGACTCGGTTAACAAAAACCAAGCGCTTCTTGGGAGGCAACCCATGCATCTATCTTTTCGCTTTCTTTATCATAAGTGTAGGGGGGACCCTTTGGCTTGCTATCTCCTCTCCTCACTTCTTAATCAGGGATTCGAGCTTCAATGATCCACTCTTGATGATTCTTGACGACCCGTGATTCCGTGTTCTACTTCTTCCCGGTTCTATCCTAAACTCTTTTCGATTCACTATTATATATATTTTCTCAATATTAAAATAGGAATCTCTTTAGTTGTCTTTTCCTTAGCGAGATTTAAACAACGTGCACAATGTCCTAAGTGTAGGGGAGTTTACTCCCACATGCGTAAACATTGAGGACAATGTTTATCTTAAGTGTAGGGGGGACTTCTATCGAAGTTAAGTGGTCTTTTCCTTGTATTTGTCCTCATTTTAACTGGAAAATCAATTTTTCGACATTTTTCAAATTTTTTGATCTATTTTGGCCTATTAGTTTTTCCCTTTTGTATAGTTATTTTCTTTCTTTGCTAGAATAAATCTTTGAATAAGTGGTTTTAATTTTCAAACGTTGTGAATCTTTTGACTCAATCCGAGTTTACTCTAGCTAGTATCCTTAACGTGTTTAAGTCAAGTTTTGCTAGGCTTTTATATAGGGAGCTATAAAACGCGAAAGTCTTAACTCTCACGGGTTAAGAACAAGAACTTTTTGCAAGTTCCTATAATTGATCCTAGAGAGTCGTTTATCAAGGGAACTTTAAAATGCGATTTCTAAACTTGAAAAAGTATAAGAATTTACAAGATCCTATAGGCGACTCGAAAACCCAAAATTTTGATTTAATAGGCTAAGTATCCACGAGTCTCATTATTTGAGATTTTAAACTGTGGAGAACGAGAGATGATAGAGCCAATTATAAGTTCGGTATTCTTTCGTGAATTTATGTGAGTTAATTATAAGCGTATTCTCCCATCACTTGCTAATAAATTTATCTGCTAATAAATAAGGTTGTACGATTTGAAAAGTTACTTAACTTCTAGCCCCAGATCGTTTAAAAGTTGCTCGGTATGGATTAGAGTTCATAGCCAAGGCATAACTTATTGAAGCGGGACGCGAAGATTGGCGAGTCCGAAAAGGCCCTAACAAGGCATGAGGGCTATATTTTGTTGCTAAAGATCCAAAGTGATGTGAAGAATCATTTATCGAAAATCAATATGAAGGATCGAGACACACGACGTAAAGCAAAACTCCCCAAAAGTCATGGAGAAGTGTATCCGAAAAGACCCTAACAAGGTATGAGGATAAATAGATCCAAGTCATAAAAGGAGGCGGATCGTTGTATATCAAAGTCCAAAATAAATAATGGAGAAAAAATGAAGAAGTCGTGGTCCAAGTATGAATCTCTCAAAACTTCAAAGTGAAGAATTCCTATTATGAAGAGAAGACCATTATTTCATGAACGTCTCTCAAGATTTGAAGTATGAAGTCGCTGCCAAATATCGGTCCGAGAAAGGTCTCAAATCGCGAAGCGAGTTATGCCAAGATATGAACTTTATGAGGTCCCGAGAAGCAGTTTTAAAAGATTTGGTCCTTTAGCTAACTATTGATTAAATCGTTCACTTTATTTTCAGACTAAATAACTATCGAAATAAGTCAAACAATGCATCCTCGTGAGCATTCAACACAACAATAAAATATAAGAGATACCCCTAGGAATAAGGGAGTCTAAGTAAATAATTGGCCCACATGAGTTCGTGTTAGTCTACTAACTTATAATAACAATGATCTCGTTTTTAAGCTTGGTTTGGAGAAAGTGAAAACTTGAGGATGATGATTATTCATAACATTTCCAAAACCCAAGGTATGCTTTTGATTTCTTTATTTTGTATGATTTTAATTTTCTATCTCTTTAATAAAGGCCAACGTGGATTAATTATGATGAAAAGTGTAATCTTGCTTTGTAACTAATGCATTGCATGAGGACATTGCAATGGTCAAGTGTAGGGGATTTGATAGGTGTGTAAACACCCATCTTTTCTACCACTTAAGTACAATAATAACCGAGCCAAAACGTGTATTTTATGTCTTTTATGTCGGAATTATGCGTGGTTTGTGTTTTTGTTGTAATTTAGGACGAAAAGGTGAAAAGTGGAGAAAACACGGACATTCACGGGCATTTACGGACTTTTATTGAAGAAAAAGATGAAAGACGAAGTCGAGAAGTCAAGAGTATAAAAAGAACGGAAGTCCACGACCATTTCTGAAGATTTATCGAAGAAAAAGTCAAAGACGGAAGTTTATCAAAAGCCGAAGAATTCAAGTCTATTTTATTGAAGAAATTAAAGACGAGTTCAAAAGAAATCCCGAAGCCAAAAGTCCTTTAAGTCCAAGTTTAAAGAAGATTAGAAGAAAAGGACTAAGTATGCAATTAATGAAGATTAAAAGAAGGAGGGACTTAACTATGCAATTAAGAAGAAAGGAAAGAGGGGAGGAAGCTTCGTTAATCCTCCCCTATGAATAGATTAGGATTGTAGTCATTTCCTTCTTGTTGGCTAATAGTGACAATTAGACCTTCCACCATTTACTTATCTTGTCATTTACATATCTTGTCAATTTAAATTCATGTTATGCACCTTAATTACCATTTAATTCCAAGTAAGTTTTCATTTTAATTCTTGTCAAATCTTTACTTTATTTTGTTAATCTATCATCTACCTTTCTTTATCTTTGATTTGTTGTGTTTATGTTTATGTTCATGTTCATGCTTTTATTTTGATCCAATGTGGTTTTTGATTATTGTTGTTAAAGTTGTTAAATTTCGTGTTTTATATTGCTTGCTTATGATTACTGTTGATGCGTTGATATTCTTATTAGATCGTTTGTGTTTATTTAGATTAATTGTTGTTTAGAACTGCTGTTTTTGGATTTCCTTGTTCTTCGGGAAGGTTGGTTTGTGTTTCTGATCTTCCAGGTAAACTTCCGAACCAAGTGAGGGAGTTAGTTCATTCGGAACTTTCAAAGTTCCGGATCAAGGGATTCATCCGGAAGTCTCAAACTTCCGGATCAAGGGAAGAAGTATTGTTCATTCGGAACTCAAGAAGTTCCGAGTAAAGACCTTCATTCGGAACTTAAAAAGTTCCGGATCAAGCAATTCGTTCGGAACTTTAAAAAGTTCCGGATCAATACTTCCGGACGAAACTTCCGAACGAAGGATAAGTTCCGATTCAGTGAGAACTTCCGAGTCAAGAGTATTCATTCGGAACTCCAAAGTTCCGAACCAAGGGGCTTCATCCGGAACTTCTCAAAAGTTCCGAATCAAGGGGGTAAGTTCCGAATCAAAGCTTTTCATTCGGAAGTCTTGAACATCCGAATCAAGGGGGACCAAAAACTTCCGAATCAAGGCAAACTTTACAAGTTCCGAATCAGTAAAGTTCCGAACGAAGCATTGTTTTGGATAAGTGACATATTCAGATCAATTTGTTCCGGATCAAGGATTTTGGTAATATTCCAAGTAAATAAGAATCATTTCAACCGAAGGTGACATTTAGGACGAGTGATTGTTCCAAACGAAGGATAATTCCGAATGAGCTGTATTCAGGTTCTTATTAGCTTTTGTCTTTGATTTTTATTTTCAAGCTTTATTTTTCCTGCCTTTTATTTAATTGTACTTTAAGATTATTTGCCTTAGTTTTATTTTAGACTTGCCTTAGTTTTAGTCGCGTTTTAAGTTTGCCTTAGATAGATTTAAGTTTACGTCATTTACTTTAGCTCCCTTTAATTTTAGTCACGCTTTTAATACTTATACTTTTACTTTAATTAGACGTAGATTTACGTTAAGAGCACCTTTACTTTTAAGTCTTTACACATTTTAGTTTAAACACTACAACGACACATCTTTATTCCACCAAAGAACAATAGAGTCACATATTAAACACAAGTTTTTCAATTCGAAGAGATTGGTACAACGAATCTTTTTAACCTGAGTAAAATCGAGTTATCAGATACCAATTGTTGTCCCATGATTTATGATGATGGATCTAAGAAATAAAGAAGAAAAGAGTTGAAATTTAGAGAGAGAAGTAGAGAGAGAAAGTAGAGAGAATATGTGAATGACTAGGTGAAATTAGATTTAGAAATAAAAACAACCAACCATCTCCTAACATGCTAGGAGAGGTATTTATAGCCTTGCCTTACATGTAGGATTTATGGGCTATGTTTGATTGGGCCGGGATTGAATAAATGCTTAGTACCTTGAAAGAGGCCTTTTAAGCTAGCCATCACGCCCATATTGTTACAACTATTCTACTCCTATTACAACGCTATAATAATCAATACATAATAAATCTATACCGATCATTCTTGTTTGACTCAATATTTTGAGGCTAATAGTGTGCATGTAAGCTTTGCTTTGAGAGTTTCAAATGCTAGAATGCATTTGTCATTAAAATCGAATGTTCTTTCTTTTTGGGTCAATGATGTCGCGATTCTCGCGAAATCTTTAATAAATCGACGATAAAATCCGACATGACCTAAAAAACTTCTAATGCCTTTAACATTAGTAGGTGGTGAGATTTTTGATATTACATTTATTTTCGATTTATCAACTTCTAAGCGAGCGCCAGACACTTTGTGTACAAGCACAATTCCTTCTTTGACCATAAAGTGAAATTTTTCCCAGTTTAGCAAAAGATTTGCTTCTTCACAACGTGCTAACATTTTGTCGAGATTATTGAGACATGTGTCGAACGAGTTTCCAAAGACGGAAAAAACATCCATAAAAACTTTGACGGATTCTTCGATCGTATCGTGAAAAATAGCAATCATTCACCTCTGAAAAGTAGCAGGTGCATTGCATAGGCCAAAAGTCACGCGCCTATAAGCGTAAGTTTCAAATGAACAAGTAAATGTGGTTTTCTCTTGGTCCGTAGGCTTGACTGGGATTTGAAAATATCCAAAAGACCATCAAGGACACAAAATTATTCATTCCTTGCGAGTCTTTCTAATATTTGATCCATAAATGGCAAAGAAAAGTGATCCTTCGCAGTTGCTTTGTTTAATTTTCGATAGTCATTACAAACTCTCCATCCGGTGATGGTTCGTGTTGGTACTAACTAGTTGTTTTTGTTAGATATTACAGTGATACCTCCATTTTTAGGTACACACTGAATATGACTAACCTATGGTCTATCGCCAATTGGGTATATTATTTCATAATCGAGGAGTTTTACTATTTCCTTTTTGACAACATCTTTCATGTTAGGATTTAGTCTTCTTTGTTTTTGCACGATTGGTTTTTTGTCATAAAAAAGTTAGATTTTGTGTTTGCAGAATGATGGACATATCTAAGGTATGTCTGAAGTTTTCCAATCAAAAGCTTGTTTATGCTTTTTTAGAACTTCGACTAGGTCAATTTTATTTTCTTCCAAAAGTTGGGATGAAATAATTACATGGAGTAATTTTTCTTCGTGAAGAGGTTTGAGGTCCAAATCCATAGGAGGTTCTTCAACAAATTTCTTAACATTGAAATCGGTTTCAAAAGTTATGTTTTCGAAAGGTGTTTTTTTTCTTCCTCGGGGGTTTCGATTGGTTCGTCGGTGTGAACGGCTATGAAGGCGTCAAATTCGGCAAAAAGTTCTTCTTCGAGGATGGTTCCTTCGATAGAATACAACATTTCTCTTCCTTCATCAAGGATAGAGTCAAAATCGGCTTCAACGACTTCGTCAATGACATCAATACTAAAACAAGTATCGCCATTAGAATACGAGTGTTTCATTGCTTCGTCGATAGAAAAAGAAATTCTACCTTCTCCAACTCCAAGGTTGAGTTGTTTTTGCTTTACTCGAATTACAGCATCGACTGTATGTAAGAAGGGTCTACCAAAAATGAGTGGTACTTTGCTATCTTCTTCCATTTCTAGAATTACAAAGTCGACTGGAAAAATAATTTTTCCAACTTCTACGAGCATGTTTTCGGCTATTCTCATAGGATATTGAAAAGATCGGTCCGCAAGGAGAACTGTAACACCCCCAAATATACACAATTCAATACAGCGGAAGACTCATTGGTGTTACGGGATATCAAATTACTCACATCATAGACAACGCTTAAAAATCACGTCGTTTAATAATAAAGCATTTCCATTCATAAATATCAAATTTACATAGGTCCCAAGTCATAGTATTTCATACAATTTTTACAAAACATTTGAATGGAATTGTTATTTAAGTGCGGGCCATGAATTCTTGTCGTCTTCTCGAGAATTACCTTCAAGTACCTAAGACAAAACATGTTAAAAGAAAAGGTCAGCGATAACGCCGAGTGAATTCATAGAGTTTAATAAAACCATTAATATATCATCGGTATATAATTATTACCGAAAATCGTTTTGTACAAATCTTTGTAATAGGCCATAAAATAGACAAAGTCATTTTATACAAATCCTTATCAAAATCATAATATAGGCTTTTGCCTTCAAAATCATTATACGAACCAAAGTCGTAAAACCATCATACAATACGTTTTATAACGTTGTATAAAGTTAAATAAAAACCGTTATATGAATATGGTTATGTAAAACCAAAACACGAACATAATATCAAAAATAAGACCCCGTATTGCTAGTCAGGCAATATATCGTAATTTAGTCCGTATACCAGTATTTCGTTATTTAGATTATTATAAGCCGCATGACATTACTACCTTACTATAACAAACAACGGGTAGGAAACTCAATTTGGCCATCTAAATTAGCGTGTCGTCACAAAAATCACGCTATGTAAATCTTCTCATACATAAATTCGCTTACCAATCAATGTGGCACGACGGCGATCAACCGTCAAGGCGAGAACTGGGGTGATCGTCCCCAAATAGTACTATTATACGCATAAGCGTCTACCAAATCCCGATAGTTCACAATTCATGCTAATGGGACTTTTAGTGACATAACCTAACTTTAATAATCTATTTCATTTCATTTATCAGGTCATATAATCATTCATCGGGTCATACAATCATTCGGGTCCAAATCAATAAACAAACAATTAGGACAACTGGTGTCCTATTTTATTAAAACTAACACGTTATCTCCCTCGCGGGTTTATAAAACATTTCATAAAAACATTTGAAAGAGTGCGAGGCTATGAACTCACGTTGATTGGGAAAGGCGGTTATCGGTGATTTGGATGTACGGTACGTGCTTCAATCACGGAAACCTAGACAAATAGTACTCGTCTTAGACTTTTGTCCAATGACTTTATAAAAACAATAGCTATGTATACATATGATGATTTTATAATTATGATGATGATCAAGTGGGATTGTACATCTTTATTTACTCATTATAGTGTTATGTATCGGTAACTTTTATACTAGTTTACTAGTTTTACTTATTTACATGTTTTAGGCTCAATAAGCCTATTATAAGCCCAATACCTTATATTAGTTTATTTTACACTTTTATTATCAGTATTATACTTTACATGTTGGGCCCAAGTGGGTTAAGCCCAATAAGTAAGTTTATAAGTGTTTACCAAACTAGTCGGGTTAATAGTCCAATAAGGCTACTTTGGCCCGTTAATGTCTATATGTTGTAAAACGTTAATCTTTGGCCCGACCGTCTAAGTTTTATTTGACAAAAACGTTAATATTTCGGTTTAAGCCGAAAAGACGTAAAACTTAGGTATATAGTTTTATAACTTGGAAAAACATTTATACTTGTAATTTATATAACATGTCCCATTTTAATATCAATATATATATCTCTTTATTTATGATTATTATCAACTAGTGGATTTTATGTATGTATATTGTATATAAAATTTTTGAGTGCTTATATTATATACTATTTATTTACAAAATCAGTCATAAATTTTAAGTCCACTAAAATGTGCATATCTAAAGTCCTATAATGATATAGGACCTCAAATATTTATGACAAAAACTACATGATATGTGCTTCATTTAACTCCTTTATAGCTACTGATTAATCAACCTCTAAGTATTTTAATAAATTCGTCCAAAATAGTGTAGGCAGATTTGCACTCCAATCTTGTTTTGATCATATCCCACTCATTATAATGACTCCATTGCATGTCTAACTCTCACATGTGTACAAGACCTAATACTTACTGTATATTGATTCCACTTTGCCATTTTATCAGTTTATCATTTGGTTAGTTACTGTTTTTATACAACCATCTTATTAAGCAAGATTTAACCATTTTACATGTGGTTTTCCATCTTTTTACCCATGTTTATTAAATCTATCAACACCAAATCCCCACATAATATTTTTTAATCATCATTCATCATCATATACATATACATAAATAAAGAAAATACAAGATTACATAATTAAAGTAACAAGGGGATAGGAAGAAAAATCTCTATACCACCAAAGTGATGAAAAGATGGGGTTGGTGATGAACAAGACTTGGTTTTGGGTAACCAATATTATGAGATATCAACACTACTTCTAGGATCACCAAATATTTGTAGACTTCTCCAAAAATCAGCCCTTGATCTCCATGGAAACTCCTTGCTAGTTGTTAAAATCACCTCCAATCAATATATCTTCAATGGGTTTTCATCATATGTGTAAATAACATATGATTTATGGTTGAATCAAGATCAAATAGGGGTTTTTTTGGGTGAAGAGTGGACGTTGATAGGTACAGTTTTGAGAGAGATTGGTGGTTTTGCATGTATGAAAATGATAAATGGTTTGAGTGCTAGTGGTTTTGTGTGTTGGTGCTAGTTTATGAAGGTAAGTAAGACATGTGTCTTACTTATCTTGTAAGCTTGACAAATGAGTGGGTTGTGTAGCTTATTTAGACACCACATGTATGGGGGCGGGCAAGTGTAAACTTGTCCCATCCCTATTAATTTACGGGTACTCCTCGATTCTAGTTTCCTCGATTTACGTGCCATCGGGTCGATGTACGAAAAACGTTTTTATAAATTACGAATCAACGGCACAAAAAGAATCTAATAAAAATTGTCTAATCAAAAACGGAGTTCAAGAACGTAAATACGTAATCCTAGGGTTTCCAGTTTAGTCGTAAAGGACGTTAAATTATTCACGTAAGCTCTAATTTCTTCTAGTAAATTTGTGAGTTTATGAACCAACACAAATTTAAAATTCCAAAATAATATTCACGGAAAAATTTATTTCCTGAAATGTCAGACTGTCACCAAAAACGGTGTATGTAAACGTAAGCACGTAACTTAGAATCCTCTGGTTTAGACGTAGTCGATGCTACTTCAAGACGTAAATCCAAATTCCTTCCCAAAATAAGTGAGTTCATAATATAACATTAAAATAATGTTTATAAATAATACTTGAGAATAAAATATCAACCATAAATTGACGGATTGTCACACGAACGCTCATTTTTGTGGGTTTGAGAATATCTTTTGAGATTTTTGCATACAATGAGTATGGCATGAGGTTGATGCTAGCGCCAAGATCGGCCAAGGCGTTATATGAGTATGAGTGATGGAAAGTACATGGGATAAGAAATCTTCCAAGATCTACCAGTTTTGGTGGTACTTTGTTTTGAACAATGCTAGAGCATTCATCATTCAGAAAAGCTGAGGAAATCTCTTCAAACTTATGCTTGTTTTTAATAATCTCTATAAGAAATTTTCCATAATTTGGCATTCCATCCAGAACATCGATTAAAGGCATATTGATTCGAACTTCTTGGATTAATTCGAGAAACTTACCATACTTAGCTTGCATCTTTTGCTTGCGTAATCGTTGAGGGTAACGCATTTTGGGTTTGTACGGTTTTGGTAAGGGGTTTGGTGTTGCTTTAGTGGTTTTGGTTTTTGTTGGTTATAGTTCATTGTCCTCATCGTCACTAAATGAGTTGATAGGTACATCTTAAGTTGGTTTCGAAGGTGATTCGTAAGATAAACAACTCCGCGTGAATACGTCATTTCACATTCTCGTTACGAGCTTGCAGTGGTTGGTATTTGTTGTTGTTCTTTGGGTTAGGATTGGTGTTGCTTGGTAAACAACCAGAAGCATGGTTTGATGTATTGTCCGTAAAGCGATCAAACTTAGCTTCAAGGTTTTGAATGGAAGCTTGGTTGTTTTTGTTTGAAGTCTCGAATTTCGTTTTGAGGTCAGTGAATGTATCTCGCATGAAAAGGTTGGTTTTCCTTTGAGACTCAATGAAGTTATCGAGCTTGGTTTCGAGACTGGGTTTGTCTTTGGTTTGAGTGGGTTTTTTCGTCTTGATTGTAACTTGGTCTATCATTAGATCTCTAATTATCGCGATCACGATTGCTTGTCATAGGTGTATCATCGTCATCACATTCACGAGAAGGATGGTTTCCTCCACAGTGTTTGCAAGTTTCACGAGATTTATTTTTCATCTCTGTATATTGAGTATCAATTTTAAGAGACATGGCATCCATGCGAGCCATAATATTTTCGGTGTCGGTTGGGTTGTAACTTTCTTCGGCAAAAGCACCGGTTGTTCGAGGGTTTTTGGTTTTGTGGTTTTTGGACCAATCAAGCTTGAGTATACTTTATCATCCAAAAGTTTCTAAGTGATGAGACTGTAATTATACATGGTCTCATCATCCAAAACGGGCTTTAAATACTAATATATGTCATAAAACACCATATTATATACTTGTGTTTGTTACTTGTGTATTTTAGGTGTGCATATCGTGAAAAAGACAAAAGATCACAAGAAACAAGCAAAAACTAACACGAGAAACGAAGCCGCACAATGAACCGGACTCAAATTATGAATTTTCAAAGAAAAGTCCTTGAAGATTTGAAGATATACAAGAATGATCCTTCAACTTTGAAGAATTGACACTTTATACCCTTGTAAATCTCAAAATTACAAGATTTGTCCCTAAAGTATGCTCAATATACAAGAAAAACCCTTGGAGTTCAAGAAGATTACACATTTAGTCCTTATTTCATGATTATGAACACAAAAGGACCATTTGTGTAATTCAGTCAAACTTGTATAAGCCTTAAAAACCCTTTTTGAAAGTTTTCATGGCCAAAGTATGAAAAACAAGACTTTATTAACAAAGGAATATGAGTTTTGGGCTAAATAAACATATTATGCAACAATTGCCAAAAGACAAGGGACACTTTTGCCATTCTCGAAGTTCAAACACACAAATACGCGCCAAACATCACCATTCCACTTTATACGGATCAAATGGGACCACTATTCACGTTCTTCACCCCCAGGTTTTACTTTTACAAAACAAAAGGTTAATCCAAATTACCCACATCCAAAACTAATTCACCCTCACAGACATACTTCCCACTCTTCACATCAAACATCCCATCACCCATGGACCCCACCCAAGCCTCCCCTTCACCAATAAACATTCGAGTTAGCCTCCAAGTAATCCTACGTGTCCAAATCAAGGGCTCACATCAACTACTTGCTCCCTACGTTCAAGATAAAGGGTTTAGATCATTTAGGACAGCTCGCAACATCAAAATGCATCTAGAAGCTCAAGGGTACTTCTGAGAATTCATAGCTAAGGTTTGTGTAGTTTTCAGCTTTCTAGAATAGTCTTAAGAGCTCTATATAAGGAGACCTCAACTTGTAAGAATCCCTTGTTCCAGTTTTTGCTTTGTCTCTTGTAATTTCCTTTAAAATTAATAAAAGTTGGTTTTTCCTAAAATTTGAATTGTAATTCCTTTTTGTTGTTTAAAGTTTGTAAGGAGAAGCAAAGGCTGAGTTCCATTAGTTGTTTTGAAAGTGTTTTGGTGGTTTGAATAGGCCACGTTTTGTTTTGAAAAAGTTTTCAAGGTTTGAAAAGTTTTCAAAATAGGGTTTCTGTTTTTAGTTTTCACTTGTGCTAACCCCTTCCAAAAGATATAAGCTCTTGCAAGCTTGTTGACACCAAGCTTGTGAAGGTTTATTAACCTTTGGTTAGGCTGTTTGTTGATTGTGTTGAAGATCCAAGGCGTTGAGGTTCAGTTTTTGAACCATCAAACAAGGTCACACTCATTTCTTGTTCAAGGTACCCTAGGTGTGTTCTAGCTGTTGAATCACACTCTAGGGAGCGTTGCTGACCTTCCCTAGGAAGTAAAGGGAAGGAGGTTCACTCTCTCTAACTTTTCTCTCTTTAATTTTTTGTTAAAAATATGCTAGTATTAAGTTGCTATGTGATTTGGTGATCTTGTGTTTGTGTTGCTTGTTTTATTGTTTAAGTATGCTTAGTGTCACCTAGTTGAGGTATTTTAATCATAAAATCAGTAGGTTATTTGTAAAAATAAAAAGTTTCTTTGAAAATAACTAAAACAAGGTTGTTTGGGATTTTTGGGATCAAAAGGCCTTGTGCCCTTGTGGCCTTGTGCCCTTGTGGCCTTGTGCCCTTGGTTCTTAGGTTTGGTTTTTACTCAACAAGTGTTTCTAAGTAAGTGTTGTCCATTGGTTAAGTTTCAAAAGGTTTGGAAAAGTTTTTGCGAGTTTTCATAAAAATCTGCCTAAGTGTTCTTGATTTGGTCAAACATATCAGCAGCTCTCAAATCTTCATTTGTTGGATTGAGGGTATGAATTTTGGTTTGCAAGTAGTCTAGGTTGGTGTGTATCTGTGCAATATTTGATTACTTGATCTGGTGGTTTTTTGGATAACTTTTAGCTTATTAAAGTTAGCTGAAGTGGTCAATTGCATCAGCAAAAGTGACCACTTGAATTGGACTTGCATTTGTTTAGCTAGTGTATGCCATGCTTTCTTATTGATTGATATTGCATAATTGGCTGCTTGTTGTTCTATTTCAAGTCTTACTTGCTTTATTTTCGAAGCTTATAAGCCAACTGGCCTATAAGCTTATATCTGCCAAAATCCAAGTCAAGTTAACCAACTGGTTAGCTTGATTCAAGGGATTCATCCTTGAGTCCTTCATCAAAAAGTATTAAAACAAGTGATAACGCCCAAATCCAACATGTTTTTGGGAGCGTTATCCGTACTTTTGTACATGTATATTGGTTATATCTATGATACTTGTGCATATTTGTGCCCAATTGTGTTTGCAAGTCTTTGTGTAGCCATTTGCAGGAATAGAGTGTAAAACAACGCAGATATGAAGATTAGTACGAGTACGAAGAATCCTAGTTAATTTCAAGACCCATGTATATGTCACAAGCCTTTAAAGATCAATTTCGGGTGCAAGAACAAGTATTTCCAAGGAGCATACAAGTCACTCAGCATGAAGTTGCCACCAGCAGAGATAAACTCGCAAACAACAAAACTCATCCGACTTGCCACCAGTAGGATTCAAGTTGCCACCCACATTTGTGTTGGCAGAATTTGTGTCTACATTCATGCAAGCTCAAGGGAGAACATACAAGAAAGTTCTAGACTTCCTTTGGCTCCAAGCATTTGTCTTTGGCTCCAAGCCAAGCATTTACTCCATGCCTTCAATTTTGCTTATAAATAAGACCCTTAGGGTCATGTAACAACATACCTTTTGATAACAACTCATATGCACTTCAATTACCCTTTCATAACCACAAAATAACTCTCTCAACCTTGTCCAAACCTCCATTCCCGGATTTGAGCAAGGTGGTGCAAGAAAAGTCACTTTTGGAGTCCAAAAAGCAAAGTTAACATCAGGAAACTCTTAGGGATCATTACCCTAATCATTAGCAACATATTTTCACTTAGTAAGAAACTTGATTATGACTTTTAAGACTATTATTTTAGAGTTTATTTCATTGTTTGTTAGAGTTGCTAAATCTTATTCTACACTTGGTAGGATGATGTTTGGTGGTATGAAGTAGTAGTTGTGATTGTGATCTATGTTTATTTCAATGTCAAGCTTTCCTTTGAACCATTAGTACTTATGTTTCATGTGAAAATTGTTATCAAAACTTAATTTGTTGGTAAAGATTTCATAGGTCGAAAGGGTTTTTTTATATCAACAAGTCATAGCCGGTTTGTCTATGATTGGCTATCTTTTGTATTGATAATTTCTTAAGAAGTTTTTATTATCAAGGAACATAATTATAAGTGTTAGCAAATTCGTGAAACGACCGTGAATCGAATGTGTTGAAATTGGATTAAGTCTTGAATTGAGTGATTGAGTCTAATGCTTGTTTTCTTTAACCACAGTCTTGACGAGGATTGAAGCTTTTGAAAACAATAGAGTGGATTATCCATCTAATTATCATAATCATATTTGTTAAACGTGTCATCACAATCATACCACTACGGATGCCCAAACTAGTCTTTACCAAGTGTTGCCTTTAATCTTATTATTAACCTCATCACTTTACTTCTTATTTATTTGTCTACAATTGCTACAATCAACGATTATAGTTTTATTTTTGAATGATCATAGGTTTTCCACATCCCCGTGAACGATCTCGGTATTACCACATAAAAGCTATACACAAACGAAAGGGCTATACTTGCCCGTGCGTTTTTAGTTAATCCGGTAATTCGTGTTTATATATTTAAAACTTGTTTCCAATCCAATACACCAGAGACGCATCAAGTTTTTGGCGTCGCTGCCGGGGTTTTAATTGTGTTCTTAGTTCCAAATCATCCTATAATCAAACCCATTGCAGCGTTCTTGTTGCCAAAAAGCCAAAAACCAAAAAAAAAAATTTTTTTGCAGCAGCATCGGTATTGTTGCTGGCAAAACCGACTTGCCGCTGGCAACAACACAACAGAAGCGTTTTTTCCGCCCGAAAAAACACTTCTGCCGCAGGCAACACCACCAGAGAACCGATTTTTTCGCCCGACAACCCTATTTTGCCGACCGGCAAAACCGAAACTGTTAAAAAAATAAAATAAAATTTTTTATGTTTTTATTTTGTTTGGTTTATTTAATTTATATTTTACTTATTTTCCTATTAGTAATCTTTTGTTTGTTTTTATTTTTGTTACTTGTAGTCTTTTTCAAAAGTTCTTCAAGACTTGAATGAACACACGTTCTTCCGGTCAAGAATTGCATAGTTCATACATAGATCCCGAACGTTATATTAATCAATCTCGAATGAAAAACCGCAAGAAGCAACCCTTTGTTTCTTTTGAAAACCGAATTCCAAAAACCAAAAACCCACCATTTGATAATCTCTTACACGCATTTGTCGTCTATAACCCATTAAACGATCTACCATTCCCAATGGCCGACGATCAATCCATGTGGGCAGCCAACCGAGTAGTAGCACCTACCCCCGAGGCTGCTATTGTTCAAGTTGAGCTTGGAGAAGACTTCACCGTGAAAGGTCATCATCTTTGAATGATCAAAGACCGCCAATTTGACGGTCGTACGAGGGTCGATCCGCATAAGCACATAGCCGAATTCATAGAGATAAGTGGCGTGTTCCGATATGGAGCCAATGTCAATGTAGACGCTATAAAACTAAAACTCTTCCCATCATCTCTATCCGGATATGCAAGAGTTTGGTATAATGAGTTAACGCCCAGTACCATTGCAACATGGGAACAAATGAGAACCTCTTTTGTTAGCCGTTTCTTTCCACCCACCCTGTACGAAAGACTCATGGGAGAAATTTGAGGTTTCGCCCAACTTCCACAAGAAACACTCATTGATGCGTGGAACCGAATGAAAGACCTACTTCGTAGTTGTCAAGGACATGGTTTATTAAAAGGAACCATCATCTAAATCTTTTATCATGGTCTCAATGAACCGACGCAAGCAACCTTGACGCCGGTGGACTCTTTCTCTATAAGACTCCCAATGAAGAATATCAATTGCTTGAGGACCGAGTTCTCTTAAATCTCGATTGGTCCAAAGATAACCGTTAAAAAACTTTCACGAAAACCGTTGCTTTCGTTGAAAGTAGCAAAATTCTAAGCTCATGGAAAAGATGGACGCTCTCACATCTAAATTCGACTCGCAATTCAAAACTATCAAAGACGAAATAAAGAGATGCGAGGCGAATGTACTCTTTGTGGAGGACCACACCCATCTACGGAGTGTGATGACACACCAATAAGAGAACCACCACAAGAAGCAAACTACGCCCAAGGATACCGAGGAGGTGGTTATCGAGGTAACTACTAAGGTAGAAACTCCGGCACATGGCTTGAGTACCCCAAAAACGAAAATCGTAACTCACAACCTCGTGAGGACGATAATTTCGTTCCATCAAACGAGAAGAAACCCGAAGAATCGAACATAGAAAAAACGTTGTTAGCTTTCATAGAATCTAAAAAATCAACAAAAACGTCCATTAAGAACCTCTTCGATCTCAAAACCAACGTTGAAAGAGGACAAAGACACCACACCACCACTATTAGTGATCTTGAAACCAAGATCGGTCGAATCACCGACCAATTAGCCAATCGTCAAAGTGGTTTGTTGCCAAGCAACACTCAAACAAACCCAAAACCATCTCTTGATAAACCATACCGCCCACCCTCCTCCCGTAATGAACATGTGAATGCCGTATTCACAAAAAGTGGGCTGAGTTATGATCCACCACAAAAACCAAACACTAATGCTCCCACTTTCACCGATGAAAGTGAAGATGAAGCCGATGAGCCCGAGAAGGAAGACACCGTTCCTCCTTCCAAACCAAAACCAAAACAAACCACACCCATTCCAACACCAAAGGCGTATACACCAAAAATTCCATATCGTCAACGCCTACGAAAGGAAAAGATGGAGGTTCGTAATGCCAAATTCCTTAATATGATCAAAGAAGTTAAGATCAACGTTCCCCTTCTTGATATCTTAACCGGCGTTCCCAACTATGAGAAATTCCTCAAAGATCTTGTGAGCAACCATAGTAAGACGGAGCAAATCTCTGCTGCGTTTCTGAATGAAGAATGTTCTGCAGCCTTACAAAGAAAACTTCCACCAAAGCTCGAAGATCCGGGAAGCTTTCTCATACCATGCACTCTAGCCAACAATGTTGAATGTCATGCCTTGGCCGATCTAGGCACGAGTATCAATCTTATGCCATACTCATTATACAAAAATCTTCCAAACAATACTTTGAAACCTACAACTATGAGTATACGTTTGGCTAACCACACTTACAAATATCCTATTGGGATATCCAAGAGCATGCTTGTTCAAGTTGGTAAATTAATATTTCCCGCCGACTTCGTAATCCTTGAAATGGAGGAAGACCATCGTGTCCCTCTCATTTTAGGAAAACCATTCTTTCACACCGCCGATGCTATCATTCGTGTGAAGAATAAAGAACTCAACCTTGGAGTTGGTGACGATTGAGTCACATTCTTAGTCGATAAAGCTATGCAACATTCTCATTCTAATGATGAAACATGCTTCCGCGTGGATGTTATCGATGAAGTAACGGAAGAAGAGTTGGATGCATTGCCTGATGACAACGCACCATTCCAAACAACTTCGGAAAAGATTAGCGATACCGAGCGTGATCGTGAATTCGAAGAACTCATGGCCCTAGATTCTGAAGTAACTCTCGAAGAAGAGGAAAACAAACCCTTCGAAGTTTTGCCTTCGAATTCGAACTTTATAGTTCCCAAATCTATTCAGGATCCACCGATGGATCTTGAATTAAAACCTCTTCCCGAACATCTCGAGTACGCTTATCTAGAGAAGGATTCACTCCTTCCGGTGATTGTCTCAGCCTCACTCGAGGAAGATGAAAACAGACGCCTTGTTTCTATGCTCAAAAACCACAAAGAAGCGTTTGCATGGAAAACATCTGATATCCCGGGAATTGATTCGCAATTTTGCAAACAAAAGATCAATCTTGAAGACGATGCCAAGCCCGTTATTGAGAGGCAACGTAGAATTAACCCAAACATGAAGGAGATTGTAAAAACCAAAGTAATCAAACTCCTTGAGGCAGGAATCATCTTTGCCATAGAAGATAGTCCATGGGTTAGTCATATTCACTGTGTTCCTAAGAAAGGAGGAATGACTGTTGTGACCAACGAACATAACGAACTTGTTTCTACAAGAACCATTTCCGGTTGGCGTGTGTGTATTGATTACCGTAAGTTAAATGATGCCACACGAAAAGATCATTTTCCTCTACCATTTAGGGACCAAATGTTGGACAGACTAGCCGGGAACAAATTCTTTTGTTTTCTCGATGCATTTTCCGGATATTTCCAAATACCTATCGAACCATCCGATCAAGACAAGACCACTTTTATGTGTCCTTTTAGAACGTTTGCTTATATGCGTATGCCTTTTGGTCTTTGCAATGCACCTGCGTCTTTTAAAAGGTGTATGATCGTGATCTTTCAAGACATGATCGAAGTATCCATGGAAGTTTTCATGGATGATTTCTCAGTCTTCGGAAACTCATGATAGTCTTGCCTTTTTAATCTAGACCACATGCTCATCTGATTCAAACTAGCTCATCTCGTGCTCAATTGGGAGAAATGTCACTTTATGGTGACTGAAGGAATTGTGCTTGAACACAAAGTCTCCGGAGCTGGATTGGAAATCGACAAGGCCGAGATCGATGTGATATCCAAATTACCACCACCCACTAACGTTAAAGCCGTTAGAAGTTTTCTAGGTCATGCGGGATTCTACCGGCGATTCATAAAATACTTTTCCAAAATCGCTAGACCGATGACCAAACTCCTTGAAAAATACATAGTCTTTGATTTCAACGAAGAATGCATAAAGGCATTTGAAAAACTTAAAGACAAGTTAATGAATGCACCGATCATGGTTTCACCAGATTGGTCGCGACCGTTTAAACATATGTGTGATGCAAGTGATTTCGCTGTAGGACCCGTATTAGGACAACGCGAAGGAAAACATTTATGTCCTATACATTTTGCGAGCAAAACTCTAATTAGCGTGCAGCTCAACTACACGATCACCGAGAAAGAACTACTTGCCGTAGTTTTTGCTTTTGACAAATTTCGATCCTATCTCGTGTTGTCGAAAATGATTGTATTCACCGATCATTCCGCGTTGAAATACCTATTCTCTAAACAAGATGCTAAGTCGCGTCTTATTAGATGGATTTTACTACTCCAAGAATTTGACATAGAAATTCAAAACAAGAAGGGAGCTGAAAATGTCGCAGCCGATCATTTATCGCGACCTGAAAATCCACACATGGAAGAGTTAAGGGATAAAGATATCGATGACCATTTTCCCGATGAAACTCTTATGAAAATCTCTACGGGCGAATCTCCGTGGTTTGCAGATTTTGCAAATTACCTCGTTGGAAGAATTCTGAGAAAAGGTTTAACCTATCACCAACGATGTAAATTCTTTTCCGACCTAAAACACTATTTCTGGGAAGATCCCTACCTTTGCAAGGTATGCCCCGATGGCATGATTAGGAGATGTGTTTATGGTGTAGAGACAAGAAAGATCCTTGATGAATATCATCATGGCCCTACTGGGGGACATTATGGTCCTTCCACCACCGCGAAAAAAATGTTTGATGCTGGTTTCTATTGGCCAACAATTTTTAAAGAGGCCTATACTCTGTTCGAAAATTGTGATGCTTTCCAACTTACTGGTAGCCTATCACGAAGAGATGAGATGCCTCAAAACAGCATCCAAGTTAGCAAAATATTTAACGTATGGGGAATTGATTTCATGGGACCCTTTCCCAAATCCCATAAGTTCGAATATATCTTAGTCACTATTGATTACGTTTCCAAACGGCCGAAGCCGAAGCTTTACCCACGAACGATTCACGAGCCGTAATCAATTTTCTGAAAAAGCTTTTCTCTAGTTATGGAATGCCGAAAGCTTTAATTAGCGATCGAGGTTCCCATTTTTGTAACAAACAAATGGAGAATATCTTAAAGCGTTATGGAGTCACCCATCGCTTTGTCTAACAGCCCACTTGGATAAGTGGACCGTTACGTGTATTTATGGCGTGTCATCAAAGAATAAGGTAAATGCCCTAAAACATTAAATGACCATAACAGAAATACCGGAATCAAACATCGATAATCCAACATAAGCTCAAAGCATGAAAAGTAAAATACTGAAAGAAAGGACTGAACAATGTCGAACAGGCAATATACAAATGAAGTCCATAAAGTAAATAAGTATGGATTTCTTCCATCCAATGCACACGCTCTCATAATCTTAATAGTATCCTGGTGTACCTGCCGTTAGAACATGAAAGAACTACGGCTGAGCATAACGCTCAGTGAACGGATATAATGCATGTTAAGAATATACTGAACTTACTGAAGCTGAAAGACTGATATGTGGAGTGTGATGAAAACTGTAGAAAATCTGATAAGTCTGATTTATAAATAATAAAACTGAACTGTTATCTGTTAAATCTGAAAACATGCATTTACTGTATTTTAATTGGCAAGAGCTTATATAGGTCATGTGCTGAAACAACTTTTGCATGGATAACTGGAGGGGTGACCTCCTCATGCTGTAGAGGGGTGACCTCTAAATAATGTGCTAGGTAGAGGGATAAGCTCTAATGTGAAGGATGTAGAGCACACACCACATTCACCTGATAACTGTAAACTGATAAGCCTAGGATGCACCTATACACCCCACTAATAACACTGAATAAATGGCCAAGCTGAACTGAATGGGATGCTGTGGGATATCACTCTCCCAAAGGTGTGTCATGACATCGGTGCCTCAAGTGTCATGGTTACGGTACCTCCGTAACTAGTACATATAACTGTCATGCTTGTATATAAGGCTCAGGCAATTTAACTTAATGATAGAACTGATAATTTAAATATATACTGGGGAAAACATTTGGCTGCAGATGGGAAGTCCTAATCATGGATAGGGAGGAAGTCCTTACTGAAAGGATGGAAAATCCGTACCTCTTGTCCAGTAACTGACTGAAGGAAGACTGAACAAACACCACTCGGGCTTCATGGAAGCTACAATAATAATAGACGCGAATAAGTTATCCGATCTTTATTTAATTTACTGATCTTATTGGCTTCTCATTTATTTATTTATGTATTTATTTCTGAACTTTTTTACGTATGTTAACTGATAAATCTGATCTTTCTTATAATTCTTTTTAATGTATTATCGATCTACTATTAATTATAGTACAAACGTATTCTGACGTGATATTAATACTATAATAGGTAACCCTGCTAAAATAGAAAGTTTCTTAAATTAAAAAGTTTCAAAATCGTTTATAATTTCTATAATAAAAATATACCCTTTTAAATATTATAAAACTATTTTAATTTAATTAATTTAAATATACAATTAAGCATTTATAAAAGTAAGTAATAAAAGGTATAATTTAAAATCTTCATTTTTAATGTTTAAACTATATCTCGAGCCTACCGAGATACCCCTTCTCGGTCGCACTTAAACAATTGAACAAAATATATAAAATTCGCCTATGTGAATTAGCGATAGAAAAACTGTCACTAAAAACTGTGTGACTAAAAGCTGATATTTAAAAATTGTCAATAACAATTCTGCGACAGAAATTTGTGTCACTAATCCGTCGCTAAACTTAAAATAAAACTGATTATTTTGTCCCAATTCTAGGTACTGATTTATAGTACGGTTCCCACTGTTTACTATATGTTTCACCCCCGTTCTTCTTATTTTCCCACTGCTTTGTTCGTGGTTAAAGTTCCCACAGTTTATGTTCTAACTTCCACTGCTTAGGTATAGTTCCCACTGTTTGCAAAAACAAAACACCCCCTTTTTGCGAGTTAACCCCAAACACCCGTGTTTGGGGTTTTTGGGATGCGTCTGATCAAAACAAGAGCACCACCGAGACACTAGGTCTCGGCTGTACATCAAGAAACCCCACCGAGACCTTATAGGTCTCGGTTTTCATGGACAATAACAAAACCCGACAAAATCACCACTGATTAAATCCTTATTACATGTTTATAATTTAAACCATATGTTCCTGATAAAAAGCACATGATTCACGATTTATAAAAAAAAGAAAGGGTGATTACCTTTAACTTGATGTTAGAATGAAGGAACACAATGATCAAATGCTAAAAAAATAATATATCAAAACCCTCCTTGTTGTTGGATCAAAGCCAACAACCACCCTATGTATTAGGGTCTTATATTTTTTTGTGTTTACTGATTTTGACAAAAGGGAAGGGGTTACCCCCGGTTTTTTTTGTTTACAAGTGAAGTGGGCTCAAAGCCCATTTATCCTTCCTTCTTTTCTTGTTATTTTATAAAAAAAAAACTGTGGCCCAATATAAGTTACGTATGTCTTGGTTTTATTTTCGACACTAACAATAGTCGTATATACTTGTTTTTATTTCTCGTGTTTCAGTTTCTGAATCGTGATAATTATTTTTCGTGTAATAATACATACGTAATATATTCTGAAACTTAATAATTATTTTCTGAATAGTTATTTATTCGTAACATTTAAATAAAACTAAGACTACGTAATTACTGTTAACGTTTCATTAAATTTAGAGCTGAGACTACACGTATTTAATATTCGAAGATTTTAAATACGGGTTTTACAATTCTAACCCTCTAAAAAATAATTCGTCCTCGAATTAAGGATGCGATAATGTTTTGGTTTTACAATTCTTCCCCTCTAAAAAGGATAATTTCATCCTCGAATTAAAGGTAATAAATTGATGAAGTTATAAGAACCGAAAGAACACGTAAACTGAAAGACAAATAAGCTGAAGGATAATTTGTCATCTAATTAAGACATAATGCTGCTGATCGGTATAAACCTGACATGACTGAAAGGACTTAACTGGATTTGTTAAAGGAAAAGGAATGAGAGGTCCGGATGGACTCCGCCGGTTCGAGTGGCTTCCCGCTCGAAACGGTTCCTTCAAAAGTATAAACATAATGAACAAACTCTTGGTCCTGATGACCCTGTCCTGATGATGGTGAATAGTTTCTGGTTCTATACTATGGATTTTCTGAATCTGAATGAATAAGCTATAGCATGTAGTATACATGAAACAATACGTACAATTATCCTGAAAAGATAACATTTATATTTCTGGGCAAGCTGCTGAAAACATATATGGACGAACTACGTGAACAATTGTACGTGCTACGTGAGTAATTGTGAACGTGGTTCGCGATTATATGAGGAACGTTGAGCATGAAGTATATCGTGAATGTGATACTTGGAACATATTGTGAACGTGATACTAGAACATATCATGAACGTATGCTGACTGAGGAAGGAATGCCAAACAATACGGCCTGAGATGTGAAACGTTTGCCTGAGTATGGAAAAACTGTGCTAAACTTGAGTCTGGTTTCTCAAGCTTTCTGTAGCCGTATTCGGTAATAAACTACGAGACGTGAATCACGAAATGAGACACGAACTTGAACGTGAACAGTGTTATGAACTCGAACGTGAGCTTAAATCATGAGATAATACAAGACGTGAACTGAAACAGCAATACTGCGAATGAGATGTAAACGTGAAAGTGAAATAAACGTGAACGTAACGTGAACGTAGACATACACGTGATCGTGAACATGAATTATGTTTGATATGATGGTCGATGGAATACCTTGAAATCGTATGATTTACTGCTGAATTTTTTGTAGGTCCACAACTACATAATCCTTTCGGATGAAAGAAAACGCGTAGGTTGATTACATGGTTGACAATGACGTAGATAGCATCATACTATTTCTGAGTAAGTGGTAACTGATAACAAATTCCATGAAATTTTGTCTCATTTCTGTTCAGAAGTTTCTAATGGTTGTAATAACTCACTAGCATGACAACGTTCTATCTTGGCCCTGCGGTATGTCAGGCCTCTAGATATGAACATAGCTGCATCAATGTGTTACACTTCTTCTATCAAAATTCTGTCTGGGATTATGGTACATTCTGGTGGAATCTGGGTGAATAGTCATGAAAGAATTTTGAGTCTGGGTAAAATAGATCTCTCCTAGCGTAGGATCTTATGTGATATAAAATTTTATTGTAGGTCCTCTCCTTTATGCGTAAGCTTAGCCATGGAAGGCTAATCGTGGGAACTGTCCGCAATTTCTGCGGTATCAGTCAATTGAGTTCTAGAAAATTGTGTGCTTTAGCCACAGGCGTCGATCTTGACCGTTTGGTGATTGCCTTCATCTTCGTAGAACTGTCTAAGATTTCTTCTGCAGAAATAGGGTGGCTCAGAAATGCCACCTTGTTCATCTGGAACTCACATCTGGAAAGATGCGTATATATTTTTCTCCTATCAGAAAATCAGCAGGATCGTGAAGAGATGATTCTCATGTTCTTCTCTAGGATTTAGGAGATCAGGATGTTATCAAAGAACATACTGACGATCTTGTCTGTGAAGTCACAAAAAAATTTACTCATAAATTTCATACTATAGCTGGGGCATTAGGGAGCTCAAACATATAGGTAAAAAATTTTAGAGAGACTATTGCATGTTCAACAGCAATCTGAAAACATCATGTTCTTCTTTCACCACTATTGGTGGCATGATCTGGAATTATTCGAGAGAGTGTTCAAGACATCATAGCAGGTCATGTAAACCTTCTATACGTGAGATTACATCGATTATGAATGGTGATTTTGTAAATTTTTTGGTGGTCGATATTTGATCTCATGTTACCAGCCTTCTGTTTGATAGTTAGGAACGATACACCTTCTGGTGGTGCGCTAGGGTGAATAAAGCCTTGTTCCGATAACTCTTGCATCATATGCTGCAACTCTTTTAAATCAGATGAAACCCTACAATAAAGAGTTTTGAAAATGGGTTCTGTTCTTGAGACAAGCTCGATATTAAATTATGTCTCGTGGTCAGGAAGGAATTTCTGGAAAACCTTCTGGAATGACATCTGGAAATTTTAGGATAATATGCTGATCATGAATTTAACGAATTTCAGAAGTCGCATCATGAATAGTGACTAGAAGTATTTGTAGCTATAAGATAATTATTCACGGGCTGATAAAGGTGAAACAATTTGTACTGATTTTTCTAGCAGAAATATAATGACTATGTTCAGGAGTTGATGAGACGGATCTCGTCGTTGACTGAAAAGAAAACTTTAATAATTTGGGTGGTGTTAATCCCACTTCAACCCATAACACACAATATTAAAATGATATTTAGAGAGAGAAAGTAGAGAGATTATGGAAGGTTAAACATTGCTTAGAGAGAGAAAGTGAATGTAACCAACACCCTCTTCCACACATGGAAGAGGGTATATATACCCTAGGCTTGTTGGGACGTGGGTTTAGTAACATGGGCCAGGCTTGGCTTGTGCTTGGGCTTAGAGACCCTAACTTATACAATATTAGCTTAAATACCAAGCCCGGTTAACCTGACTAACCTATTACAATAGAAGACCATTTACGACTAAGATGACCAATTACATTCTTGTTCGACTATATAAAATATAGGGCTAACAATATCCCCCAATGTATCGGTCATCTTTAAATGCATAAGATGATTGAGTGAATACATTCTTGTGGAGGTGATCTTCCTTCTTTTGGTCTTGTATCTTGGTCTTGATCTTGTTTGTAACGTATTTGTTCCTTCATGCTTTTGTTATCTTTATCTTGAGCCTTTGTCATTTGACTTTGAGTGCTTGAGATCTTCATCTTGTGCTCCTTGTGACTAAGATGACCTATTACATTCTTAGGTATCTTGATAATCACCATCTTGTGCTCTTGTGACTTATGAATCGACATGTTCACACTTTGTTGATTTTGAAAGGCTAACAATCTCCCATACAAATATAGTTGTAGTTAGTCCTTTAAATATTCATCAGATTTGCGGAAGGCTTTAACTTTTAGTATGAACATGTGAAGACGAATTCGGTTAGTACACAGCTACGCCACCATCTTGATATGTAGCAACATATATAGACACGGATAAAATGGCTTTAAAAACTTCATCCTAACTCGGTAGCATTTTACCTCCGGTCGGTGAAGACCGTTAGACGGTATTAGATACCGTACCTATGAACGGGTAGATTCGATTAAGAATCTCCTTGACAGAGTTTCCTGGCGGTAGTAGCTAGTTCTCTTTACTCGACCGTCTCAAAGCAGACTGCGAACTTAAAGAGTGAATCACAAGGATAAATTATCCTTCTAATTAGAGTCGTCAATTCAGAATTCCTGGAACAAGTTTGATTCAATAAGAATCACACCATTGTTGCTTTCCAGTTTGTCACAAGCTTGATTCATAGAGAATCTTACGAGTTACCTACCGCAGTGCTGTTTGAGGTTGACACTAGAAGGATTTCCATTCGTCACTGTGAACACTAATGAGTTTCACTCTGAATGTTCTGGCCAAATCACACGGATTTTGCAAAGAAACCTGGAATCAAGTTTGAACAATTAAAAATCCAAACTTTGTTGCTTTCCAGTTCTCACAAGTTTGATTCGTTTAGAATCACACAAGTTACCTACCATGGGCTTGTTTGATGCTGGCTCAAGCAGGATTTCCATCTTCATTGTGAATTGTATCACTCAGATGTTCTGGCAATATCACAAGTAATGCGTAGGACTCGATTGTGTCCTAATGAGATAATAGATTGATTTTGGTAATCGGAGGCTGGAGCAGACTACCACCTTTTCAATATTAACTAACTCGGAGTGAGAAAGTCTGTAACACCCTATTTTGATAAATGGAATGTCACGCGTGATTATGGTGTGTCATCAAAGCATACAAGGATAGATGTCTAAAACATTACATGACCATAAAAGGAAATACCGGAATCAAACATCGGTAGTCTAAAAGTAAAGCTCATCACACACAAACATAAGTACTGTAAATGAAAGGACTAAACAATGTCCATGGAAAGAGTATCAAAGTATTGATAATGCATAAAGTAAAGAAAGGCTAGAAAGCTTCCAGTCCATATGCACGTACGCTTAAAGTCTACGAGCGTCCCTGAGCACCTGCCGTTTTGGGAACATGAAAAGGAAAACGGCTGAGCAATACGCTCAGTGCACGGATGTACAAATAAAGCATGAATAATATAAGCATATAAGCATATAACAACAGAAGAAACTAAGTCCTGGATAACCCGGTTAAGTCTTAGTAAAACTGGTTTTATAGTTTGAAAAGCCTTATGTTTATCTTGTAAAAACTGTTTAACATATTTTACCATTAGCCAATATAGGTCATGAAAATCCACGTGCATGAATACTTGGAGGGGTGACCTCGTCATGCAAATTAGAGGGGCTGCCTCTAATTTAATATACTGGTTTTTGGGTCGGAGGGATCAGCTCCTTGTGAAGGATGCAAGGCACACACCAAATTCACACTGAGTAATCTGCTAAAAACCTGTAACTAGGATGCACCCATACGCCCCGCATGATAAATATAATAATATGGCCAAAATCTGAAGGGACGCCACGAGCAATCACTCCGCCGTGGGGAGGTCATAACCCTAGTGCCTCTAGTGTTATGGTTATGGTACCTCCATAACTAGGTGAGACTGGTCATGCATGTATATGGCTTTAGGTATTCTAATTAAACATAAGCAATCAAACATATAAACTTATACTATGGGAAAACAGTTGGCTGCATACGGGGAAATCCTAATAAGGAAAGAATGTCCATACTGAAAGGACGGGAATCTGTACCTTATGTCCAGCGAACGAAGAAGACGAACGGAAGAGAGTCCTACTTCAATATCACTAATGCTACATAAATACATACGTGTATAAGTATCTGATTACTGAATACGTAACAGGTTTTATATCATGTCTTAGCTTGTTTTATATGTTCATGTCATGTTTTACTGGTTTAAGCTTTATGTTGTGTTTATCTTATATTCTGTCTACTCTGATTAAGTATTACTTGTATTTCATGTATTATTATACTTGTTGTGTAATAATAAGTAACTTTCTAAGAATAGTAGGTTTCCTAAAATAGAAAGTTTCCAAAAATAGAAAGTTTCCAAAAATAGAAAGTTTCTAAAAATATAAAGTTTCCAAAAATAGAAAGTTTCTAAAAATAGAAAGTTTCCAAAAATAGAAAGTTTCCAAAAATAGAATTACTGCTTAAAATAGATAAGTTTCTAAAAATAGAAAGTTTCCATAAATAGATTAGCTGCCTTAATTACATAAGTTTCTAAAAGTAGAAAGTTTTCGTAAATAGATATAAGCTGGTTAAATAAGCTAATTATATAAGCTTAAGTGTTTTTCTGATTATTATTCTAAGTCATGTGATTATTAAGTATAGTTTATTAATTATTACATGTAAATTAAATAAACTATAGGTTAAAAGTATTTAATTAAATATAACATGATTTTAATTAAATAAAGGTAAAAATACTTAAGTTAAACATGTATTATTAACTATTAATAATATAACCTAAGTCATGTTAATTAATTAATTATAGTCATGGTTTAAATAATTAATTAATTATAAAGTCTAATTAAATATAAAATACTTAGGTTAAAATTCATGAACTAATAATTAAATTTATAACCTAAGTCATGTACATTAAATTAATCATGTCAGTATTTTTTTAATTTAATTTAAGTCTAAACATAACTAGTAAAAATCATAAGCCTTGAAAAATGATTCATGAACCGGACCCGTTACTAAAAACCATCACCACCATACCGAGACCATATGGTCTCGGTGGTGTGATATAAGCCAAGCCGAGATCCCTATGGGGTTCTGTTAGGCGTCGGCTATAAACAAAACACCCCTATAACCCTTGTTTGATTTACCCCATGATCATTAACATGTTTAAATAATCGTCAGTTAATTAAAAACATCATGATTTTATGTGATTAGTTAAATCAAAACATAAAAGAAAAGGGTTAAAAAGTTATACCGAATACGTGGATCAATAAGGATGAACACACACGAATCCTTGCACCGTTTCCAAGATCAAAATCAACCCGAACACCCCTTTGGTGTTATTAAAACCGGCGGCCAAAAGAGGACAAGGAAGAAGGAGAAAAACTTTTAGGGTTTTAATTATTTCTTGTTTTGTGAAAAGTGAAACAAGTTTTTACCTTAACCCCCTAGTTAGTAATTTTGCATGGGCTAAGCCCATGTTTCTTTGTATGCCACGGGTAGGGGCCCCACATGGGGTAACCCGTACTTTTCTCGTGTCTAAATATTATAGTGTGTTCTCGTGTTTTATCGTGTTCGTGTTTTACGTGTTCTAATTAATTATTGATCGTGACTTAATATATTTATTTGTGTCCGTGATAAATATATATATATACGTAAATAATATTAGCTCGCGATTAAATTACCTTCATGATTTCATGATCGCATGTTCGTGATTATAATTATTATTGGAATAATTATCGTGTGTTCATACGTAATAAATACTTATCGTGTTCTAACACGAACGTAATACTTGAAATTCTTATACGTGAAACGTAACGTGCTATAAAAGGAAAGTTCTAATCATGTACGTACGATCTAAAGGGTACTATTCATGGTAAAAGCATGCGGGTTTTACAACTCTTCCCCCCTAAAAAGAATAATTCGTCCCCGAATTATAGATAAAGTAGACTGGAAAAGAAGAACATAACCGAATTCAAAATATGAAATGAGGGTAAGAAGCCTGGATAGACTCCTCTATTTCCCAAGTGGCTTCCCGCTAGGTATGAACCCTCCAAAGGATTTTGACGAATGGAATCGTCTTCCTTCTCATGACTCGTTCTTGTCTGTCAAGAACTTGTTCGGGTTCTTCTATAAAAGTGAGATCTTCACGTATCTGTTCCAGTGGATACTGAACCATGTGAAGGGGATGATATTGGTACCCTCTGAGTAAGGACACATGAAACACATTGTGTACGTGTGAAAGCTGCAGAGGTAACGCTAAATGGTAAGATACTTCACCGACTCGTTCAATGATATCAAACGGTCCGATGAAACGAGGACTAAGCTTCCCTTTAATTCCAAAACGTCTAACACCACGTGTCGGTGAAACCTTAAGGAAAACGTGATCTCCTACGTTAAAATGTATGTCCCTACGATGCTTGTCGGCGTAACTCTTCTAACGTGACCGTGCTTCTTGAAGTTTCTTCTTAGCTACTGCGACCCCCTCATTAGTCATTTCTATAATCTCTGGTCCTTCAAGTGTTCGCTCACCAACCTGATCCCAACAGATTAGGGCGCGACATTTCTTGCCATACAACATCTCGAAAGGAGCACACTTGATACTTGCGTGCCAACTGTTGTTGTATGCAAACACCACCAAACAAATATGATCGTCCCAATCACCCGTCCATTCCAACGCACATGACCTCAACATGTCTTCCAATGTCTGAATCGTTCGCTCCGACTGCCCGTCTATTTGAGGATGAAAGGTCGTGCTAAGCTTAAGTTGTGTACCCCAAGCTTTCTACAGACTCTTCCAAAATCGCGAAGTCAAACGAGGATCTCTGTCTGAGACGATGCTGGATGGAGCACCGTGGAGTCTCATGATCTCTCTTCTATACGTATCGGCGAGTTTACTGACCGAATCTTCCTTGCGGATCGGTAAGAAATGAGCTGATTTGGTAAGTCGATCTACGATAACCCAAATTGCATCGTGCTTACTCTTGGTTGGCGGAAGACCGGTAACAAAATCCATGGTGATTTTATCCCACTGCCACTCTGGAATATCTAACGGTTGAAGGAGACCGACAGATCGCTGATGCTCGATCTTAACCTGCTGGCAGGTAAGACATTTGGAGACGTAAGTGGCAACATCCTGTTTCATACCACTCCACCAAAAGTACTGTTTGATGTCATGGTACATCTTAGTCGAACCATGATGTATAGATAATGGGGATCTATGAGCTTCAACTAACAAGGCTTCCGAAAGTTCTTGATCATCAGGAACACAAAGTCTCGTGCCCTGCCATAAGATACCATCTACATCTACTCTGAATTCCGTCTGCTTCTCCAAATTCTGAATTTTCGCCCAGATTTCTCCATCATCTTTCTGAGCTTCGTTGACCTAAGAGAGTAACTCGGGTTCTACTCTAAGATTAGCCCAGTAACCGTGATGTCCACGTACCATGATCTCTATGTCTAGTAGTTCCAAGTCTCTTATGATTTCCTCTTCAATTTTAATGCCGATGATCATTCCAGACTTCCTGCTAAGTGCATCTGCTACTACATTCGGCTTGCCATGATGATACTGCAGGTTAATGTCATAATCCTTCAATATCTCTAACCATCTCCTATGTCTCATGTTCAATTCACGCTGAGTGAAGATATACTTCAAGCTCTCGTGGTCCGTGAAATGTCACATGATTCTCCATATAAGTAGTGCCTCCATATCTTCAATGCAAACACGATTGAAGCAAGTTCCAAGTCATGCGTAGGGTAATTTTCCTCATAAGGCTTAAACTTTCGTGAAGCGTACGCAATCACTTTCCCATGTTGCATGAGAACACATCCAAGTCCCTTCCCCGATGCATCACTATAGATTTGAAATCCACCCGTACCATAAGGGAGAGTAAGAATAGGTACAGATACTAACTTCTGCTTCAGGTCTTCAAAGCTCTTCTCTTGTTCTTCAGTCCAGACGAATTTCTCCCTATTCCGCGTCAGTTTGGTCAATGGTAGTGCAAGGCGGGAAAAGTTCTCTACGAACCTACGGTAATAGCCAGCTAAGCCTAAGAAACTACGGACTTCAGTCACTGATGTCGGCCTCGGCCACTTAGTAATAGCCTCAACCTTCGCTGGATCCATAGTGATTCCTTCTGCTGATACAATGTGACCTAAGAATGCCACCTTGTCTAACCAGAACTCACACTTGGAGAATTTAGCATACAGCTGCTTCTGGCGAAGAATCTGTAGTACTATAAGAAGATGGTCTTCGTGTTCCTCCTTGGACTTTGAGAAAATCAGGATGTCATCGATGAAGACAATGACGAACTTGTCTAGAAATTCATGGAAGATTATGTTCATCAAATCCATGAACAATGCTGGAGCATTGGTCAGGCCGAATGGCATGACTACAAATTCGTAGTGGCCATAGCGGGTACGAAAGGCAGTCTTGGCAATGTCCTGCTCCTTAACCCGTAGTTGATGATAGCCTGACCTAAGATCAATCTTGGAGAAGTGTTTGGCCCCTTGAAGTTGGTCAAACAGATCGTCTATACGTGGCAGTGGATACCTATTCCTGATAGTAATCTTGTTAAGCTCGCGACAGTCTATGCAAAGACGCATACTTTCGTCCTTCTTCTTAACAAATAAGACCGGTGCGACCCATGGAGATGCGCTCGGTCGAATGAAACCTCGTTCTAGAAGTTCTTGCAGTTGATCCTTCAGCTCCTTTAGCTCTATGGGAGCCATGCGATAAGGAGCCTTGGAAATCGGCTCAGCTCCTGGGATGAGCTCGATATTGAATTCCACTTCACGTGCAGGTGGTATGCCCGGAAGTTCTTCTGGAAATACATCTTGAAATTCTGACACTATCGGCTGATCCTGGATAGATGGGGATTCAGCATCCATGTCATGAACCGTAGCTATATAACCCTCGCAGCCATGTGACAGTAGTGCACGTGCTTGCAGGGTAGATATGATTTGTACAGACCTTTCGGGTACGAACCCGTTGTGAATGTACTCTGGTGCATTAACATCACTGAAGATGACTCGATATGAATGGCAGTCTATGGTAGCATGATGCTTGGATAGCCAATCCATGCCCAAAGGCGTGGAAATACTGAGTCTATTTTCTAGTAGCATGGGGAGTATCCTAGCATTCTTGGCATAAGCATTAGAAATAACCTAGTGAGTAGCACCCGTATCAAACAGAACACATGCAGCTTGACCATACATATACAAGATTCCAATGATGGTACCTGTAGACTTGTTGGCCTGATCGCGAGATGTCGTGTAAACGCGTCCAGTAGTAGGAGGCGGCTTGGGATCAGCATGTCCCGATGTGCCCTCCATTTCGCCCTTACGGCAGTCCTTCATGTGATGGCCAGGAAGACCACACTTGAAGCATGCGTCACTGTCACGACGACATGGCCCTAGGTGCCTACGGTGGCAAGTAGAGCAAAGAGTATGAGTATATCCTCCAGCAGGTGCTCTGGCTGGGTGAGAACCTGATAAAACATTATACATGAGACATGATAATAGGGTACAAAAGACAATGCAGATAATCGTAAGATTGAATACCAGTGATAGCTGAACGGCTAGGCTATGAACCTCTTTGGTTCTGGTCCCTACCGTTTCCATAGTTCCTGGTAGAAGATTTGCTAAAGTGTCAGAATTATGAGTTATAACATGAAATCATAAGAAAATGGGTAAGTATTAGGACGTGCTGCCGTTGGAGTGTCCAGCGTTGTTACGGTAATTATCATTACCGCCACGCCTATCCGTAGCAGAACGGTCGTTAGTCTGACCCTTTCCGTTGGGCTGATTAGGCTGCTGCTGAGTAGCCGGCTGAGACCGGTCCCCAGTCTTCTGCCTGGAAGATACAATTTAAGAGATGAAATATTTGACATATATAGAAATCATACAGATTGTTCACCGCTTGATTTCGAATATTTACCTCTTATCGGGTTTCTCTGCTTCCCCGAACTCATCTCTCTCATGCAGCATCTCCAGCTTACGTGCTGCATCGGCCCCTTGTGCTACCGTGTTGAACATCGCACACACCAGATTTTTTGCGACCCGATGTGCGAAGAGCCCACCTAAAGTGGTGTGCCTGCTCTTTAGGAGTACCTGCCGCTGCACCAAGGAAACCAGCTAAGCGGAGAAAGCGCTGCATAAACTCGTTGCTATTCTCCCCAGCTCATTGTCGGATCCCATGGTACTCTCTCTATTCAACTTGTCTTGCTCAGCCTTGGGAAAGAACTGATCCATCACCCTATCTCTGAACTGAGCCCATGTCAAACCAGCCACCCAATTATCACCTCCCTCAGACTGCTTCAATGCTAACCACCAATTTAACACATCTCCTTCGAACCAGTAACATGCTAACCTCGCCTTGAAGACGGGGTCACAACCCATAGCATCGAAGATCTTCTCGATGTGAGCCAACCAACTTTCAGCTTCACTGGGGCTATCTGTTCTCTCGAAAGCTCGAGGACCGAGCTTGTTGAATCTCTTCATCCATATTGCCAATGTCACTGGCAGGAGGAGGAGGAGGTGCTTGGTTATGTTGCTGATTGTTGGCAGCCTGAACCTCAGCCCTGATGTCATTCCTCAGTTGAGGAAGCAAAGCTTGCATTGCAGCTTGGATCGCTGCATTGAGTTGTTCCTGCTCGCGTGTGAGAACCATCTGACAGTATAACATAAAATACATGATTAAACGGATCAAAACATAAAATATATACATGAATAAAATTTATACCAGTAAATCATGAGAATAATTTTATGTAGGAAAATTTGTACATGAATGCATGATGCAGTTTTATGAAAACTTTTGTATGCTCGAGAGTGAACGCCTATGGTCAGTTCACCCAAAATAAAAGACATGTCGAGGGGACGCCTATGGGTCGGTCCCAAATTTCAAAGTTTCGATAAAACACATGCGACTAAATAGGGCCAGTCCTGTACCAACCATTACTTAGTCATAAACCTGCGACAATGACATATATATGTATGCATGAAAATGATGAATGCATGAAAACCGACTTTCAGTTCTAGGAAGACCATAGTGACTACCCACTAATCACAGGTCATGTTTTGAGAGCATACAGGTCGAAGCCTTGGCTCTGATACCATAATTGTAACACCCCATTTTGATAAATGGAATGTCACGCGTGATTATGACGTGTCATCAAAGCATACAAGGATAAATTTCTAAACATTACATGACCATAAAAGGAAATACCGAAATCAAATATCGGTAGTCCAAAAGTAAAGCTCATCACACACAAACATATACTATAAATGAAAGGACTAAACAATGTCCATGGAAAGAGTATCAAAGTATAGATAATGCATAAAGTAAAGAAAGGCTAGAAAGCTTCCAGTCCATATGCACGTACGCTTAAAGTCTACGAGCGTCCCTGAGCACCTGCCATTTTGGGAACATGAAAAGGAAAACGGCTGAGCAATACGCTCAGTGCATGGATGTACAAATAAAGCATGAATAATATAAGCATATAAGCATATAACAACTGAAGAAACTAAGTCCTGGATAACCCGTCTATGTCTTAGTAAAACTAGTTTTATAGTTTGCATAGCCTTATGTTTATCTTGTAAAAACTGTTTAACATATTTTACCATTAGCCAATATAGGTCATGAAAATCCACGTGCATGAATACTTGGAGGGGTGACCTCGTCATGCAAATTAGAGGGGCTACCTCTAATTTAATATACTGGTTTTTGGGTAGGAGGGATCAGCTCCTTGTGAAGGATGCAAGGCATACACCACATTCACACTGAGTAATATGCTGAAAACCTGTAACTAGGATGCACCCATACGCCCCACATGATAAATATAATAATAAGGCCAAGAGATGAATGGACGCCACGAGCAATCACTCTGCCGTGGGGAAGTCATAACACCAGCGCCTCTAGTGTTATGGTTATGGTACCTCCATAATTAGGTGAGACTGGTCATGCATGCATATGGCTTTAGGTATTCTAATTAAACATAAGCAATCAAACATATAAACTTATACTATGGGAAAACAGTTGGCTGCATATAGGGAAATCCTAATAAGGAAAGAATGTCCATACTGAAAGGAAGGGAATCCGTACCTTATGTCTAGTGAACGAAGAAGACGAACGGAAGAGAGTCCTACTTCGGTATCAGTAATGCTACATAAATACATACGTGTATAAGTATCTGATTACTGAATACGTAACTGGTTTTATATCATGTCTTAGCTTGTTTTATATGTTCATGTCATGTTTTACTGTTTTAAGCATTATGTTGTGATTATCTTATATTCTGTCTATTTTGACTAGTTATTACTTGTATTTCATGTATTATTATACTTGTTGTGTAATAATAAGTAACTTTCTAAAAATAGCATGTTTCTTAAAATAGAAAGTTTCAAAAAATAGAAAGTTACCAAAAATAGAATGTTTCCAAAAATAGAATGTTTCCAAAAATAGAATGTTTCCAAAAATAGAATGTTTCCAAAAATAAGAATGTTTCCAAAAATAGAAAGTTTCCAAAAATAGAATTACTACTTAAAATAGATAAGTTTCTAAAAATAGAAAGTTTCTATAAATAGATTAGCTGCCTTAATTAAATAAGTTTCTAAAAATATAAAGTTTCCATAAATAGATATAAGCTGGTTAAATAAGCTAATTATATAAGCTTAAGTGTTTTTCTGATTATTATTCTAAGTCATGTGATTATTAAGTATAGTTTATTAATTATTACATGTAAATTAAATAAACTATAGGTTAAAAGTATTTAATTAAATATAACATGATTTTAATTACATAAAGGTAAAAATACTTAGGTTAAAGCATGTATTATTAATTATTAATAATATAACCTAAGTCATGTTAATTAATTAATTATAGTCATGGTTTTAAATAATTAATTAATTATAAAGTCTAATTAAATATAAAATACTTAGGTTAAAATTCATGAACTAATAATTAAATTTATAACCTAAGTCATGTACATTAAATTAATCATGTCATTTTTTATTAATTTAATGTAAGTCTAAACATAACTAGTAAAAATCATAAGCCTTGAAAAATGATTCATGAACCGGACCCGTTACTAAAAACCATGAACCGGACCCGTCCAAGGTCGGGTTTCCCTTGCCCCTTCCTGCTGTCGTGACACCATCACCACCATACCGAGACCATATGGTCTCGGTGGTGTGATATAAGCCAAGCCGAGACCCCTATGGGGTTCAGTTAGGCGTCGGCTAGAAACAAGACACCCCTATAACCCTTGTTTGATTTACCCCATGATCATTAACATGTTTAAATAATCGTTTTTAATTAGTTAATTAAAAACATCATGATTTTATGTGATTTGTTAAATCAAAACATAAAAGAAAAGGGTTAAAAAGTTATACCAAATACGTGGATCAAATAAGGATGAACACACACGAATCCTTCCAAGATCAAAATCAACCCGAACACCCCTTTGGTGTTATTAAAACCGGCGGTCAAAAGAGGACAAGGAAGAAGGAGAAAAACTTTTAGGGCTTTAATTATTTCTTGTTTTGTGAAAAGTGAAACAGGTTTTTACCTTAACCCCCTAGTTAGTAATTTTGCATGGGCTAAGCCCATGTTTCTTTGTATGCCGCGGGTAGGGGCCCCACATGGGGTAACCCGTACTTTTCTCGTGTCTAAATATTGTAGTGTGTTCTCGTGTTTTATCGTGTTCGTGTTTTACGTGTTCTAATTAATTATTGATCGTGACTTAATATATTTATTTGTGTTCGTGATAAATATATATATACGTAAATAATATTAGCTCGTGATAAAATTACGTTCATAATTTCATGATCGCATGTTCGTGATTATAATTATTATTGTAATAATTATCGTGTGTTCATAAGTAATAAATACTTATCGTGTTCTAACACGTACGTAATACTTCAAATTCTTATACGTGAAACGTAATGTGCTATAAAAGGAAAGTTCTAATCAGGTCTGTACGATCTAAAGGGTACATTCATGGTAAAAGCATGCGGGTTTTACAAAGTCAATAGATACGTGTTGATCTCCGTGATAATGAGACAAGTTTCTTTTTAGAGAAACCTGAATGGCTGGGGAAGGGTTGTGCATTGCATCACTGGGTCCATGACGACTTGTCTTCAATAGATGTATTGACGCAGTTTTTGCCTAAGTTGCATAGAATATTCAACCTCTTAAATGCTTACCAATACGTCATCATTAGCACCTTGTTGTGACTGTTCCAATGCTAACTTAAGTAATTAGTCCGCATTCAGCTTCGTTCAACTCCATCTTTCCTAACGACAACTATTTCTAGCTATGGGATGTCCTCGGGTAGATCCCTCCGGTTCTGGTTGGATCATAGGACTTAGTTTCCTATCCTAAACCACCTTTCGATTCCATCGTTTCGTCGTGGATAGTAGGTTGTTTTGGGTATAGATCGTAACCATAAACCATTGACAACCATTCAAAGTGCTTGATAAAAATCAAAACTTTTAACACTTTGAAAGTTTTACATATCCGAAAAGCTCCCCATACACACATGCATCGATATACGAAATAGTTTCTCACGTGAAGGAAAGAGTTGCACTTGAGTCTTTAAGATCACATGTTGCGATATATTACATTTTAATCACATTTTCTCCCCTATCTCTAATATAAAAACATAATATTAGAGATACAAATTTATTAAAATATGACAACTTTCTGAAAATCGACGGGAGAGAAACATGTGTGCACGCATGAAACATGGAACATTAAGTCGGGTTGCTCCCCTCAACAATATATGTGGGTCTTGATACAAAAATTTGATAAAATTTTGGAAAAACGACACCACAAAATATGTTGAGGTACGGAGATAAGATGCCTTTTCCGATATAATATATTACATTTGATAATTTTATATCATTTTCTGAATGTGTTGGATACATAAAATATGACAACTTTGAGATGTACCCAACAACATTAAAGACTTGATTTTAAAATGCTCCCCTTAAAAAATTAATCAAAATAACTTATGAGATTTTTCAGATATATAAAAACCATATTATGAGGAAGGGAGTGTTGAACACACAATTTTGAAAGATTTAGAAAAACCTTTTGAGAAATTCTTGAAAAATTATGTTCAACTATTTTAAAAGAATCATGATAGAAGACTTCTCTTCTATTGCTTTCAGACAGCGCACTGAAACGTACACTTCCCTTGCGGTTCCGTTTTTCATGAGCTCAAAACTTTGATTGTTTTGTGACTAGCTCATGACCGAGAAAAATAAATTTCCTGTTGTGAATTAATATTTCGTTTTTAGTGTAGTTCTCTCTCAGTCTTATCGAATTGATTAAACGTTTTCAAGCTCGACTTAATTGTTCTTGGTGTATAATAGTGTATTTGGTATTTAAGCTACTTTGACAATTTTTACAAATAAAACTCCTAAAAATGTAAAATAATATCTATACTACATAATACGTACTAAGCTAAAAACAAATTGCGAATACCACATTTATTTCAAAAAAAAATACAAAATCAATAAAACTAAAATCAATTTTAAAAACTAACAACAACTTTATAAACTGAAATTTGTAAAAACGAAACTTATATCCAAACAAACATATGGCCCTGCGAAAGCCCAACAAAGAAATCAATTGGTCTAACTAGCCACAAACAGACCTATAACTAATCTAACAGAAAAGGACTAAGGCCGCAATTAATTTCTAACTAATAGGGCAACAATATAACTAACTGTTAGACTATGGATTGTTACTGCAACAAGAGTATACACAATGAGGGATTAAAGTAGCACGTTGACCAAAATTAACCTAAATGGGAAAAGAACTCATTTGCTTCAAAACGTACCTACTGTTCTTAATATTTCTTTCCTTTCTAAATTCAAATACTTATGTCCAGCTTATTGAAAAACCCAATTTCATACTTTCCTTTGAAAGTTCACTTTTAACCACTTGAAAAAGCTTAATGACCCTACTTGACTAATGACTACTACCCCACAATATTAACTAGCTAAAATTTACAAGTTTTCTATCTTCTAAAAATTACTAAGTGAACACAGCTTTTTGAGGGCTGATGACTATCTATTTATTGAGCATACTTCTACAAGTTCAAAAACACTACTACTTTCAGCATTTAATCTATTGTATGATCGAGTTCTTAACCACAAAGATTGCTGAAAACTTGACCCACACTTTTTTCTGAACTATTAGCCTGTTTGATTGACCTACGGATTTTGACTTACTACTGAATGAGCTATGTCTCAAATTTACCTAAGGTTCCCTATCAAGAATCTATGAATGCAAACCTTTTGAACAACACCCCTATGAATGCACGAATTCAAACCTACTCTTACCATCACAAATCAGTAACTACCACAACTGAATAAACCTAGTGCTGAAAAACCCAATTGCCAAACACTAGTGAAACCATTAAGATCCTAGAATCTGTCTAAAATAAGAACTAAATGACATAAAAGAAAGAAGTATTCAGTATATTAGAATCACACAACAAAGATAAAAATGAAACCAAATAAAAAAAACAAATTGCATTCAAGAATTTCACTACAAACTAATCAATAGCAGTTATAGATCATTCAGCAAAAATCAAATCGAACAATTTACGAATCAATTACACACTACAATTAACTACAAGCAGATTGCACTTAGGAGTTTGCAGAAAAAATTGAAATGTGCTTAACCGTCACTTCCGTAGTCTAGTCCGTTGAGTCGAAGCGGAGCGCTGAGCTCGCTTGTTTACTACACGAACATCCACCAATCTGCTACCGTATCAAACAGAACTCAACGAAACACCACTATTCTGCTACCTTCAAAAACTGAAAGTAATCCTGCAAAATAAAACTGAAACAAGCGAAGAAAGAACCAAACGAGACCTCCGAATCTGAAACCTGTATCACTCGAACAAATCTGTATATTTCTAACGAAACTAATTTTCATTAATTGAATAAACTTGTTATAACGGTTTGTTAACAAACTGACTGTAAACCGACTTATGTAATCCTGGAAACAAAATTCAAGCTCATAAAAGTAGAAAAACTAAATAGCTTTTATCTAGATGAATTCTCACTGAAAAACTAACATCTATACTAGCTAAACGGAACACATACTCCAACTCTGACTGAATTGCTTAAGGATTTATGAACGGTATCTCTAACTGACTTCAACTAATCAGTAAACATCAACCAAACGATTTAAAGAATGATAAAGTTTGAAAATAGAATGAGAAAAGTAAGAAGATCAAGAGATGAATGTAAAAGCTCGATATCTCATTAGTGGCAGTAAAATGATACAATATTAACAGAAATACGTAACTGAAATCTAACAGATTATAAACCGAATTCTAACAAGATGAAGTAACTTTGTGAAAACTGAATTTTAACTACTCCTAACTAATCTAACTAACTGTGTTTTTTCTACACCTATGCTAACCGTCTCCAAATGAGGTCTTCATCTTGTATTTATAGGCATTTGAAGAGAAGGTGTAACGTGTCTTGTCCAATCCCTTGATGCCACGTGTTTAATACGAGGATTAGACTAGGGTTCTTCATCATCTCTAAATTGGGCGTTTCTTCTTTACTCCATCTTGATCTAATTCACTTGTATCATCATGTAGAGGAAAGGAAGAGGATCATTTTTGCTGTTTAAGTCTTCGTCTGAAACCCCTTGTAGCTTTCTTGAATTGATCTTGAAGGTATATGGTGGAAAAAGATAAGAGGTGGTGATTGTTAATTTCTTTTCTTTCTCTCTTCGTTGGAGAAGAAGAGACGAAAACGTGTGTATGTGTCACTTTGACCAGGTCTTGGTCAATTACCAAGTTTATAAACGTTAAGTAAACTCTTATTTTTCCTTTATTTTCCATTTGGTCCTTCATTTTTCTTATTTATCAAATGTGTAATAAAAGCTTTTAAACAAATCCTTTTTCATCCTGTGTCTTATTTGAAAGTTACACTTTAGGTCCTCGATCTTTGAAATAATGACAAGTAAGGTCCTTGAAACATCTTTCGTCTTTTCGTCAAATAAATCCTCGAAAACGCGTCTTTGATTCAAAATGTATCTCGTTTACCTGAAAACACAAAAACACAAATACCCACTAATTCTGATATTTTCCAGTTAAATATAATGTATTTGACTGTGTTTTAAGTGATTTTTGGATCATTATTGATGAGTGTTTTCACACTTATCATGGAGGATAAGTTATCATCCGTGATATACTTTCCTTAAGTTGAAGTTCGAGTTCTAATCTGACATTTACTTAGAAATCGTTTTTCATGAACTTAAAAACTTTGAATGTTTTTATGAAAAGCTCATTACCGAGAAATATGAATTTCTCGTTGAGAAGGATAAGTTAACGTCCTTGATAAACTTTCCTTATTTGAGGTCCGAGTCCCAAGCTGTGATGCGCTTAGAAGTCATTATGAGAGAATATCAAGCATCTTCATTTGCCAAAACCTCCAAGTCTTCTAGAGTCATATACTTCATACCAAGACGGCCAACGAGATACTGAAACCTATTTTGGGATAGGGCTTTATTAAAAAAGTCTGCTATCTGGTACTCAGTTCTGACAATGTATAATTCCACGATACCACGTTCCACTTGTTCCTTTATGAAGTGATATCTGACTGCGATGTGCTTGGTACGGGAGTGTTGAACCGGATTGCAAGATGTGGCTATGGCCGAATTTAAGTCATTATACATAAGTATTTTATCAAAGTGGAAGCCATAATCCGTGAGTTGAGTTCTCATCCAGAGGACTTGAGCACAACACGCGGATAGAGCCATATATTCTACTTTAGCTGATGAGAGCGAAGTGCAATCCTGCTTCTTTGACGACCAGATCACAAGCTTGTCTTCCCCTAGAAATTGTACGCTACCAGAAGTGATTTTTCAACTATCAAGGCAACTTGCGTGATCAGAATCTGAAAAAGCTGTTAGATGAAAACCGGTTTCCCTCGGATACCAAAGTCCCATGTGAAAAGATCCGTTTAACCTCTTTGAGGTGCTTTTGAGTAGGTCTGGCTTGATATCGTGCACAATAGCATGTGGCATGATGAATATCAGGCCAGCTGGCTGTAAGGTACATAAGTGACCCGCTCATACTGCGATATCGCGTTTGATCTACGGGATATGAGTACAAGTCAGCATATAGGGATTTGGTCGACGATGGTGTACCAACGCGAGCACATGATTGCATACCATGCTTTTTAAGTATCTCTTGAGCATACTTAGCTTGGTTTATAAAGATACCACGTGGGGATTGATGAATCTGGAGGCCTAAAAAGAATTCTAGCTCCCCCATCATTGACATTTCAAATTTGTTGTGCATTAATTTTTCAAAACGTTTTAAAAGTTAATAACTAAGATTTTGCTAGGTTAAAAAGTTCGTTTTTCTTGGTGTCTAATCGAATTGATCTCCGGTTAAAAGTGTGACTCAGTCGTTTTTGGTGAATAAAAGAAGGTTTGGTCATCTATTTATACTTAAAAGGTAAATGCAAAAAGTAATAAAAATAAACTAAAAACAAATAACTAATAATAAAGGAGCGAAACAAATAATAAAACGAAATTAAAACAAAACAATTAATAAAAATAAATCTAAAAGAAGAAATTAACTTTGACTTGAAAATAAAACTTCCTCAATGAAAAAGGAGAAATAAAAACTATGAGGGTACTTTAAAACTAAATAAGACAAAAACTAAAGCGAGCGCTAAATAAAAGAAAAACTTAAACTTTATGAAAAATTAATAATACTAAAATTTGACGAAAAATATAACTAAAAATAACTGACTTTCAAAATAGAAATCGAAAAAACTTTCAGATAAAACTAAACGATTACGGAACAATATTAATTAATAAACAAGCAAGCAAGCTAGTAGCTCAAAATGGCGGGAATAAATAGGAAGCTAGCAGACATGTAGGACAATCTATCGGAATGTTGTATCACAATATGAAAACCGATCACAATATGAAAAACTATCACATATGAAAAACTATCACAATATGAAAACTATCACAACATGAAAACTATCACAATATGAAAAACTATCACAATATGAAAACTATCACAATATGGAAAACTATCACAATATGAAAACTATCACAATATGAAAACCTATCACAATATGAAAAACCATCACAATATGAAAAACTATCACAATATGAAAACTATCACAATATGAAAACTATCACAATATGAAAAACTATCACAATATGAAAACTATCACAATATGGAAAACAATAACAATATGAGAACTATCACAATATGAAAACCTATCACAATATGAAAAACCTATCACAATATGGCCGTTGAAAATTGGGCAGTGTTTCGTCACAATATGCCTTAAATCCCGATCGCAATCCACGATGCCAGGGGTAGTCGCAATCCTCGATCGGAATAAGGGGATATTATAACACTTCGATCGCAATGAAGCTGTCGGAATGAGCTGTCATAATGTCAAAACCCTAATGATATTGTGATGGAAAAATCATAATATTCGGATGGAGTACAATAAGCTAAAAATCAAATAAGCACTTTAACCAAAAATTAAACCAAAACAACAATAAGAAGAACAAAATAAGCTATGAATTTAAAAACTTTCAAGATACCAAATAAGCAAAATTATAAATTGAACTAAAAGAAAAAGATTAAACTTTTGAAAAACACTTAAATGAAAATAAGCTAGACACCAATTAAGCAAAAAGCACAATAAGCTAAGACCATGAATCGAATGAAATTGATAATAACAAAAAGATAGGAACTTTTATCAAAATAAGCATAAAGATGAAAACTTTAAGATTAATCAAACAAGACAATAGATTTTTAAAACAAGAAGAGAAGAACAAGAATGATTATGAAAAACTTGAAATTAAAGATGAAGAATAAAGATTCAAATACAAGATTAAAGTGAAAAGCTTAAAACTTTAAAGAAAAAACTAGAGAGAGAAAGTAAAAACACCTACTCCTACTAAACTAATCTACTCCTAATTTTCTAACTATTCAAAATGAAGGAGTATATGACTATTTATAGGAGGAGAGGGAGTTTTTGTTTTTTCCTCTCTTTCTTTCTTTGTCTTTTCGTCTTTTAATTTCTTCGTCTTTGTCGATTTGTCTCGGGATTTGTCGATATAAAATGAACTCGTCTTCTAATTTTCTTCTATTATTAGACTTGGTTCTTCGACTTCGTTAAACTTCTGTCTTTAGTCTTTTTCTTCGATAAATCTTCAGAATAAGCTTTTGACTTTCGTTCTTTTTGCACTTTTGATCTTGTGACTCCGTCTTTTGTCTTTTTATTCGATAAAAGCCCGTTTTTTCTCCCTTTTTCATCTTTTAGTCCTAAAACACAATAAAAACACAAACCACGCATAATTCTGACATTTATGACATAAAATACACGTTTTGGCTTGGTTATTATTATAATTAAGTGGTAAAAGGATGGGTGTTTTCACACCTATCAAATGCCCTACACTTGACCATTGAAATGCCCTCATGCAATGCATTAGTTACAAAGCAAGATTTACATTTTTCATCATAAATAACCCACCTTGGTCTTTATTAAATACTAAACACTAAGGAAACTAAAGGATAGAAATATATACAAAACAAGTAAAGAAATAAAAGACTTACATTGGGGTTTTGGTTGTCATGAATGATTATCATCCTCAAGTTTCACGTTCCCCATACCAAGCTTAAAAACGAGATCATTGTTATTATAAGTTAGCAAACTATCACAAATTCATGTGGCCTAATTATTGACTTAGACTCCCTTATTCCTAGGTGTATCTCTTATATTTTATTGTTGTCTTGAATGATCACGAGGATGAATTGTTGACTTATTTTGATAGTTATTTAGGATGAAAATAAAGTGGGACGATTTAATCAATAGTAGCTAAAGGAAAAAATCTTTTAAAATGCTTCTCGGGACCTCATAAAGTTCATATCTTGGCATAACTCGTTTCATGATTTGAGACCTTTCTCGGACCGATATTTGGCAGTGACTTCATACTTCGAATCTTGAGAGACGTTCTTGAAATAATGGTCTTCTCTTCATAATAAGAATTTCTTCACTTGAAGTTTTTGAGAGATTCTTCATATTTGGACCACGACTTCTTCATTTTTCTCTAATCTTTATTTTGGATTTTAATATACAACGATCCGCCTCCTTTTAGGACTTGGATATATTTATCCTCATACCTTGCTAGGGTCTTTTCGGCTAGACTTCTCCATGATCTTTAGGGGAGTATTTGCTTTTCGTCGTGTGTCTCGATCCTTCATATTGATTTTTGATAAATGATTCTTCACGTCACTTGGGATCTTTAGCAACAAAATGTAGCCCTAATGCCTTGTTAGGGCCTTTTCGGACTCGCCAATCTTCGCATCCCGCTTCAATAAGTTATGCCTTGGCTATGAACTCTAATTAATACCGAGCAACTTTTAAACGATATTGTGCTAGAAGCTAAGCAACCTTTCAAATCGTACGACCTTATTTATTGCAATTAAATTTATTACCAAAGCGATGGGAGAAAAAGCTCATAATCAACTCACATAAATTCATGAAAGAATACCAAACTTATAATTGACTATATCATCTCTCGTCCTCCATAATTTAAAATCTCAAGGAATGAGACTCGTGGATGGTTAGCCAATTAAATCAAAGTTTTGGGTTTTCAAGTCATCTATAGGATCTTGCAACTTCTTAGACTTTTTCAAGTTTAGAATTCGCATTTTAAAGTTCCCTTGATAAACGGCTTTCTAGGATCAATTATAGGAACTTGCGAAAATTTCTCGTTCTTAACCCGTAGGGGAGTTAAGACTTTCGCGTTTTAAAGTTCCGTATATAAAATCCTAGCAAAACTTGACTTAAACACGTTAAGGATACTAGCTAGAGTAAACTTAGATAAGTAAGCTCGGGTTGAGTCAAAAGATTCACAACGTTTTGAAAATTAAAACCACTTTATTAAAATTTTTATTTTAACCAGGAAAGTAACTAACGATAACAAAGGAAAATACTACTATACAACTAGGCCAAAATAGATTAAAATTTTTGAAAAATGTCTAAAAATCAAATTTTCCGGTTAAAATGAGGACAAATACAAGGAAAAGCCCACTTAACTTTGATAGAAGTCCCCCTAAACATAATATAAACATTTTCCTCAATGTTTTAGCATGTGGGAGTAAACTCCCCTACACTTAGGACATTGTGCACGTTGTGTAAATCTTGCTAAGGAAGAGACAACTAAAGTGATTCCTATTTCAATCATAAATGATTGAATCAAAAGAGTTTAGGATAGAACCAGGAAGACGAGAATACGGAATCACGGGTCGGCAAAAGTCATCAAGAATGGATCTTTGAAAGCTCGAATACCTTGACATGATAAGAAAGAAAAAAACAAACACATACAAGGGTCTCCCCCTACACTTATGAAGAAAAACAAATAAAAAGGATAGATAAACGGGTTACCTCCCGAGAAGCGCTTGTTTTTGTTAACCGAGTCACGAGCCTGAATCGACCCCGAATGAAATGGTCCATGGGGAAGCCTCGAATGTAATACCGGGATCAAAGACCCTTTCTTCGTTCCCGGAGGAAAATAATAAAGGAGAGGACAGAGGATAAGTCTTAAAGGGTAGAAAAGTCCTCTCAACATACGAAAAGTATGTGAGGTAGTGATCCACGGGAGGTGGGGTGGGTAAAGGAATCAAAATGTCATCCCCAAAAGACATATGATTATCACTGAGCGGCAAAGCCGTAAAGGTGTCAATCATGGAATGGTCAATGTCACCCCCCGGGGTCAAAGCACTCATCCTCCGTAATGGTGTCTAAAGGAGTGGATGAAAGGTGCTCAGGAGGGAGACTTGGGACAATATCTTCATGCAGCAAATTATCAAAAAGAATATCCCCCTCCATGTCATCATCATCAATACACGAAGGTATTAAGAGAATGTCTATTTCTTCCATAGCTGTATCATTATTCTGAACTGAAGTAATAGACGGAGGTAAAGACTCTGAAATAGGAGCAGAATTCAATGCTTCAATTTTAGCAATAAGAAGATGAACTTTCAGTAATTTGTCGCAAAGAATAACGTCTTCCACCTCATCTACAAGACCAAATTAAGTGGTGAACTTCTCGTAAGTCGGAGAGAATAAATCAACATTGCCCTCATCTCCCGGGGGAGATTGAGAAATTTCAAAGGTGAAATTCTCATAGCATGGAGAAAAATCATCATCATTAAGAGCGACCTCATCCGTAAGCTCAGCAAAATTAGGGACATCACAAACCTCCTCAAATAAAGTGTCGAGACCAAATTCACTAATCTCACTCGATGAATCACAATCCTTAGACGCGTTTGGGATATCAAGAGTAGGAGTAGTAATCTCAGAAGATGGGTTGAGATCATAGATATCATCCTCGTCATCATCATAATAGTAGTATGGACGCACAAGAGGAGGAGTATAATCACTAAGATTAGATACTTGCTCTTGTCGTCGTTGCTCCGCCCTTGCTTCGCGTATGCTATCTAATTCTTGTTGAACGTATTGAATGTATTCAAAAAATGGCTCGTTCTTCTTCACTTATTCCAACAGAAGGTTGATGATCTATATGGTGGGGGATCAAAATTATGAAAACCAGAATTATAGCACGGATGTGGTCCATCATAGATAATCGGTTAAAAAGAATTAGAACACGGATTTGGCTCATAATAATTCATCGGCTGTCAAGAAAAGGTATCGTGAGGGTCCCCACAATTGTTGCAATACGGGTATTGAGGAAAACCCAGTGCTTCTTGTAGATAGCTATTACCATTGTAATAATTGTAACCCAGTTCTTGCTCGCCATGAGACGGGTATCGAATTGGACACGAAACATGCCAATGAGAATCGCTTCCAAAATATATGCAAGAGGGTGGAGTAAGTGCATTAGAAGCAAAGGATGAGTTAATCGAACTACACGAGGGACAAAATCCAGATTGTGTATTGTCGATATCATTTCCACACCGCTCACATGTACACCATTGACATGTTTTAAAGCCATACAATGGTCTTCCACACCCTGCAGCACAAGCAACATACGAATTCATTAAGAACAATAGATAAGCAAGAAGAATATTTTTGGTGCAAAACTTTCGAAAAAGAAATGCTTTTTATGATTTTTCAAATGTTTTTGGATTTCTGAAATTTTTCTTTTATGGATTTTTGAAAATTTTTGACACGAAAAATAACGTTCACGAGTGAACGGATCCCAAAATCCAACGCGTCTCTCACAAAAAACCGTTAACTTTCGACTAAAAGAGGAACTCATAATAAAGAAAGAAACAAATAATAAAACGTAAATTAAAATAAAACAATTAATAAAAATAAATCTAAAAGAAGAAATTAACTTTCGACTTGAAAATAAAACTTACTCAATGAAAAATGGAGAAAACACGGGCTTTCACGGGCTTTTATCGAATAAAAAGACAAAATACAGAGTCAAAAGATCAAGAGTGCAAAAAGAACGGAAGTCAAAAGATTATTCTGAAGATTTATCGAATAAAAAGACTAAAGACAGAAGTTTAACGAAGTCGAAGAACCAAGTCTAATAATAGAAGAAAATTAGAAGACGAGTTCATTTTATATCGACAAATCCCGAGACAACGTCGACAAAGACGAAGAAATTAAAAGACGAAAAGACAAAGAAAGAAAGAGAGGAAACAACAAAAACTCCCCCTCCTCCTATAAATAGTCATTTACTCCTTAACTTTGAATAGTTAGAAAATTCGGAGTAGATTAGTTTAGTAGGAGTAGGTGTTTTTACGTTCTCTCTCTAGTTTTTTCTTTAAAGTTTTAAGCTTTTCACTTTAATCTTGTATTTGAATCTTTAATCGCCATCTTTAATTTCAAGTTTTTCATAATCATTCTCATTCTTCTCTTCTTGTTTTAAAAATCTATTGTCTTGTTTGATTAATCTTTAAGTTTTCATCGTTATGCTTATTTTGATAAAAGTTCTTATCTTTTTGTTATTATCAATTTCATTCGATTCATGGTTTTAGGTTATTGTGCTTTTTGCTTAATTGGTGTCTAGCTTATTTTCATTTAAGTGTTTTTCAAAAGTTTAATCTTTTTCTTTTAGTTCAATTTATAATTTTGCTTATTTGGTATCTTGAAAGTTTTTAAATTCATAGCTTATTTTGTTCTTCTTATTGTTGTTTTACTTAATTTTTGGTTAAAGTGCTTATTTGATTTTTAGCTTATTGTACTCCATCCGAATATTTTTGATTTTTCCATCACAATATCATTAGGGTTTTGACATTATGACAGCTTATTGTGACAGCTCATTCCGACAGCTTCATTGCGATCGAAGTGTTATAATATCCCTTATTCCGATCGAGGATTGCGATTTCCCCTGGCATCGTGGATTGCGATCGGGATTTAAGGCATATTGTGACGAAACGCTGCCCAATTTTCAACAGCCATATTGTGATAGGTTTTTCATATTGTGATAGGTTTTCATATTGTGATAGTTTTCATATTGTGATAGTTTTCCATATTGTGATAGTTTTCATATTGTGATAGTTTTTCATATTGTGATAGTTTTCATATTGTGATAGTTTTCATATTGTGATAGTTTTTCATATTGTCATGGTTTTTCATATTGTGATAGTTTTCATATTATGGTAGTTTTCCATATTGTGATAGTTTTCATATTGTGATAGTTTTTCATATTGTGATAGTTTTCATATTGTGATAGTTTTCATATTGTGATAATTTTTCATATTGTGATAGTTTTTCATATTGTGATAGATTTTCATATTGTGATACAACATTCCGATAGATTGTCCTACATGTCTGCTAGCTTCTTATTTATTCCCTCCATTTTGAGCTACTAGCTTGCTTGCTTGTTTATGAATTAATATTGTTCCGTAATCGTTTAGTTTTATCTAAAAGTTTTTCCGATTTCTATTTTGAAAGTCAGTTATTTTTAGTTATATTTTTCGTCAAATTTTAGTATTATTAATTTTTCGTAAAGTTTATGTTTTATCTTTTATTTAGTGTCCGCTTTAGTTTTTGTCTTGTTTAATTTTAAAGTACCCTCATAGTTTTATTTTCTCCTTTTTCATCGAGTTAGTTTTATTTTCAAGTCGAAAGTTAATTTCTTCTTTTAGATTTATTTTTATTAATTGTTTTGTTTTAATTTCGTTTTATTATTTGTTTTGCTCCTTTATTATTAGTTATTTGTTTTTAGTTTATTTTTATTACTTTTTGCATTTACCTTTTAATTATAAATAGATAACCAAACCTTCTTTTATTCACCAAAAACGACTGAGTCACACTTTTAACCGGAGATCAATTCGATTAGACACCGAGAAAAACGAACTTTTTAACCTAGCAAAATCTTAGTTACCTACTCCTACTAAACTAATCTACTCCTAATTTTCTAACTATTCAAAATGAAGGAGTAAATGACTATTTATAGGAGGAGGGGGAGTTGTTGTTGTTTCCTCTCTTTCTTTCTTTGTCTTTTCGTCTTTTAATTTCTTCGTCTTTGTCGACGTTGTCTCAGGATTTGTCGATATAAAATGAACTCGTCTTCTAATTTTCTTCTGTTATTAGACTTGGTTCTTCGACTTCGTTAAATTTCTGTCTTTAGTCTTTTTCTTCGATAAATCTTCAGAATAAGCTTTTGACTTCCGTTCTTTTTGCACTCTTGATCTTTTGACTCAGTCTTTTGTCTTTTTATTCGATAAAAGCCCGTGAAAGCCCGTGTTTTCTCCCTTTTTCATCTTTTGGTCCTAAAACACAATAAAAACACAAACCACGCATAATTATGACATTTATGACATAAAATACATGTTTTGTCTTGGTTATTATTATAATTAAGTGGTAAAAGGATGGGTGTTTTCACACCTATCAAATGTTTTGGGTTCGTAGAACCAAAAATGATGTCATCAACATAAACTTGCACAAGCAATATGTCATCCCCATATTTTTTAATAAAGAGAGTAGGATCAATGGAACCTTTGGAGAACCCTTTGGATACCAAGAAGTTTGATAATTTCATCGTACCACGCCCTTGGAACTTATTTGAGTCAATATACTGCCTTATTGAGACGGTAGACTTTGTCAGGATGATGAGGATCAATGAACCCTTCTGGCTGATTCACATATACTTCTTCCATCAAATGACCATTGAGAAAAGCAGTTTTAACGTCCATCTGATAAACCGTGAAGCCTTTATGTGCAGCATATGCAAGGAATATCCTGACAGCTTCCAAACGAGCAACTGGAGAAAATGATTCATCGAAATGTATCCCTTCTTCTTACGGTATCCCTTAACTACAAGATGAGATTTGTTTTTGATGATGCTTTGTTCTTCATCCAGTTTGTTTTTCCAGATCCATTTGAAATCTAAGAGTGAAATTCCATAGGGTTTGTCAACAAGTTCCCAAATATTTAGGCGTTCAAACTGATGAATTTCGTCTTGCATTGATTCAGTCCATGCATGATCAGTCATGGCTTGATTGATGTTTGTAGGTACAGTTGAACTCACGGTGAGTGCATACATACACACATCGCCGTCGGTTTCGAGTTGTCTGCGTGTTCGAACCGATTGTGAAGGATTTCCAATGACTTGTTCAAATAGACGATCACGTGTCCAATGGTGAGTGGATGGATATCGTTGGTGGAATGGATGCATGTTGGCCGGATCAACATGTTAAGTAGAAGACTCTCCGACTTCACATACCGGTGTACCGAATGGGTTGATAAATTCTTATTCGTCTGATTGTGCATCGACTGCTTGATTGTTATATCCTTCTTCAGCATTGACGGTTGGTGATGTTGGTTGTATGACAGTTTCTTGAGTTTGTTGAGTATCCAATGGAATTGTCTCTCGAGCAACGGTTGCTAAAGTAGTTGGAGTTGTGTCTTGTTGACTTTGTTCGGGTCCATCAGAAGTACTGACAGCGGAAGGCTTTGACACAACTTTATTGTTTCCATAGTAATATTCATCAAACATTGGATCATATAAATCAACCAACTCATTGATTTGTGTCGTATACACTGAATCTGCTGTAGGAGTACTTTCTTGGCGTTCTTGCATGGGACGTACATTGTTGTGTGTAGGTGTCAATGCTGGACATTGAGGTGCGGGACTTGAGTTGTTGTGATCTAGTACCATCTGTGGCAATTCGTCAAAGATTACATGAATTGTTTCGACAATAATATTTGTTCTCTTGTTGTAAACTCGATATCCTTTCGACAATGTAGCATACCCCACAAAAATACATGCATCAACTTTTTCTTTCATCTTGTCGAGATTCTCACCGTCTTTAATAATGTAGCATAAAGATCCAAATACGTGAAAGAATTTCACATTAGGTTTCCATCTTTCGACAACGCCGTTTTGTTCATAGGTTCGAGCAATATACGTTTGATGTTCGATGCCTTATTCTTGAAAGTAAGATTGCAAAGTCTTGTTAAAAAATTCAGTACCCCTCTCTGTTCTTACGGTTAAGACTTGAGCTTGAAGATTGCGTTGTATCATGTTGAGAAAGTTTTTGAGAACCTCTGGTGTTTCATCTTTGGACTTTAAGAGGAAATTCCATGTGTATCTAGAGTAATCATCAAGAATCACTAGAATATACTTTTTCCCATTAATACTCTCTGCACGTATGGGACCACATAAATCCATGTGTAGAAGTTCCAATCGTCTTGAGCTTGGGGTTGTCTTTGTTTTAAAAGACTTACGTTTTGCTTTCCCCAACTCACAAGAAGAACAAAGATGGTCTTTGACGAATTTTAACTTAGGAATACCGGTCACAATATCATTCTTCGAAAGTAAGTTGATGGTGTCAAAGTTGAGATGTGACAATCGTTGATGCCATAATCATGCTTGAGAGGATGAAGATTTGGCCATTAAGCAAATTCGATTTAATGAAGATGTATCTTGAAGAGTTATTGTGTAGAGATCAGAACCACGAGAACCTGTAAGAAGGTCATTCCCATCGTACTCCCTAACATAGCAAGTAGTTTTCTGAAAAGCAACTTCCAAATACGCATCACAAAATTGACCAACAGAGAATAAATTGTGATTCAGTCCCTTGACGTAATAAACCCGTTTTATAGTGATATTCCCTTGAACCAAATCTCCATATCCGAGTATCGGTGCAAACTGATCATTTCCAAACCGTACCGTACCTAGAAACTTCTCCACGAAGTTAATTAGAAGCTTGAGATTGCCCGTCATGTGCTTTGTGCACCCAAAGTCCATTATGAAGAGAATGATCTCGACGAGCTGCATAAGCATTAAAAGACAATGTAGAGTTTGACAAATGGGGGCCCTTGATAGAAGTGGGTTCCAAAATATTAGTAGGCCTAGATTCTAAAGGCAAGCTAACATTCATAGAACCAATTAGAATAGTGGTTGACTTAGGTACCCATATGTATCTGGGTGGTGTAAGTTCTTGATTCTAAAGGCAAGCTAACATTCATAGAACCAATTAGAATAGTGGTTGTCTTAGGTACCCATATGTATCCGGGTGGTGTAAATCTTGAGTACCCCCGTTTACATATCCTACTCATGTTCTCATAAAGCTTCTTTAACATGTTTTGTTTATGCAGAGTAGTGGATTCTAACGCACTTAGTTTCTTAAGTGGTTGAGCAGTAGATTGGTTCAAAGTTCTTGTGGGTTTTCTAGTACTAGTGGGCACAAGAATAGGCTTCCTAGTTCTAGCATTCACGCCATTATGATTAAAAGCACAAGCATCATGATTAAAAGTACGAACACATTTTCCACATTTAACACAAACAAACTCAACATTCAAAGTCTTAACATTCAAACTGCCATTACATGTAGTTACAGACGTTTTATTCTTAGAAAACTTAAAATTCCTATGGTGGTCTTCTACTTCCATCTTCTTCCCTTGACAATTGTTAGGCATCACACTATCTTGAATTCTAGTGCTCTTAAGCTGTGGTCCGCTAACGTAGTAGTGGGAGTTACTCCTGTAGAAGAAGACACACGTTGATTAGTTTTCCTAGTATTGTGAGGTAACTGCGATGTTCCAGTTTGAGTGGACCTAGTGTTCATCATATACATTCTAGGTGCTATCACATTTGTGCTCTTATCAGCTCCTAGCTTAGGAAAAGTTTGTGGGGGGGGGGGGGGGGGGTTGCCCAAAATAGATGATTTAGGGCATTTAGCCGCATTCGGTTGACGAACGGCGGATGGTTTACCCAATTCAGACTTTCCTTTCATTTTCTCAATGAGTTTTTGTAGCTCACTGATGGCTATCCCTTTCTTGTAGATGAGCTTTGAAATCATTTATTTTGAAACCTTTTTCATTTAATTTTCGAACCGAAGAAGATGCCATTTCTTGACAATTTTTATGATTATGAGATTTTTCACCTTTTTGTAAAGCAAGTTTAAGAGAAACGGAGTGTTTCTCAAGTTGGGAAAAACTTTTCGAAAGTTTGTTATATGACTGAATTTGTTTCGAAAGCTCTACTTCAAGATCGCGACATTTCTCGTCCATTTCTGAAACTAGACATGCTACATGACAATACTGATCAAGATCGGTATACAAACCAAGTATAGCATTCATATGGTCTGCATAAAAGTATTCCTTAGAAAGTCGATCAATTTCGTTAGAAAGTTGGTGTTCTTGTGTCTTTAATTTAATTTGAACAAGATCAACTTCATCTTCAAGAGATTTAATATATCTTAAATTAGTTGTCATTTCTTTTGTAACACCCCATTTTGATAAATGGAATGTCACATGATAATTATGGCGTGTCATCAAAGTATGCAAGGTAATATGCCATAAACATACATGACCAAAGGGATAACCAGAATCAAACATCGGTTCCCACACCTAAGCCCAAAACATAAATGAAATAATTGAACTAAAGGAAGACTAAACAAGCATAAATATATGAAGGCAAGAGGAGAAGAATTCTAAGGTAGCTCCCATCCTATGCATGTCCTCCAAATGCTCCAGTCTAACCTTAGGTACCTGCCGTTTTGGGACATGGAAAGAAAGTAACGGCTGAGCAATAAGCTCAGTGCACGGATATACAATAAAGCATGGAAATATAGAATATGGAAACACATAAAGAGTATAAAGCATGAATAGTAGCGGAAATGAATAAGTCCTGGAAAACCTAGCTGTCTGTCATGTTAACTGTTTTTAGTTCTAAAAACATAGCTTATGTTACTTATGAAAATCTGTATTAGTTAATGTACCAAAAGCCAATATAGGTCATGAGGTTAACAACGTGCATGAATACTTGCAGGGGTGACCTCGTCATGCAAATTAGAGGGGATGCCTCTAATTAATTGGTAAGTGGGTAGGAAAGATCAGCTCCTTGTGAAGCATGCAAGGCACACACCACATTCACTAAGAAATCCTGACTGAAACATGTAACTAGGATGCACCCATACGCCCCACATGATAATAATAATAAAATGTCCAAATAACTGAAAATGGACGTCACGAGCTATCACTCCGCCGTGGTGAAGTCATAACACTAATGCCTCTAGTGTTATGGTTATGGTACCTCCATAACTAGGTGAAACTGGTCATGCATGTATATGGCTAAGGTAACTAATAAACGTAAGCATTTAATCTGTAACTACTATGGAAAACAGTTGGCTGTATACGGGAAATCCTAATGAAGGAGAGATTGTCCTTACTGAAGGACGGAAAATCCATACCTCTCAGTAAAAGCTAACGGAAACGATGAAGAAACTACTCCACCTTGACGGATAATACTACAAGAATAAGGATCTGAATAAGTTATCTGAAGTACATGTGTTTTACTGATTTTGTGTGTTATTAGCTTGTTATACTTATTCTGACATGTTTTACTGTTTTATTGTGTTAATTGTAGTTATCATGATGTTTTGTTACGTATTATTCATGTATTAGTGTATTATAATACTTGTATTATAATACTAAGTAACTTTCCAAAAATAGTTGGTTTCCTAAAATAGTAAGTTTCCATAATTAGAAATAAGCCGAATTATTAAGCTAGGAAAAATATAGTTTAACTTATTGGAGAAAACAAGTCATGGTTATAATGTTATAGCTTATTAAATGAATTAACTCGGTTATATATAATAAACTACATACTATATGAATTTAATTAAAATACTTGTTTAATAAAATTAATACTTAGGTTAAAACATGAATTATTTAACTTAAATAATTAAACCTAAGTCTTGGAATAAATAACTTCTTAGCTCATGAAAATTAATCAAAATAATTAATTTATAAAATAATGTCAAGTGTACCTGAGCCCTAAACCCTAGAACCCAACACGAACGGCTGGGCTGTCTTAGCCGGCGGTTGAGGCTTGCCTAGCCTTCAGTTGCCACTGATTGAACAGAGGGTCACACTTGCACTAGCCGGTTCCCACTGCTACGAGTAAAGTACCCACCGACAACAAGTCGGTTCCCACTGTTTTCACTCTAGACCCATGTCGGCCTGGGCTTGCAACTGACAGCAACCACACGTCACTACACCCCTTTGGGCTGCGGCTGGTGGTCAGGAAACACCACCAAGATTTGGATGACTCTTGGTTTGTATTTCACCGAGCCGAAAACAAAACTAAACCCCCCGTAACCTGATTAATCTATAACATTAACATGTTTTATTCTGTATTTTAAAGATTCAACACCTGTGGTCATAATTAAATAAAAGAAAAGGAATGATAGTGTTGATACAAAAGTTGGGTAATCCTTGCTAGACCCGAATTAGGCTTAATTCGGGTTGGCTGGACTCCGGCTCCTGCACCAAGTGAATTATCTGGTTGGGATCCTGCACACTAAAACAACACGCGTTAGGCTTACCGTGGGAATGTATCCCACGATTAGACTCCGACGTGAGAGTAAGTAATCGGTTAGGGTGATAGAATCGGATGAGATTTGAGTGTGTAGAATGTAATACCTTTGTGGAACCCTTGGGGGTTCCTTATATAGGCAGTGAAACCCTAATGGGATGTCACTGATGCTTCGACCCCAAGGAAAGGATACGTACCAGAATTAGATTGATTGTTATATTCAAATTATGGTGAGTGAATATCCTCTTCTTTGGGATAAATCCTAATCATAGTAAGAGTATGATTATGTCTAACCCTGTACCGGCCATGCTGGGCCGTGGGGCGCACACGTGTGTGCGGTTACTGTTCATCTAAGCCCATTAGATTAAATGACATTAATCCTATTCATCAATGATGGGCCAGATGCGGGTAGTACCCGTGGGCCGGGTTCATGACCCGACTGGGGACTATACATCATCATGTCCCCCCGGTCTAGTTGTTACAGCCGTAGGCGGAATATCTAGAATAACAAGATGCTCCCCGGACGTACCAAAAAAGATCTTTTAGTGAATGACAAATTTTCAAAATTTTGTTTTGGCCGCACGTGGCAACCTTATTAGGAATTTATTCCAATGATACCTCAGCCGCACGTGACGACCGAGACAAATTAAATGCAACATTAAATATGGTCTTACGTAAGACCGCATATCCCGACACAATTGACTGTTCACCTGCCAATTGACTGACAAAGTGCAAACAGTCAGAACCTCGAGTGGCGTAAACTACTAAGTCAGAAGTGACCCATGGGTCCCACCTGACTGTTCACTTGCCACTTACATCCCAACCACACGATTTAAGATAGTGGCAAACACGTTTCATGCATCCAACAAACCATGAATTCCAAGGCAACCCTATAAATAAGTCGCCCCCACCTCTGTGTGTAACACACAGTCTTTTCCTTCATTTCTTCCATTAAAGCTTTCCTTCTTATCACCACCTTCTTACGCACGGGTCCCTTCCTACGCAGGTTAGAATACCACGCCCTTATCTTTTTTATTCAGTAATGGCTCAAAGAAACAACCCCTCTATTGGATCCGTGCTCAACGTAATAAATCAGAAGAAATTGGAGCACTTCTGCACTGATTTCTTTATTCCCAGCAACCAACACCCTTCTCTCCCTGATGCAGGGGACCTCATAACTGAGGCACCCCAGGGAAAGATTGGCCTATACACCCGTCTATTCGATGCGGCCAACTACCGCATTCCTTTCACTCGTTTCCTCGTAGATCTCTTAAGTTATTATGACGTACATATCACCCAACTAAACTGTATAGGCGCATGTAAGATTAGCCAGTTTGAAATCCTTTGTCGCGCAAGAAGAATCCCTCCTACCGTAGAGTTATTCAGGCTATTTTATACCCCCAATTTAGTAAATGGATGGCTTTCCTTTAAGAAACTATCCCCAAACAGCCCCACAGCCCATAACAAGGCCATGGATTCGCTGAAAAACGAGTACGACCATTACTTTTTCATTGACTCAATAGTTTGGCCGACCGATTTCGCTTTTAAACATAGATTATCTCCTGACCCTCCTCCGCGCGCCGGTAGATATAATCCCCAACATTCCTAAGAAATAGATAGGAATAGGACAGGATTCCGTAGGAAACTACCCGAATCATTCCATTGTTTGCTAGGGATTAGCCGCAATTACTTCGGCCCGTCCAACAGATATCTTGTGTTTTGGAGAAGGCGTGGTGAAGGTAGGTATAGCATCCGCACACCAAAGACGTACATACACCTATTGGCTATAACTAACATACTTTGTTTGTTTTGACAGAAATGAATTTCTTTGGAATCCTTCGTCAGGGTGATCCGAAACTCATACCAGAGGGATCCCGTCCTAGACGTTAGAATGAGCTACCCATCCTTGATCATACCCGAAACGTGACAGACGCCTTAGCAGCCGTACCAGACCCCCATTCTGACGAATAAGACACAACACTCTTGATGAACTCCATGGACTTTGACAATGAAGACGGGGACAACACGATGCTGGAGAACGAAGCCGGGCCCTCCTCTCCACCTAAGATTGCTACCCCCACACATGGGGAAGAGCAGGGTGATAACATTGAGAGGACCACCTCCAGTCTTCGCCAAATGCTGGGTGATGACTAGGAGGAAGTACAACAAGTAGAGGAAGAAGAAGAAGAAGAAGATGCCCAGCCCGCCCTCAAGCGTACCCGTAGGAAGAAGAAGCGGGTAAGAAGAGTTTCTCAGGCTGAGGTTGGGGAACACAATGCCCCTGTGAAGAGACTGTGCGAGGATCACCCCCGCTATCAATCTGTTGAGAGCACCACCCAAGCCTCCGAGACGGCGCGGGCTGCACCCGTAGATCCGGTCGTACCGTTAACAAATTTCGAGCCAGTCACTCAAGTTCCCCCCACTACATAAAACTAGAAAGAACCAACATGTAAGTCTACCACATTTGTTTTGTCAAAATATCCATTATCCAAGTAAAAGGTATGGACTTCCACAGACAATATTTAATACTTATTCCAATTGTTGTTGCAGGGATGAACAAGCTGGTGCCGCACCTACCCAGGAGGCACGGAAGGAGAAGGAGAAAGAGAAGGAGAAGGAAAAGGAACATGTCCCGCACACGGCTGCGACCAGATCTGGCCCCGCCTTTGAGGAAGGTACTCGTACAGCTTCACAAGAGGTACCGGTGTCTGACCCTTATACACAATTCAACCCTAACTTGAAGATCACCACCGCCTCACGGATGAGACCGGCTGAAGAATGCCGTGATTATCTGAATAACTGCATCCCTCCCGGTCTGGTGATGTAATTGCCATGGGTACTTCCATGCGGGTAAGGTTTGAGGCCCCCTTAGAACATGTTGATTCCTTGAAGAGAAAAGTTGGCCGAAGAGAGAAGATGATTGAAGACAATGAGGCCCATATTGCCGCCCTCCAGTCCCAGTTTGCTACTGCCGAGGCTACTATTAAAGAACAAACAGCACATGCCAATGCTCATGACCAACATGTATCCTAGCTTGAGACTGAACTTGAGGCTGCAACAACTAAGGTATGTATCCGCACTGCATTACGCCTACGTCACACTATCCTGCATTCTAATACTTAATATATCACATACAGGTGACCGCGACAGAAGTTTCGGCTAAGTCTTCCTCTGACCAAGTGTCCATTCTCACAAAAAAGCTTGAAGACGCACACGCATTAATCCAAGGTGAGGAGAAACTGAAAGAGGAGCTTGCTCATGAGAGGGTCGTGGCTGAACAATTGAAGGAGGCGTCCACCCAAAAATACGCACTGTTGAATGCCCTTACCTTCGAGCGTGATGATGTGTTGTACCCGCAACTACTAGCAGCCATTGCCGGCCGCAGGTGGATGATGGGTCATGGGACGCGCTTGGCCGTCACGAAGGTGTTGGAGGCCCCACAATTCGTTCAACAGTTTATAGACCTCGTGTCGGATGGCATCGATCACGGCCGTCATGAGGGGATGGTCATTGCCGCAGAGCTAATAAGGAAGAAACAAAACTTCACAAAGCATGCCTTCTTCAACACCGGAGCTGCTGAGAAGATGACTGCCTCTATGGCTGCTATGCGAGATCTCAACTACCCCTTCTTGGCCAAGATGGAGGCCACAAAAGATGCATCCAATAAGGAGATTATGAAGAAACTAAGTCTTGATGCCTTTTCTCAGGACGAGGGACACTCCCGGACTCCATTTACTCCCTCCCCCAGCCAACTCACTCTTCCTATTTATGAAGATGTTACCAGGATCGTAGTTGGTGAACAGCCATTAAGCGAGGTGCTGGAGATGAATGCTGCTCAAGCTCTGGAACGGAAGGAACGTGGTGAGATATTACCCCGCATAGCTGAGGAGAAATGGGAGATAGGTAGGTTTCTCCCCCCATGTAGGGTGCTCCTAAATTTGTTATAACTCCAGGATAATTTGGTCTGTAACCTAAATATTCGTCCGTGGATGTCCACGGTATTTTATCCTTTTGTAACATTATTGTAAACATTTAGAATAATATTTATAAGTCCGTGGTGGTCACGAAAATTTGATAATTGGAAACTTGCTTATATTTTTTTAGATATCATATACCAGTGTCGCATGACGTTTGACGTCTTACTTAGAATAAAACCAAGTCTATATTTTACTAGACGTGCGGCGTGCGTCTTTACCATGCAAAGCACTACGTGAGCGCGACATATGGAAACTTATCACAACGTCTTGTGAGTAAGGTGTCTAGTAAGGATACATGATCCGCATCACTGGGGTTGCATCCCTCTTATGTGACAAGTTGAATTATTAGGTTCACTTAATCCTCTTACCCCGCTTGGAGGCGCATAGTACATGTACGGTTTTGAATGAATGCATATGAATAAGAGATAGCACATTATAATAATAACAACTAAATCTATACGACAAGAATTTGTTCATAGAATCTAAAAAAAAAAGTCAATAATTTGCACAACAACGGGCCGTGGAGCTAGCTAGGCACCAAGAAATTTTATTAGAACGTTTACGTTTTTTGTTTTAACAAGAATGGGAAATCCTAAAAACAAAGAGAACCTAGAAAGCATAAAAAACAAAACAAACAGAACACATGGATCTTCATTGAAGCCAGATATAGCGAAGTGTCCATGCGGAAGCCGTAGCTTTTCAAAGATAGCACCTTTTAAGATTACAGATATTCCATGTGCGTTCCAGGTCGTGGCCATCCATGTCACGCAGCTTGTACGCGCCCCGTCCTAAGGTTTCCGTAACCTCATACGGTCCTTCCCACTTAGGTCCTAGCTTTCCTGTATTCTCCGCTCGACTTGCCTCGTTGGAACGATAAACAAAATCTCCCGGTCGAAAAGAAACACCTTTAACCTTGGCGTCATAATAAGCCTTCATCCGTGCCTTGGACTTGGCCTCATTGATAGCCGCCATTTCCCTTTTTTCCTCCAACAAGTCCAGATTGATCCGGAGTTGCTCGTCATTTGTGACGACATTAACCTCTGATGTACGGATGGTCGGCATTCCAATTTCTGCTGGTATAACAGCTTCAGTGCCGTAGGCCAGTGAAAATGGAGTGTCCCCATTGGTTGTTTTAATCATAGTCTTATGTGCCCATAGAACATGTGACAGTTCATCTACCCATTTGGCACTTCGTTTATCCAAGCGTGCCTTGATGCCTTCACCCAAGCTTTTATTTGCTCGTTCCACAAGACCATTTGTCTGCGGATGTTTAACATATGCGAAGCGCCACGTGATATTCAATGCTGCGCACCAGTCCTTGAATGGATTATCCGCAAACTGCTTCCCGTTATCCGAGATGATTTCTCCTGGTAAGCCAAAACGGCACACGATGTTCTCCCAAACAATCTTTTTAACTTGTTTGCCTGTGATGGATTTAACTGCCTTAGCCTCTATCTAATTGGTTCTATGAATGTTAACTTGCCCTTAGAATCAAGAAATTTACACCACCCGGATACATATGGGTACCTAAGACAACCACTATTCTAATTGGTTCTATGAATGTTAGCTTGCCTTTAGAACCACTATTCTAATTGGTTCTATCTAATTGGTTCTATCTAATTGCCTTAGCCTCTATCTAATTGGTTCTATCTAGCATGTAAAGTACTCCATTGCGACAATCAAGAACTTAACTCCCCCTGCAGCTACAAGGAAAGGTCCTGCAATGTCAATCCCCCACTTATAGAATGGGCATGGGGATGTAATAGGTGTCAGTTCCTGCTGCGGATGTCGTGGTACTGGTCTGTGCACTTGGCAATCACTGCACTTACGAATCATGTCGCGTGCATCCCTATGCATAGTAGGCCAATAATATCCTGTGCGTAGAGCTCGAGCTACAACGGATCAGGGACCCGCGTGCATGCCGCATAGCCCTTCATGTATCTCACTTATCACATAAGTAGCCTGGCGTGGCCCAACACACCGCAACCACGGCTGTAAGAAAGAGCGCTTGTAAAGAATACCTTCTTGAAGCTCGAAGTGCTGCGACTTCCTTCTGATACGCTGTGCCGCCTTTTCCTCGTCCGGAAGGGTTTCATTAGTCAAATAGTTGATAATCGGGGTCATCCATGTAGGTCCAACTTCCTCAACTATAGCTGCGACTTCCCCCTCCATTGTAGACTTTTCCTTTAGTATTTCTACCAAGTCTTGCTTGGATAAGTGGGCGAAACTTGTAGACGCGATCTTGCTAAGAGCGTCCGCCTTCTTGTTTTCACCTCTTGGTACCTGCTTGATAGAAAACTTGCTGAAAGCAGCGATGAGTGACTTTACTTTCACCAAGTATCGAACCATGTTATCCTCCTTGGCTACGTAACCCCCTAGAATGTGGTTCGCGACAAGCCGTGAGTCCACATAGGCCTCAAGGTTGCGGACTCCCATTCTAGCGGCAATTTTTAAACCCGCAATCAACGCTTCATATTCTACCTCATTATTGGTGGTTGTGAACTCAAAGCGTAGGGCGTATGTAAACTCCTTTACTTCCAGATTCGTAAGGATGAGACCAGCTCCTGATCCATCCGTGCACGAAGATCCGTCCGTAAATAATACCCATGGTTCTGTTGGAGTTTCCTCTCGTTGTACGACCAGTCCCTCCTCATCCGGCTTCTCTATCAAGAAATCTGCCAAGATTTGGCCTTTAACAGCCGTCCTTGGTCTATAAGAAATGTTATTCTCTCCCAATAGAATGCTACACTTCTGTAGCCTACCGGCCACATCTTATCTGGAGATGACTTGTTTTATTGGTTGTTCAGTAATAACCACAATTGGGTGCGCCTGAAAGTAACGGCGTAACCGCTTCGTAGCAAACACTAATGCCAAAACCAATTTCTCCATGGAAGGATAATTCAACTCCGACCCTTGTAGTGTTCTACTTATAAAGTAGACCGAAGTTTAGACTTGTCCCTATCCGTCATGAGTACCGCACTTATTGCTCCATGTGTGGCTGACAGATACATGATGAGCTCCTCCTTGGGTCGGGGGGCCACCAGCATGGGAAGAGATGCGAGGTGTTGCTTGAGCTGACCAAAAGCTTCCTCCTCTTATTTTGTCCACCAGAAATCTCCCTTCTTGATGCACTTCTTGAGTGTTTTGAATAGGGGGAGTGACTTCTCCGCGGACTTCGACAAGAACCTGTTTAGCCCTGCCAACTTCCCATTTAATGATTGCACCTCTTTCCGTGTCTGAGGAGATGGTAACTGTATTACCGCGTACGTATTTTCCAGGCAAGGCTTGATTCCATTTGGATCAATCATATATCCAAGTAACATCCCTTCAGTTACCCCGAACGTGCATTTCTTTGGATTCAGTTTCATATTAATCCTCCTCAATGTGTCAAACGTCTCTTGGACGTCACGGAGAAGTGCATCCTCCGTATGACTTTTGATGACTAAATCATCAACATAGACCTCAAGATTGCGGCCTATCTGTGAATCGAAGGCTTTGTCAACAAGCCGCTGATATGTTGCCCCGACGTTCTTTAGTCCGAATGGCATTTTTGTATAACGGTATACGCCTTGACTAGTATGGAACGCCGTCTTCTCTGCGTCCTCTTCCGCCATCTAGATCTGGTGGTATCCTTTGTATGCGTCTAAGAAGCACTTAAAGGGATATCCACATAGGGATTCCACCTTCCAATCAATCTCCGGTAACGGATAGCAGTCCTGCGGACAGGCTTTGTTCAGATACGTGAAGTCTACGCACATGCGCCAGCTCCCATCATTCTTTTTGACCATGACCGGGTTGGATAACCACTCGTGGTAGTATACCTCGCGCATGATACCTGCATCCACCAATTTCCGTACTTCATCCAATTTTACTTGGCTACGTTTTGGTGCCTGACCGCGCTTCTTTTGCTTAACGGGAGGATATCCCTGGCGGATTTGGAGCTTATGTTCTGCTATCGCACGCGGTACGCCCGTCATATGCTTGGGCTCCAATGCGAATACATCTAAGTTTGCCTTTAGGGGCGAGCACATGGCCCTCTTGCCGCTATCCGAGAGTGTTCCCCCTATGGGTACCTCTTGTTCCGGATAATCAGGATGGATTGCCACCTTCCAATTGGGAGGTGGTGATCCATCCTTGGGGGGAACAGGTGGAACTGGTGTTGTCACGGCATGACACTCGGATGCTGGTATGATTGTGTTATAGATAGTGACAATTCCTCCTTCCACAGGGAATTTAATCATTCCGTGAGCTGTGGAGGGTACTGCCCGTATGGCCAGGATATCTGGTCTGCCTATGATCCCATTGTATGGAGATTGTGAGCGTATCACAATAAAGTTCATCCACGCCGTGGTGGAATGCTCTTCATTCCTAATGGTTACAAGCAGACGCACCTGTCCTATTGGCCAGATGGTGTCTCCACTAAATCCGATGAGCGGCGTCGTGGCCGGTACTAATTGGCTTCTTATTTCTGGTCGTAACTGTACGAAACAGTGCTCGTATAGTAAATCTGTTGATGACCCTCCATCCACATACATACGGCGGACATTGTGTGTTCCAATGCTTATCTCCACCGTGAGAGGTGCATCGGCTACATCACTTGCCGTGATGGGAGGGAATGAGATATCTCTATCGCGTGAAAATTTTTGGCTAATTTTCTACCTTGTGCGGTGCTGCCTGGATTGGATCATGTATATAGTTGAAGGTTTGTCCTTTTAGGGATCCTTTTTGTCATACTTCTTGTTGTCCTTTCCATCCTTCCAATCCTTGACCAAATGTTTGAGTTTGCCTGACTTGATCAGTGACTCAATGTGCTTCTTGATTTGGATAGATTCCTCCGTGCCGTGGCCCTCGTCGTTGTGGAATTCGCAAAAGCGATTTCCTTGACGACGGTCCACCGGAGTCGTCATTGGGGGAGGTCTCGGGAAGTTAGCCCCTTGTGTTAGCAAGATCTCCCGGTAGGACATCTTTAGAGGGGTAAATTTATCCTCCGACCGCCATCCTTTGTTTTGGCTCTTGTAGTCCGAGCTCCTCCCACTACCCTGGCTGCTTTGACCACCAGACTGTCTCCTGGACTGGTCGTTCGATCGATAGTTGTTTCCTTTTGAAGGGTAAGCCGCGGCTACCACGGTTTCTCCCTCTATGAAGTTCCTGACCGTTTCCATAAGGTCGTCATACTTCTCTGGTCGCTTGTCATTGAGACGTCTGATTAATTCCCTGTCTGTTATGGCATGCATATAATTGAAAATTTTTAGAAGTTCCGGCATTGTCTTTATGCGTATGCACTCGTCATTGAAGCGTTCGGTGATGGCCTCCATAGACTCCCCAGGCCGTTGCTTGACAGTTTCCAATGAGACTGGGTCCCTATTATACTTCTTTTGCTGAGTATAATTGTTCTTGAACGCAGTACGTAGTTCAGTGAAGCTATCGATGCTTCGGGGAGGAAGTCCCTCAAACCAATCACGAGCATTGCCGATCAGGATTGAATTGAACATTTGGCACCATATAGGAATGGGCCATCGTTCAATTTTCTTCTGCGTGTCAAATATCTTTAGGTGATCGTCCGGATCACCAGTCCCATCATAAGTCTTGACGCATGCCGGCATGTGACGCTTTGTATCCTCGGAGTAATTTTGTATGCGGAGGGTAAAAGGATCTTCCATGGGATCAGCCCATGGACGGGTGAAATTAGGATCACACCATGGGCGGGGAAGATCTTCTGCTTCCGCCTCGCGATAATAGGGTCCGTCGTAATACTCTTCATTCTCTGGTGGCGGTGGAGGAGTACGCCTGGGTCGGTGACGTTTGGGTGGATGGTCATCTGAATCCTCTCCTGATGGACCGGGAGAAGGGGGCGGTGCCCCATTCTTTTGTTGAGGATCGCTCTTGTGAGAAGAGCTAGGAGCCTTCTTCCCGGTATTCATCTTGTCCCACACGCTTGTGCGGCGATTAGTTCTGGTCGGGGCCAGATCTGGTCGTTCGGGTGAACCGTCAGACCTCTCTCCCTCCTCACGGGATTGTAGTAGTTCCTGCATAATACGATCCCCTATGCGTTTGAACATATTCCTAGGTTGAGGGGTTTCCTCAAATAGGTTTCGCTCCTGGGGTCGTATCTTTCGCTTCCTTTGAATTTGAGGAGAGGTGCCCGGTCCGGCACTACCAAAGTTGAGCCTAGATTGGAGGTCCTTCCCTAGGTTCAACCTGGATGCGATTCCTGGGACGATCCTCTCGAAGTTCTACGTGAGACCTCGAGTGAGATTTTCCTCACTATGTGGTTTGACCTCCACTTCTTCTTCAGTCGATGGTCTGTGCGGCTCCTTGTTAGGCGGGTTGGGCACACTCCCTGGATCAGGGTTATCCAAGGTCGAGGTAGGTGGTGGGGTGACGGCGAACGTGCTTGTCACACCCATGGACTGAAGACCACTTCGGTTATTCGGTCTGCCTGTTTGGTTACTAGGGGATCGGTTGGGAATGAGTATTCCGTCCCCTGGGGACTTCCGGTTCGCAGGATTTGTGTTCCTGGGGTTTCCTTGCGGATGTCCTTTTGTCATTGAGAGATCGAGATGAGATTTTCTCTAGCTTAGTGTATTTGTCCCACGGATGGCGGCAACTTGGTGATACAAAAGTTGGGTAATCCTTGCTAGACCCGAATTAGGCTTAATTCGGGTTGGCTGGACTCTGGCTCCTGCATCAAGTGAATTATCTGGTTGGGATCCTGCACACTAAAATAATACGTGTTAGGCTTACCGTGGGAATGTATCCCACGATTAGACTCCGGCGTGAGAGTAAGTAATCGGTTAGGGTGATAGAATCGGATGAGATGTGAGTGTGTAGAATGTAATACCTTTGTGGAACCCTTGGGGGTTCCTTATATAGGCAGTGAAACCCTAATGGGTTGTCACTGATGCTTCGGCCCCAAGGAAAGGATAAGTACCAGAATTAGATTGATTGTTATCTTCTAATTATGGTGAGTGAATATCCTCTTCTTTGGGATAAATCCTAATCATAGTAAGAGTATGATTCTGTCTAACCCTGTATTGGCCATGCTGGGCCGTGGGTCGCACACATGTGTGTGGTTACTGTTCATCTAAGCCCATTAGCTTAAATGACATTAATCCCATCCATCAATGATATGGGCCGGGTTCATGACCCGGCTAGGGACTATACGTCATCAGATAGGGTTTGATTAAATACCGAATGTGTGAATGGATTAAGCATTAGAACATGAACACAAACACGAACTCCTTTTAGATCAAAACTTGAAGTCTCTCCCCCTTGTTTTTTGTTTCTTGGCCGGCGGCTATGCACAAGGAATTAGGATTTCTTCATTTTTTATGAAACTTGTATAATAAATCCCTGGAGATCTATTTTTACTAGTTAAATGGTTAACGGGTCGGGCCTTGGGATCTTTCTTATCTCTTCTATTTTGGGCGGCCCCTATACATACATACACACACGTTTCGTTTAAGTTTTTCATGCTTAAATATTTATCGAGTGCGTTCGTGTTTTTCATATCGGCGTTTACTCTTGTCATGTATTTAGTATTATACGTAAATACTTATCATGTACTAATAATATACGAAATGTTCGTAAATAATATTCGTGACACGTGTCTTAAAATATTACATGTACCGTTTTAATTCAGATCGTGATTTCGTGCATTTAATATTCTTGGTATTTTAGCGGGTTTTACAAATCTTCCCCTCTAAAAGAATAATTCGTCCTCGAATTAGAGTCGTGATAGTGTTGTGGTTTTGCAATTCTTCCCCTCTAAAAGGATCATTCGTCCTTAAATTAGAGGTAAGATAACTGATGGAGTTGTATGAACTGACGATACACGAAGCTAAAAGGACATGTAACAGAAAGGACATGGATGTGATGTGACTGAAAAGGGACATGGAACATGACATGACTGGAAGGGAGATGAGACGTGACCTAATAGAAACGAATATATCTAACTCATGGACCGAAAAGAGGATAAGGAACAAGATGGACTCCTCCGTTTCCAAGTGGCTTCCCAGTCAGAACGATCTTCTAACTGGTCTTGGCGATAAGTAAAGATCTTGATCTTCATGACTCTGTCTTGATGATACAGAAGGTTTCTGGTTCACCACCATGAGATGGGTTCTCATGAGTCTGATCGAATGGCTAAAAAATAACTTGGCAGGGTAATAAAACATTACGATGCGAAATAATCTGGAATAATGACATAAGGAACATCTTAGTAAGGATGTACGAGACATACCGAAACGTAATACGTGAACAATTGTGAACGTGATATGTGAGCAATTGTAAACGTGATACGTGAGCAATTGCGAGCGTGATATGTGGAGATATGGTAAATGTAACATGGCAGACAATGATGGACGTGACACGTGAAACATATCGTGAACGTGATATGAGTAACGTGGAATGAACATGACATGTGAAACATATCATGAACATGGAATAACTGAGGCGGTAACGTCAATCGGTAAGAGGTAAGACGTGGAATGTGACGTGGAGCGTCATTGTGAAGATGAGACGTCTATTAACTCGAGTCTGGTCCCCCAAGCTTGCTGTAAACTTTCCAGAACAAAAGTGAGACTCAAATTGTAAGCTAGAATATATTCATGAATGTGAATAGTGTCGTGAACGTAAATGCGAAAGAAAAACATAAAATTAAACAAGGATGTGAACGTAATAATGAAAGCGTACGCGAGTCTTCATTAGAACTGATAGCTGAGAGTGTGCCCAGCGGTCGTGCGATCTCTGGCTAGAAATGTCTGATAATCTGCTAGCTGTGAAATCCTTACGGATACAAGGATTTTGCAGAGTTGGTCAAACGGTTGTAATCAATCCAGATAGCATCATGCTTCTCCTGAGCTTGCGATAGTCTGGTAACAATTCCATGGAGGTCTTGTCCCTTCTCCGTTTCACAAATTCCAAGGGTGGAAGAAACTCCTGACCTGCTGGTGTTCTATCTTAACCTGCCAGTATGGCAGATACTTAGATATGAACTTAACTGTATCTTTCTTCATGGAAACTGGACACATAGAAATTTGGAACACTGTGAGTCTTTGTAGTGTAGAATTCTCTTGGCGTAGGATCTCTTGGAACACCTAATTTAGTGTAGGTGTATGACTTATGTACACGACTTAACCAAATACGAAGAACATCATGGATTAAACCAAAAAGAAAATTAGATTAGATGAAGAATAAAGAGAAAACAAAAGGTTGTGAATTCCTAGTGAGAGAAAGACATAAGTTTCTCTCTCTACAATCTATGAAATGGAAAACACACCCACTCAAATGAGGTGCTAGGGGCCTTTTATACTACAAGTGTAAAGTATAGAAGGCCTTCCTCATTTGAGTGTTCGGGACTAATTCCCGTTACATACATAACATTATACTAGAACTCTCAACACCATTATGTAGCATTTTCCACGAGCTTTGAAACGGTATATTATATGACCATCACTTTAAATACTTCTAACAATCTCCCCCTAAATGGTGGTCATGTAATATGTGACTTCACTTCTTTGATGTTGTTGACTTTGAAGATCGCTGTCTTGAGAGTTTCTTCATACTTCGTTTCATGATTTGTGATCTTGGATCTTTGATCTTTGCCTTGACTTGATCTTAAAACTTTTCCATCTTGTGTTCATATGTCTTTCCCCACATACTCAAACTTTGATTTGATATGAAAGCTTGTTAACAATCTCCCTTGATCATCAGAGAAGCGGCAGTCTTTGTCTTTAGATGTTCTCGAGTTTTCTTCAGTTACATGAGCATGTGGTCTTGAATTACGACTCTTGAAGTTACACCACCGTTTGCATTCCTCTGGTTTCCCGTTATTCAGTACGAATACTGTACCTGTGATTAGGTAAGTGCAAAGAACTTCATTGATAGGGTTTCCAGCTGTGGTAGCCGTTCTCAGTACTTGAATATCTTGAAAGATACTTCATAGTAAAGAGTGAATCAAGCAGTTCCATTCTGCTGATTAAGTCGTCAATTCAATTTCCTGGAACATGTTTGATTCAATTAAGAATCAGACCATTGTTGCTTTCTAGTTGACACAAGTTTGATTCAAATAGAATCTCACAAGTTACCTACCGCAATGCTGTTTGATGATGACACTGAAAGGATTTCCATTCGTCACTGTAAATACTCAGGAGTATTACTCTGAATGTTCTGGCACGATCATAAAGATATTCCGTCGAGACCTGGAACGAGTTTGAGTCACAAAAGAATCAAACAACTGTTGCTTTCCAGTTAACATATGTTAAATTCAAGTGAATCTTACACATGACCACCACAGTGTTTTTTGATGTTAACACTAGAAGGATTTCCATTCATCACTGTGAATACTTGTGACACCCCGGGGTAGGGTCGAAATATGCGGAAAATATCCCTCGAGACGTCACAAGGGTGGATCGATAGCATATAGTCCATAGAGCATAAGATAAAGATTATTTAAATCAGATTACATATTTGATAACAAAATATTAAAATTTGTCTTAATCATGACAGAAGTTGATTGTTTACGTTTCCCAAATCGAACCCCGGATGAGTCCTACAATGCAGATTACTAAGATGTTGGAGACCATGCACACACCACGTACTAACTTCATATTCCTGTGCAGAACATACTAACGGGTCAACATAAAGTTGGTGAATTTACAGATTTTAACAATTAGTTAGTTTGGACATATAATAATCATAGAAGCAATAATGCACAAAGCATTCTTACTAAAATGTAAATAACATTTGTTTATTATTAGAAACTGAAGCTTAACCCAATAGTACTCAACAGATGAAGACGTAATGTCTTACAAAAAGATACCCATTCCTGTTCCAACATGGTATACGTCTGTTGTCCCGGCCAAGGCACAGTGAGCATGACTCACCCAGACAGGGATGGTCAATCCCTAATAGATCTATTTATAACATTCGGGCGATTTACAACAATTTAACAGTTTCAATAGTAAGTAATCATAATCTAGTTTATACAATCCAGTCATGTCTAATATGTTTGCATATTTTCTTTCCCAAAAGGGAAAGTTTTATCAAAGATTAAATGGGGCTGTAAACTCACCTGGGAGTAGGCAATTGCTTGTTTAACAAAGGTATCCAAATAAATCTCACACCAAGGTTATGCCTAATCAGATAGTACAGTCTTAATAGATAGTACAAAGAACATATATGTATGCTTATACAAATTTTATTCAGTTCATTTATGCTACGGTGTTTATCTAAATAACCGTAGTTCAAGTGGCATCAATATTCATTTCTAGGTAAACATGAAATGTTTAACTATTAATGTCAGTTAGCATACAAGTATCAATACTCATTCAATCTTACAATTAAGTTTTACATTTAAGTAAACATAAAAGAAAATGTTTTACTTCAAATATTACTCTATGTTTATAGTACTTGTATCAATAACATCCAATTAAATTTATAACTAAGTTCTATATTTAAGTAAACATAATGGGTTTTACTTATAATATATTTACGTAGTAACATTCAATGTAACTAAAGTTCGTAAAATTTTTATTTTCTAAAAGTATATGAGTTTATGTAGGAGTAATACATTTTCATAATTGCTTATACAATTATTTCCTGAAGTAAATATAAATATTCTATTTTGAAAAATCAAATAAGATATTTTATTTAACTTTAAAGTTTCTATAAATTATTTTAATATAAAATAATTTAAGCTTAAGAATTTATACCTTAATTCTTGGTCTAAGTATTTTAATTATATTTCATTATAATTAAGATAGGTTTTAAGGTTAGGGCTTGTTAATGTTTTGGAATATGGCAAAAACTAGTCCCCCTAGTTATATCTAGGTTTTGTAACTTTACTAATATTACAAAAACATCCCCTAGGGCTTCTTTAAGTTTCGGCAGTTTACATGAATAGTCCTTAGGGTTATAAAATGATAAAACAATTTTTAGAAACTTCCCAAAAAGGTCCCTAGGGTTTAATTTGCCACGGATAATATTTATTAAACCCTAGGCTTTTAGATATTTACATTTTTGTTCCTTGTGTTTACTAGTTTATCAAAACAAGTTTCATAAGTTACGATTTTAGTCCTTAATTTTATAAATTGCCATTTTCATCCAAAAAGTTTTTATAAGTTATATTTTATTATAAAAACTTTTATTTTGACATTCAAACGTGTATGGGCTCATTAAATGGGCTAAACATCTAATGGGCTATTTTAATAGGCTTAAATATATCTCAAGTCCACTAATTTATTTAAATGGGTCTAAGTGAAATCTTGAGTCCATTGAATTACTAGGATTTATTAAATGGGCTTATTCATACTTAGTTTTAAATCTAAAAGAAAAGAATCAAACTTATACTTGTTTTATGTGATGTTCCAAATTAGATCTATCTATGTACAAATCAAGTAAACAAGTCATAAGTCTAAAATGAGATCTAAATTATGTCTAGACTTAAAAATCAATCATGGATCCATGTTTACTCATATATATAGTCCACTGTCATATTTCTAAATCTTGGTATTTCCAAGATGAACATATTAGCTAGTTTTAAAGTCTTGTAAATATTTACAAAAACACATCATAATTATCTAGGTTATATGCATGTTCCCAAGGTTATTATTATTCCAAGAAAATAAGGTATAGCCCACGGCTATATTGTTTTCTCCCAATGTTCCCATAAGATCTATAAGCTTATTTTATGTTTATCATGTTAAGTTAACACTTATTACAAGATCTAGGTTGTATAATAACATGCATGTATATCTAACCCATTTAGGGTCATATAAAACCCACGGCTACAAATATTCACAAAAGTTACTTTGATGATTTTTAATATTCCATTTAACATGTTACCTTTCATATTCCATGATTCAAAACTTAGAAAACCAATCATATAGTCTCCACTTAACTTAGCCGTGACCTTTAAGGTCATGGTTTTCTTGATCTTTAAGTTGCACAAGTTCATTTCATGAGATCTATGGTTATTAGCTAACCAAAGTCCCATAAAACAAGATTTGTAACTCATGCAATGTCTAGATTTATAAAAGGTTTCATATGGTTTTTAAATCCATTTTAAACATAACATCTAAGTCATAAGTTTCTTATTAAAAGATTTTTAAATCTTGAACATGATTTGCATAAATCTACCGTGACCTATAAGGGTCATAGCTTTATCAAATCTTGATTTTGACACGTTATTTACTTGTGTTTATATGTGTATGATGATGCATGCATGAAATAAGGAAAGAATATGATGTGTATACCTTTTTGCCTAAATGTTACCAAGTAAGATCTATATGAACAAAGAGGTTAGAGATCTAATCAAGATGATGAGGGAGTCTCCAATTATTAACCAAGCCGTGACCTCTTAGGTTCGGCTAGGGCTTGGTATAATACTTCCAAGGATGATGATTATGCTACCTATAGATTTGGGATTACTATGAGGCAAGGATCTAGTAGATCTAGTGACCAAACTTGGATTTTTGGTGGCTTATAGCCGAATTTCTTGAGAGAAAAAGGGAGGAGAGGGTGAGATCTAGTTGAGAGTGAATGTGAAGAGTAAGTGTGTGTTTTCGGCTAAAAGGTGAGAGAAAGGCAAGTAAGGGTGTGAACACCTTGGTAAGAGAAATAGTTCCATGTGTAGACACTTGTATTCCCAATGCATGACACTTGTATTCCCAAGGCTTCTCTTCACCTTCCACCTAAGAAATGCGTGTCATTCTTAGCCAAAAGGGGAGATGCGCTCAAGTTGTGGGCTTGTGTTGGGCTAGCACACAAGGTAGTGGACTTTGGGCTAGTCCAAAGTGTATATATATATATATGTTTATAATGTACACATACATATATATATGTAGTACTACCTCATGCAACATTTTCCCATAATTTATTTAAGTGTTAGGCATATATAGTTATTGTAACCTTCAATACTTGTGATCCTAGTCTTATGTACCAAGTTTAGTTATGCATCATATTTCCATAGCAAAGTAGTTGTAGAAGTATAAGTACATAGTGATCAAATTCACACACAACTTATAGATGCACAACACATGAGTGATTATTCTAGGATTTATGGGTGAATCTTATTACATGAAATCATGGTAAAATCATAGATTTTACAGCACCACCCCGTTATTTTAGCTTTTTCCTCAAAGCTACTAAAACGTAGTTATCTTTTAAGTGAAAAGATGAGGGTATTTGGCTTTGAAGATGTCTTCTCGTTCCTAGGTGTACTCGGGGCCTCTCTTTGAGTCCCATCGTACTTTGATTAACGGGATGCGGCTACGTTTCAACTTCTTGGTCATTCTCTCTATGATTTCCACTGGTGTCTCGGTGTATTGGAGTTGGTCATAGATATGGACTCCCTCTAAGGGCATAACCAAAGGTTCCTCTGCGTAGCACTTTTTCAGATTTGACACGTGAAAGGTGGGGTGTATCTGACTTAACTGTGGCGGCAATTCTACGCGGTAAGCCACTTCCCCGATCTTGGCTATCACTTTGAAAGGACCCACATATCTTGGATTCAATTTTCCCCGCTTCCCAAATCGTATAATTCCCTTCCATGGTGATACTTTTAACATGACGTGATCTCCTACTTTGAACTGCACGGGTCTGCGTTTCTGATCCGCGTACCTCTTTTGTCGATCACGAGCAGCTTGAAATCTTTGCTTTATTAGGACGATTCGGTATGTAGTCTCCTGAATCAATTCAGGCCTAGTGAGTTGGAACTCGGCTACCTCTGCCCAACATACAGGAGAACGACATTTCCTTCCATAAAGGGCTTCAAAAGGGGCTGCCTTGATACTGGCGTGATAGCTATTGTTGTAGGAGAACTCAACCAAAGGTATATGCTCGACCCAACTATTTCCAAAATCAATCACACATGCCCTTAGCATGTCTTCTAGAGTTTGGATAGTTCGCTCACTTTGACCATTCATTTGGGGATGATAGGCGGTGCTCATATCCAGTTGGGTACCCAGGGCTCGTTGGAGAGCCTTCCAGAAGTTGGAGGTGAATCTGCTGTCCTGGTCATAGATTATTGAGACTGGTACCCCATGTTTGGTTTCAATTTCCTTAAGGTAGGTCCTTGCCAACTTGGATAAAGAGTCAGATTCCTTAATGGGTATGAAATGAGCAGACTTGGTGAGTCGGTCGACTATCACCCAAATGGCATCATATCCACGAGATGATTTTGGGAGTTTGGTCACGAAATCCATGGTGATATTTTCCCACTTCCATTTAGGTATCTTAGGCTGTACCAGTAGACCGAATGGCCTTTGGTGTTCTGTTTTGACACGCGCGCATGTCAGACATTTCTGAACATAAGTGGCGATTTCAGCCTTCATGTTGGGCTACCAATACAATTTCCTCATATCCTGATACATCTTTTCCGATCCTGGATGTATTGAGTATTGGGATTTATGTGACTCATGCATGATTATGTCCCTCAAATTCCCGTAACGGGGTAACCAACTCCTCTCGTGTAAGCACAATGTTCCGTCCGCCCTTGGTTCCAGTTTCTCTTTAGAGAGGCCAGTTCAAAGCATTCCTCCTATAGCTTCTTTCCAGAGTTTTTCAGGTTTCTGTGCCTGAGTTTGTGCTTCAAGGATTTTCTTGGGCAGATCCAGGTTGATGGTCATGGTTAGGGCTCGAACCCTCATGGGTGGGTCTTTATCTTTACGGCTTAGTGCATTAGCGACTACGTTTGCTTTACCTGGATGGTATTTGATTTCACAATCTTAAACGCTTAATAGTTCGATCCAACGACGCTGCCTCATATTAAGCTCTTTTTGATCTAATATGTGTTGCAGGCTCTTGTGGTCGGTGTACACTGTACATTTTGTACCGTAAAGGTAATACCTCCATATTTTTAAGGCAAAGACCACTGCTCTAAGTTCTAAGTCATGGGTAATGTGGGTTTTCTCATGCTTCTTCAGTTGTCTAGAAGCGTAGGCAATCACTTTCTTTCTTTGCATTAACACTGCTCCCAATCCTTTATATGAGGCGTCACTATATACCTCAAAGTCATCATTTCCCTCAGGTAAGGATAGGAGAGGCGCACTACACAACTTATTTTTTATCAATTGGAAAGATGATTCCTCCTTTTCTCCCCAATTAGATTTTACTTCTTTCTGAGTGAGTTTTGTCATTGGTTTGGCTATTTTGGAGAAGTCTTCAATGAATCGACGATAGTATCCGGCGGGTCCTAGGAATTGGCAAATCTCCGTTGGTGATTTGGGAGATGCCCAACTCTTGACAGATTCAACCTTTGCAGGATCTACGTAAATACCATCGCTGTCAATGACGTGTCCTAGGAAATGGACTCTGGGTATCAAGAACTCGCATTTGGAAAATTTGGCATATAGTTGCTCTTCCTTGAGTATTTTCAGTACTTAGGCCAGATGCTCAGCATGGTCTTACTTGTTTTTGGAGTAAACAAGTATGTCGTCGATGAAGACTATTACGAATTTGTCCAAATAGGGTTTACATACCCGGTTCATGAGATCCATGAATATTGCCGGTGCATTTGTCAACCCAAAAGGCATAACTCTAAATTCGAAATGACCATAACTAGTTCTGAAAGCTGTCTTAGGGATATCTTCTTCCCGGACTCTCAGTTGATGGTACCCAGACCTCAGATCAGTCTTAGAATTCATGCTTGATCCCTGGAGTTGATCAAACAAGTCGTCAATGCGAGGTAAAGGATAGCGATTCTTTATCGTTAGTTTGTTCAATTCTCGGTAATCGATGCACATTCGAAAAGAACCGTCTTTCTTCTTGACAAACAGAACGGGGGCTCCCCATGGAGAAGAGCTAGGCCTAATGAATCCTTTTTCTGATAGTTCCTGGAGTTGTTTGGCCAGTTCCTTCAATTTTGATGGTGCTAGCCTGTAGGGTGCCTTAGCTACAGGTACAACCCCAGGAATTAAATCAATCTGGAATTCTATCTGTCGTACTGGGGGTATACCCGGCAGTTCCTCAGGAATTACCTCGGGAAAATCTCGGACAATTGGCACATCCTCGATTCTGATCTCCTTAGGTTTATCTTCTTCCTCTATTTTGGAGATGTGTGCTTGGAAGATAAGGCATCCTCTAGTCAAGTACCTTTGTGCTTTGGTGTAAGAAATGACACTAAGTCTAGTGTTGATTATATCAGGGTTACCATCCCCTCGTATAATCAAGGTTTCATCTCCCCAAGGTACACGAACCAGTTTTTGATCACATACAATGACTGCATGGTACTTCGACAGCCAATCCATGCCAATGATGACATCAAAGCTACCAAGACTTACTGGGATCAAATCGATGTCGAACGGGTGATTGGAGAGGTTTAAAGTACAACCTCGAATAATGGTGCCAACTGTCACAATTTTTTCGTCAGCTAATTCTACCGTATAGTAGGAGTCTAAGACTGATGGAGTAATTTCCAATACTCTACTAAATTATGTTGAGATAAAGCTTCGATCTGCCCCGGTGTCAAACAGGACAGATGCATATCGTTGGTTTAGTAGAAATGTACCGGTAACGATGTTGGAATTTGAATTGGCTTAGGCATCGCCAATCATGTATACTTGTGATGGGGTTCCTTTGTTGTCCTCCTTCCAGTTGGCCAATTTGGGGCAATCAAGTCTTACATGTCCAGAGGTCCCACATCCGTAACATACTACAACTTTCTTTGGCTCATGCTGACTTTCACTTGCGGGGTTTTGGTTCCCTTTACATTGCTTTCCAGCATCATGATGGTAGTCGCACTTTAAACACTTAGGTTTGGATCCTAATATTTCTTGTTGCGGGTTGTGGGAGTAGTATCATCAGTTTGCTCAATGCATTGTCTTTTGGAAGATCGTCGGGGCCGACTACGAGTAGTTCTACTCGACTTCCGCTTGTTGTCCGTTTGTCTTTCAGACAGGTTATGAGCTCGCTTGTTGTTCAGCTCTGTCGCGAATTCCATTGCACCTACTATGGTAGTGGGTTGTGAGGCTAGCACACTATCATGAATGTTGTCAGGGAGTCCACTGACATACTTCTCAATCTTGTCACTCCTTAAAGGGAACATTCTGGTGCACATCAAGCTTAACTCTTGAAATCTTTGGTTGTACCAAAGGATATTATTGTTCTCACACTTGAGATCCCACAGCTCGACTTCCAACTTCTTCATTTCTCCTCTAGGACAATACTTCTCAGTCAGTCTTTCCTTGAGGTTGGCCCAAGTGAGAGTATAGGCAGTGTCTTGTCCAAGGATAGCGACCACAGAGTTCCACCAGGTAAGGGCACTCTCAAGTAGGGTGCACGTGGCAAACTTAACTCAGTTCTCGTCAGCACAACCGCTGATATAGAAAACTGTCTCTAGTCTTTCAAACCATTGCATCAATTTAACAACTCTTTTCCTCGGTAGTATGAGGGTTTGCATTTCAAGAAGTCGGGGTATGAACAACCCCTGTTGAAGTTGTTTCTGTGCATGTTGTGATTCGGTTCACTTCTCATATTAAATTCTCTAGCTGTCATAGCTGCCGAAATGCCTTCACCAATCATCTGTCTAAGTTGAGCAGTGGTAACATTATGAGTAGCTTCAGGAGCCTCGGTGTGAACGGTGTTGGGAGCGATTGCATTTTTGGGGTTTGATCGCGTAATCACCATTTGTCTATAATCATACACAAAATGAGACTATTAGTTTAAACGTTAGTGCAAGTTTTATATTATTTGCAAGAGATGATTTCATGCGTAAAATTCATAACAAATTTGGATAACCTGTCAGGATTTCATAATATAATATTTTGCACAAAAGATATAACATAAGAGAATGATTGCATGCAAATTTCCATAAGGAATTAAACATTCATCGAGCATATCAAATCCGGGATAGAGACTTAGCTAGCCTTGTCCTAGGTAATGGTACACATAGTCTTAAGTACATCAAATCCCAAAAATACATGCCAGAAAGGAAAGGTACAACACATAAATGTATCAACAAAAGCTTGAAAAGAAATAAAAGTACGAAGGTCTCATATTATGATAGCTGGGATACAATCCGTAAGCTTGTCATAACGTACAAGAATTCTGGTACATCTATACTAGTCTTGCCTAGATGATCCACTAGGCATGGCTGGTGTTGATGGTGTTGATGAAGCTAGTGGAGCTACAAATGCTCTTCAGGAACCATGTAATGCTCGAATCGTCGCTCGGGTCTCCTTGAGCACATGAAATGCTGTCAGAAAATGGGTCCGGAGCCTATTGGTGGTTCCTCGGAGATGAGTCATCTCTGCTGTAATCCCATCATGTCAGACGGTGGCGAGATCACAAAAGATAGACAACGATTTCTCCTGAGCAGATAGGGCCGTATGGGTCTGATTCTGAGGACCCTCCATGACCTGGATACGTTGGTGAAGACGACGATTTTCCTCTATGAGCCACTTCAATACTTTATTAGTCTTAGCCCGGACACCCTTAGTGGCCTGGGCTTCTCTTCTCATGGTACGGGAGAAAGTGTCAATACGATCATGGATGACGGTGCGACCTTGTTGGCCGGCCATCAGTAGATTGCGGAGGTCCAATATCTCTTTCTCCTGGTGTGCAGCCAGTGCAGCAATCTGAGCCTGAACGGGATCGACATGTCTCGCTCTAGAGCCTTCCCCGATCTCATAAGTAGAGACGGGTATGGACCCGGAGAAATGGCCCGATGATAAGAATGGAGACACGGAAGGTGCTAGGCTAGGAGGAACCTAGTCCTCTTCCATCGAGGTTGGGGCTAGTATAGCTGATGTGGAGGTTGGAAATGGGTCCTTTGGGAGTACAGCCTCGATAGTTGGGTCATCCTCTAAATCCGAGGCTGACAACCATCCATACTGCGCCGATCGTGGAGATGAACAAACAACTGGGGTAGGAGATACTACTGGTAGAAGATTCGTAGATACAGTAGGCGGAGTCATGATTCTCTGAAATAATATCATTTTAAGTTTGAAGTGAGTATGAGCTTACAAACAAAGAACAATATTATTTAGATTACATGCTTTATGAAATATATCCCTTTTAAACAAGTATTAGAATGTTTTAAGGTTACAATTATTCATACATATACATATATATGTACTATCATGTAAATAGTTCATTTATCATTTAGTAAGTGTGAAGTTTTAGTTTAATATTACTCATATTCGCAGTTTAGTAATTTACTATGTAGTGAAAAAATTTCAAGTTCCGCACGTCTAACATATAGCAATACCTTACTAAATAGTATTAATAATAAAGTTTAGTAAACATATATATATATATATATATATATATACACAATTAGTTCACATAGCATAAAATGCCCTAAGATCTATATGCTTAACTAAGATGGTCCCAAAATAAAATCCCATAAAGAGTTTTATAAGTTATAGTCCAGTTTTAAATAAAAGAAAAATCATTTTATTTTTATTTTATTTAAAAATTTATCTGGTTCTCTATAACTAATGCTCTAATACCATTCTCTGTGACACCCCGGGGTAGGGTCCAAATATGCGGAAAATATCCCCGGAGACGTCACAAGGGTGGATCGATAGAATATAGTCCATAGAGCATAAGATAAAGATTATTTAAATCAAATTACATATTTGATAACAAAATATTAAAAATTGTCTTTAACATGACAGAAGTTGATTGTTTACGTTTCCCAAATCGAACCCCGGATGAGTCCTACAATGCAGATTACTAAGATGTTGGAGACCATGCACACACCACGTACTAACTTCATATTCCTGTGCAGAACATACTAACGGGTCAACATAAAGTTGGTGAATTTATAGATTTTAACAATTAATTAGTTTGGACATATAATAATCATAGAAGCAATAATGCACAAAGCATTCTTACTAAAATGTAAATAACATTTGTTTATTATTAGAAACTGAAGCTTAATCCCATAGTCCTCAACAGATGAGGACGTAGTGTCTTACAAAAAGACACCCATTCCTGTTCCAACATGGTATACGTCTGCTGTCCCGGCCAAGGCACAGTGAGCATGACTCACCCAGACGGGGATGGTCAATCCCTAATAGATCTATTTATAACATTCGGGCGATTTACAACAATTTAACAGTTTCAATAGTAAGCAATCATAATCCAGTTTATACAATCCAGTCATGTCCAATATATGTTTGCATATTTTCTTTCCCAAAAGGGAAAGTTTTATCAAAGATTAAATGGGGCTGTAAACTCACCTGGGAGTAGGCAATTGCTTGTTTAACACGGGTATCCAAATAAAGCTCACACCAAAGTTATGCCTAATCAGATAGTACAGTCTTAATAGATAGTACAAAGAACATATATGTATGCTTATACAGATTTTATTCAGTTCATTTATGCTACGGTGTTTATCTAAATAACCGTAGTTCAAGTGGCATCAATATTCATTTCTAGGTAAACATAAAATGTTTAACTATTAATGTCAGTTAGCATACAAGTATTAATACTCATTCAACCTTACAATTAAGTTTTACATTTAAGTAAACATAAAAGAAAATGTTTTACTTAAAATATTACTCTATGTTTATAGTACTTGTATCAATAACATCCAATTAAATTTATAACTAAGTTCTATATTTAAGTAAACTTAAGGGGTTTTACTTATAATATATTTACGTAGTAACATTCAATGTAATTAAAGTTCGTAAAATTTTTATTTCCTAAAAGTATATGAGTTTATGTAGGAGTAATACATTTTCACAATTGCTTATACAATTATTTCCTGAAGTAAATATAAATATTCTATTTTGAAAAATAAAATAAGATATATTATTTAACTTTAAAGTTTCTATAAATTATTTTAATATAAAATAATTTAAACTTAAATTTATACCTTAATTCTTATGGTCTAAGTATTTTAATTATATTTCATTATAATTAAGATAGATTTTAGGATTAGGGCTTGTTAATATTTTGGAATATGGCAAAAACTAGTCCCCATAGTTATATCTAGGTTTTGTAACTTTACTAATATTACAAAAACAGCGCCTAGTGCTTCATTAAGTTTTGGCAATTTACATGAATAGTCGTTAGGGTTATAAAATGATAAAACAAATTTCTAGAAACTCCCAAAAAGGTCCCTAGGGTTTAATTTGCCACGGATAATATTTATTAAACCCTAGGATTTTGGATATTTACATTTTTAGACCTTGTGTTTACTAGTTTATCAAAACAAGTTTCATAAGTTACGGTTTTAGTCCTTAAATTTTATAAATTGTCATTTTCATCCAAAAAGTTTTTATAAGTTATATTTTATTATAAAAACTTTTATTTTGACATTCAAACTTGTATGGGCTCATTAAACGGGCTAAACATCTAATGGGCTATTTTAATGGACTTAAATATATCTCAAGTCCACTAATTTATTTAAATGGGTCTAAGTGAAATCTTGAGTCCATTGAATTACTAGGATTTATTAAATGGGCTTATTCATACTTAGTTTTAAATCTAAAAGAAAAGAATCAAACTTATACTTGTTTTATGTGATGTTCCAAATTAGATCTATCGATGTACAAATCAAGTAAACAAGTCATAAGTCCAAAATGAGATCTAAATTATGTCTTGACTTAAAAATCAATCATAGATCCATGTTTACTCATATATATAGTCCACGACCATATTTCTAAATCTTGGTATTTCCAAGATGAACATATTAGCTAGTTTTAAAGTCTTGTAAATATTTACAAAAACACATCATAAATTATCTAGGTTATATGCATGTTCCCAAGGTTATTATTATTCCAAGAAAACAAGGTATAGCCCACGGCTATATTGTTTTCTCCCAATATTCCCATAAGATATATAAGCTTATTTCATGTTTATCATGTTAAGTTAACACTTATTACAAGATTTAGGTTGTATAATAGCATGCATGTACATCTAACCCATTTAGGGTCATATAAAACCCACGGCTACAAATATTCACATAAGTTACTTTGATGATTTTTAATATTCCATTTAACATGTTACTTTCATATTCCATGATTCAAAACTTAGAAAACCAATCATATAGTCTCCACTTAACTTAGCCGTGACCTTTAAGGTCATGGTTTTCTTGATCTTTAAGTTGCACAAGTTCATTTCATGAGATCTATGGTTATTAGCTAAAACAAGATTTGTAACTCATGCAATGTCTAGATTTATAAAAGGTTTCATATGGTTTTTAAATCCAGTTTAAACATAACATCTAAGTCATAAGTTTCTTATTAAAAGATTTTTAAATCATGAACATGATTTGCATAAATATGTTGTGACCTATAAGGGTCATAGCTTTATCAAATCTTGATTTTGACACGTTATTTACTTGTGTTTATATGTGTATGATGATGCATGCATGAAATTAGGAAAGAATATGATGTGTATACCTTTTTGCCTAAATTTTACCAAGTAAGATCTATATGAAAAAAGAGGTTAGAGATCTAATCAAGATGATGAGAGAGACTCCAATTATTAACCAAGTCGTGACCTCTTAGGTTCGGTTTGGGCTTAGTATAATACTTCTAAGGATGATGATTATGCTACCTATATATTTGGGATTACTATGAGGCAAGGATCTAGTAGATGTAGTGAACAAACTTTGATTTTTGGCGGCTTATAGCCGAATTGCTTGAGAGAAAAAGGGAGGAGAGAGTGAGATCTAGTTGAGAGTAAATGTGAAGAGTAAGTGTGTGTTTTCGGCTAAAAGGAGAGAGAAAGGCAAGTAAGGGTGTGAACACCTTGGTAAGAACAATAGTGCCAAGTGTAGACACTTGTATTCCCAATGCATGACATTTGTATTCACAAGGCTTCACTTCACCTTCCACCTAAGAAATATGTGTCATTCTTAGCCAAAAGGGGAGATGGGCTCAAGTTGTGGGCTTGTGTTGGGCTAGCACACAAGGTAGTGTACTTTGGGCTAGTACAAAGTGTATATATATGTTTATAATGTACACATACATATATATATGTAGTAATACCTCATGCAACATTTTCCCATAATTTGTTTAAGTGTTAGGCATATATAGTTATTGTAACCTTCAATACTTGTGATCCTAGTCTTATGTACCAAGTTTAGTTATGCATCATATTTCCATAGCAAAGTAGTTATAGAAGTATAAGTACATAGTGATCAAATTCACACACAACTTACAGATGCACAACACATGAGTGATTATTCTAGGATTTATGGGTGAATCTTATTGCATGAAATCATGGTAAAATCATAGATTTTACAATACAAAAGAGTATCACTCTGAATGTTCTGGCAATATCACAAAGATAGAGCATAGGACTCTGTAAATTATCGCTTGTGTTCTAATGATGAACAACAATTGATATATGTAATAAGTGTCCTAACAAGATTTTTTGATGAATCTCGTTGGCTCTAGACTCTATAAGTGCACGTTTATTTGGTGATCGGAGGCTGGAGCAGACTGCCACCTTTTTAATATCTACTATCTCAGAGTGAGAAAGTTGATAGAAATGAGTTGAACTCCGTGAAAATAAAAACAAACTTCTTTTGAGAGAAGCTTGAGTAGGCTAGAAAGGGTTGTGCATTACATCACTGGGTCCATGATGCTTTGTCTTCAGTATCAGAAATCATCAAAGTGATTATGATAATGGATGTATTGATCCGGTTTCTGCCTAAGTTGTATGGAGGGCTTCTTTCTTTACACCCTTTATCCTTACATTTCTTTTTCATTCTTCAGCCCCTTCAAAGCTTATCAAGACGTCATAACTAGCACCTTTTTGTGATTATTCCAGTGCTAGCTTAAGTCATTAGTCAGCATTTTCCCGTACACTCAACTACTCCATCTTTCCTAAGGACATCTAAATTATAATGGATTGTCCCTGGGAAGATCCCTCCGGTTCTGGTTGGATCATAGGACGAATACCTAACCACCTTTTGACACCAATAATGTCGTGAATTAATGTGTTGAAGGGTATAGATATCGTAACCAGAAAAACCTGTTGAAAAAGCAATCAAGGTGTTGATGAAATCAGTGTTTACACCTTGAAGGTTTTTTGTATCACCAAAATGCTCCCCCTACATATGTGCATCATAAAAGGAAAGGTTTTTGCACATATTAGGAAGAGAAAGCACTTATATCAAAGATCTTATCCAAGATAACACATTTTAATCACTATTTTCCCACTCAAAAATTGCATGACATTGAAAATTTTGTGAAACTAGTGATGAAACATGAAGAGAATAATGTTGCATGAAAGTTTGTACCCCCCATCTAAAAGAAATTCTAACTAAAATTAGGGGAGTATATGAGCACACAGTTTTGAAATACTTTGAAAAATTATGCTCAAAAACACGAGAAAACTTAATTTCCCGTTGTTAAGGAATAATGTACAAAAATGAACATTTTCCTTGTGTTCATGAGCTTAAAACTTTGAATGTTTTGATATAAGCCCATGACCGAGAAAAAATAATTTCTCGTTGTTGAGGATAAGTCAAAGACTTTCCTTTCTTTGGGGACCGGGTTATAGTCTGACATGTGACTATAAGCCATTATGTGACTATAACTCTGATACCACTTGTATGGCTTATGCACACGACTTAACCAAATACGAAGAACATCATGGATTAAACCAAAAAGAAAGATTAAATTAGATGAAGAATAAAGAGAAAACAGAAGGTTGTGAATTCCTAGTGAGAGAAAGAAATAAGTTTCTCTCTCTACAATCTATGAAATGGAAAACACACCCACTCAAATGAGGTGCTAGGGGCCTTTTATACTACAAGTGTAAAGTATAGAAGGCCTTCCTCATTTGAGTGTTCAGGAATAATTCCCGTTACATACATAACATTATACTAGAACTCTCAACACCATAATGTAGCATTTTCCACGAGCTTCGCAACGGTATATTATATGACTATCACTTTAAATACTTATAACAGTAGGGTTCTCCCCTCTTTGCATAAGCTGAGTCATGGCCAGGTTAACCGTGAGAATCAATGTGATTCAGCATATTACTGAAACCAACCAGGAAAATTTTCAGAGTGAAATTTCCCCTGCCATAGAATTTACAATATAGTGCAAATATGATCTTAGTGCTCTTCTCTTGACTTAGAGAATATTGGATTGTAAATGATAAGCCAATAATAAGTTCGTTTATGAGTTCCTGGGGAAACTCCATCCATAATATCCATGATGCTACTAGAGCATTCATGAAACTAAATAAAATCATAAATTTAGCATGACCAAATCGTGTGAGAAAATCAGTCATGGAAATGTCCTGCTCCTTCACTCGCCACTGTTGTCAGCATGATGGTAACTTGTTCTTGGAAAAGTGCTTAGCACTCAGTAGTCGATCGTATATGTCGTCAACACATGGAGGGAAATGACGGTCATGAATGGTGATTTGTTTACATCGATAGTGTTCGACACATAATCTCATGTTACCGTCCTTCTCCTTGAAGGTTCTTCTAGAATTTATATGGGAAGATTATGGAATAATCGGCTGGTTATAAATAAAAAGGAACTTCAGTAGTCGTGTCATAAATGATAGCTAGAAAATCTTCGCAACCATGGCTAACAAAACACATGCTTATGAAGAAGGAAAAATTTGTACAGATTTTCCTGATGGAAAACAATGCTAAATGTATTCAGGAACATGAACATTGCTGTACATAATCTGATATGAATGACGGCTTATCGTAGCATGGGTTGCTGCTCATAGTCCATAGATGTAGTCATATTTAACTCCTGTATGTCAAAGGGAAGTGCGTTAGCAGATTGGATCTCACCGTCATACTGAAATGAATGAGTTCGTACAAACGGATGATACGAATGACGTCTTTATGCTGAAATATGAGACCAATAAATGAAAGTGACATGGTAATATATGAGGTAAGAATGTTGTAGGTTCCTACTGAATGTACTTCACCTGCCTCCCGCAGAACGAACCATACGTGTTCAAACGTGAACAACACTCCGGTGATGAGGCTGAAATTATTATGGTCTGATTCATTCATGGCACAATGGAATGGTTATACCCTTTGGAGGGTATTCTGAATTATGCATTGTTGTTTCTGATGATAAACACGAGTCGTGTGTCCTGACTCGTGTCTTGAATACATACGCGTATGACATGTTTCTTGACTGGTGTCTTGACATGTGTCTTCAGAAAATACACATGAGACATGTGTCTTGATAGATGTCTTGACATGAGTCTCGAGATGTGAAACAATGAAATTGAAAATATTTGGTCATCATTCTAGAATTTGGCAGTTCGGTAGGACTGCTAACCCTTTGTATTTCTGATCATGTCTGTAACCGGAGTTTATATCGTTATTGTCAGAGTACTTGCTGTCACGGTAGTTGTCACTACCTCTTTGACTGTCAGTTAAACGACAGTCATTATCATGATTGTGATTCATGTAACTTTCATCTGAGTGGTTGGCTGGTACCGGTTCCCACTCATATGCTGGAAAATACCACAAAATAATCATGTGACATACAATCTAAAACGGTAAGAATATGGAATGAAACGGTACATCTGGTGGTTTAGATATAATTCTAGTCAGGTTGCTCCGATCTATCTCCTTCGTTCTTGTTTTGAAAGTCTCCAAGCTGATAGCTGTATCATCTTTTAAGCAACATTGGTGAGAAGGAAAACGTCTGAGAAAATTGAAAATGGATTAACACCCCACTTGGAGTGCGATAACTGAAATATGTCTGGAAGTGGTACATGAAGTAAACATGGAACATGGTAAATGGGTACACATGGGATTCTCATGATAATATCGATACGATATGAACCATCTGACATAACCAAGGAACACGTAATAGCCTAGCTAATTTAGTATAGACATAATTTTGGTTGTATAAGAGGCACACAACACGATTAAATGGAATCGAGTGATTGCCAGCACGAAACATGATTAATGAAAACAAACCATGGCTATCATGAAGACATGATTAAATACAATCTATCCGTGTCTAACATGAAGCAAAATTAACATGATGAAACATGGAACAAAATTAAATTAATGAGTATAAAACATTATCAGCATGAAAACAAGGTTAACCATGATAGTATGACGACATAAATCGTAACAATAAATGAGGGAACGTGAAAAAGTTATGACTGTAATGAAATAAATTTTGAAAGTTAATAGTGTGGACGACTATGAATCATTTCACAATGCAAACAATGCAACATAAATGATAAGTCTGAAGTAATATGAGATGACCATAAAATGCATGAACAATGCATAAAGCAATGAAACAGTTTATAATGCATGAAACAGTTTAAAATGCATGATGCAGTTTATAAAACTTTTATATGAGAGAGGGTGAACGCCTGTGGGTCTGTCCACCAAAACAAAGACATAGCAAAGTGGACGCCAATGGGTCGGTCCAAAGTTAAAAGTTTCGATAAAAGCACATGCGACTAAATAGGGCCAGTCCTGTACCAACCATTAATTAGTCATAATTCCAGCGACAATGATATGAATGCATGAAATGAATACATGAAAAGAATGAATGAAAACCAACTGTCTAAAACTAAACAGAAAACGTGTGACTAAGTATGAACTACTATGGTTCAGTCCATATTAGTCAACATTTACAAGTAACATCGCGCATAAAAACAATGACATGTAGCTAAATATGGATGGCGGTTATTCAATCCATATTAGTAAAAGAATTCCGAAGAAAACATCATGGTTAAAACAACAAGGTGCTTAAAACATCAACACGTGGAATAACGAGTGTTGACTAAGGAAGCTTCTGGTGACTACCCACTAGTCACAGGTCGAGTTTTAGAGCCTACAGGTCGAAGCCTTAGCTTTGATACCATAATTGTAACACCCCATTTTGATAAATGGAATGTCACATGATAATAATGGCGTGTCATCAAAGCATGCAAGGTAATATGTCATAAACATAAATGATCAAAGGGATAACCAGAATCAAAAATCGGTTCCCACACATAAACCCAAAACATAAATGAAATAATTAAACTAAAGGAAGACTAAACAAGCATAAATATATAAAGGCAAGAAGAGAAGAAGTCTAAGGTAGCTCCCATCCTATGCATGTCCTCTAAATGCTCCAGTCTAACCTTAGGTACCTGCCGTTTTGAGACATGGAAAGAAAGTAACGGCTGAGCAATGCGCTCAGTGCACGGATATATAATAAAGGATGGAAACATAGAATATTAAAACACATAAAGAGTATAAAGCATGAATAACAGCAGAAATGAACAAGTCCTGGAAAACCTAGTTGTCTGTCATGTAAACTGGTTTTAGTTCTGAAAAAATAGCTTACGTTACTTATGAAAATCTGTATTAGTTAATGTACCAAAAGCCAATATAGGTCATAAGATCAACAACGTGCAGGAATACTTGGAGGGGTGACCTCGTCATGCAAATCATAGGGGATTCCTCTAATTAATTGGTAAGTGGGTAGGAGGGATCAGCTCCTTGTGAAGGATGCAAGACACACACAACATTCACCATGAAATCTAGACGGAAACATGTAACTAGGATGCACCCATACGCCCCACATGATAATATAATAATATAATGGCCAAATAACTAAAAAGGGACGCCACGAGCTATCACTTCGTCGTGGTGAAGTCATAACACTAGTGCCTCTAGTGTTATGGTTATGGTACCTCTATAACTAGGTGAAACTGGTCATGCATGTATATGGCTAAGGTAACTAATAAACATAAGCATTTAATCTATTACTACTAGGGAAAATAGTTGGCTGCACACGAGAAATCCTAATGAAGGAAGAGATTGTCCTTACTAAAGGAAAAAAAATCCACACCTCTTGTCCAATAAAAGCTAACGGAAATGATGAAGAAACTACTCCGCCATACGGATAATACTACAAGAATAAGGATATGAATAAGTTATATGAAGTACATGTGTTTTACTGATTTTGTGTGTTATTAGCTTTTTAAACTTATTCTAACATGATTTACTGTTTTACTGTGTTAATTGTAGTTATCTTGATGTTCTGTTACGTATTATTCATGAATTAGTGTATTATAATACTTGTATTGTAATGCTAAGTAACTTTCCGAAAATAGCAGATTTCCTAAAATAGTAAGTTTCCATAATTAGAAATAAGCTGGATTATTAAGCTAGGAAAAATATAGTTTAACTTATTGGAGAAAACAAGTCATGGTTATCAAGTTATAGCTTATTAAATGAATTAACTCGGTTATATTTAATAAACTATATACTATATGAATTTAATTAAAATACTTTTTTAATTAAATTAATACTTAGGTTAAAACATGAATTATTTAACTTAAATAATTAAACCTAAGGCTTGATATAAATAACTTCTTAGCTCATGAAAATTAATTAAAATAATTAATTTATAAAATAATGTCAAGTGTACCCGATCCCTAAACCCGAGAACCCAACACGACCAAAAGCACCACCCCAGCCGGCGGCTGGGCTGTCTTAGCCGGCGGCTGAGGCTTGCCTAGTCGTCGGTTGCCACTGATTGAACATAGGGGTATACTGGCACTAGCCGGTTCCCACTGCTGCGAGTAAAGTACCCACCGGCAACAAGCCGGTTCCCACTTTTATCACTCTAGACCCCTGTGGGCCTAGGCTTGCAGCCGAAATCAACCACACGCCACTGCACCGCTTTGGGCTGCGACTGGTGGTCAGGAAATACCACTGAGAGTCGGCTGACTCTTGGTTTGTGTGCCACCGAGCCGAAAACTAAACTAAACCCTCTGTAACTTGATTAATCTATAACATTAACATGTTTTATTTCGTGTTTTAAAGATTCAACACATGTGTTCATAAACAAATAAAAGATAAGGAATGATAGGATTCGATTAAATACCGAATGTGTGAATGGATTAAGCAATAGAACACGAACAAAAACACAAACTCCTTTTAGATCAAAACTTGAAGTCTCTCCCCTTGTTTTTGGTTTCTTGGCCAGCGGCTATGCACAAGGAATTAGGGTTTCTTCAATTTTTATTAAACTTGTATAATGAATCCCTAGAGATCTATTTTTACTAGTTAAATGGTTAACGGACCGGGCCTTGCTCTCTTTCTTGTTTCTTCTATTTTGGTCGGCCCCTATACATACATACATACATACATACATGTTTCGTTTACGTTTTTCATGCTTAAATATTTATCGAGTGTGTTCATGTTTTTCATATCGTGTTTTACTCTTGTCATGTATCTAGTATTATACGTAAATACTTATCATGTACTAATAATATACGAAATGTTCGTAATTAATATTCGTGACACGTGTCTTAAAATATTACATGTACCGTTTTAATTCAAATCTTGATTTCGTGCATTTAAGATTCTTGGTATTTAAGCGGGTTTTACATCCTCAGTGAGAGCGTTATAAAACATTTCCACATTATTTGAAAGATCATCGATGGTTGGAACAATACATTGTTGAATGACGACTTCTACTTGTGGGTTAGGTTTAATATTCCAAACGGCATCTCTAGAAACTTTTTCATAATCGACTACACCTTTGTACAAATTTAAAATCCCTTTTTTTATAAAATCAAATTGATGAACACTTTTACTTTTCTCATCCCATTTACGTTTTTCATCCGAAATTTGTTTTTCTAACAAAATTGATTGCTTTTTGAAACCCCTTTTTAAAGAAACTTTCTTTTCCGTTTCAGGACTCGGTGGTAGAACATTTGTAAACATCTATTGTTATTTGGAAATTTCTTTTTGTGGAGCAAACTTAATATAATGATCAGAATTCGAAAGGTTTATTAAATCACTTAAGTTCGATCGACTTTCTTCTTGATGACGAATGATTTCGTCGCAGTCAGGGGAAAGCATAAGAGCAAGATTATCAACATAACAACCGATATCATAAAGAGCAGGCTTGGTACTTTAAATTTTCTTGAGATATTCAGGCTTGACAAAACTCGTATTCATATTTCTATTGAGCATATTCATGGTTTGAATAGACTGACCTGTTTTGTAAACAATGTTGTTTAACGTTTTGACTCTCTTTTCCAAAGTAAGAAGTTTTTCAATATCCTTTTCTTTACGAGTTTTATAAAGCCCAGTTTGATCTTTGTTAATCGACTCTAATTCAATAATCTGGAGTTTATGTAGCAGCAGTTGTTCTTCAAGTTCTGATATCTTTTATTTTGAGATATGAATTTCATGTGTTACTTCAGAACAATATTGTTCGTTTAGCTCCTTACGTTCGAATACCAAACCATTAGCTATTGCAACTCGTCGATCAGCTTCTTTTACATAATCACACTATTTAAGCATGTCTATCTCCTCGGCTAAGGATGTGTTTGCTTGCTTCAAACGTTTATTTTCCTCTTTGTTTTCCTCAATTTCATGTTTTAAAGAATCAATAATAGACGCAAGCAAATTACGGTCCTCATCCGAGTCAGTATCCTGAGCAGCATTACCGTCATCATTACACATATGCTGTAAATCCGTAGAGATATTTCTATCCTTCATGTCCATTACATATGTGTCATTGATGCTTTCGGGTTGCTCAGGATGATGTCGTTCATTAGCAAACACATTATAGTTATCATATGATGGTACCTTTTCAATTGGCTCAGTATCAAAGATAGGTCCAGAAGTATCAGCAGTCTCTGGAATCACTTCTTGAATCTTTGCCATGTACACATAATATGCCTCTAACTCTTTATCATCTGCTTCATCATCAATGTCATCACGCCAGTCAACTTCATATGCTGTGAGTGGAATCCCTGCTTCTTCTTTCTTACACAACAACATCTTTTCCTTGTGATATCTAGAATCCTTAACCTGTTTTGGCTTCTTGCATTCCCTATCCATGTGACCAAATCCCTTGTAATTGAAGCACTGAATCCCGGTCTTCTACACAACCAGAGTGCCTACAGTATCTCTAGCCCCAACCTGATTCGGCATCCTCTGATTATCATACCTAGCATCACGATCATACCTAGGTGCATGATCAACTTCCTTATATCGAGCATTGGATGATGATCTGAGGTTGTTGTTAGTAGGTTTGTAGATCTTCTTATAAGTTGTGGTGAGTAAAGACATGAGTTCCTCAATCTTCTTGTCCCTTGAAGTTTGTTCATCATCACTGTCTCCATCTGAATCGGTGTCATACTTTGGAGGTGGAGTGGGGACAATTTCTTTTGCTTTGTGTTTAGTATCTAGAGGTTTGGTGGATGAGCTTGATGACTTTGAGGAATGAGTAGGTGGTTGTTGACGGGGAACGGGTTTTGTTGATGCAGCAACCACAAAAGCAATAGAATTAGCAGACCGTTCTATTTTTTCAACCCTTAGTTCATTTACTTCATTCTGATGTTGTTTCAAGATATCATAAAGTTTGTGATAAGAGATAGTCTTGATATCTTCCCTTTGTTTAACCAAAGTCACAAATCTTTGCCAATCCGGTTTGAGTTGAAGTAGAAACTGAACATTGGCATGATGATTGGAGATGGTGCACTGATTTCTGAAAAGCTGATTCATCATTTTGTATAATCTAGAGTAATATGAGTCAACGGATTCACCATCATCAGATGTGAATTTTCCAAACTCCCAAAGTAGATTAGTCTCGAGATCTTGAACATTGATCGACTCACCTTGCTTCAATCGATGAATTGCATTCCATATTTCCATAGCATTACGAAATGCATCAACCGTGGAATAGATATCGTTATCAATACCAGTGTGTATGTAGTTAATAGCATCAGCTTCAGCTTGGAGGAGTTTCTTTTTCTCAGCAGGACATGTATCGAAATTCTCCATAGCTCGTGTAATTGATGAAGTACCATCCTCTTCTTATGTGGTAATGGGTATGAATTCAAAAACTAGAGGTTGATTCTCAAGGCAGTGACGAAGAGCAGTTCGGTTCTCTTTTCCGTCGAGAGATTTGAGAAAACGAGATCTCCATTGAACGTAGCAACCGACAGTGAGCACAGGTGGATTACCGTTGCCACCTTGTTCCAAACAAATTTGATTGGCAGTCGCATTATTGATGTTGTTGTTGGACATTGTAAATGTGTATGAATGGATTAGGATCTTAGTGGATGTGTTGTGATGAGGTGTGGTTGTCAATTCCGAAAAGTTGTGTGAAATCCCTTAACATAGTGTTTACAATAAATCAAAAATTCCAAGATAAACAAAAAACACACGAACACATCAGCATATCGAAATTTTTTAAGTGTAAAAATGTGAACTTCGGAATATCTGAAACTTCGGAATATGTGACTTCGCAATTCTTGATGACATCGGAATCAGGACTTCGCAAAAAAACACTTCGCAAAAAGGGACTTCGGAAAAAGAAGAACTTCGCAATATTGACTTTGGAATTTCAATTCGCAACAAGAACTTCGCAATAGACAACTTCGGAATGTGACTTCGGAATATCTAAGAAGTGAACTTCGGAATAATTGACAAACAGAACTTCGGAATAATTCAGAAAGAATACTTCGGAATACTTGTGTACTTCGCATAAGGAAGAACTTCGGAATAATTCTGAATGAGTACTTCTTAATAATGCTAAATGATCACTTCGGAATAATCTGAAAGAGCACTTCAGAATACTTGAACTTTGTACTTCGGAATAAAACTATCTTCGGAATTCAGTGGACCCTCGGAATAAGAACTATTTTCGGAATACTATAGTACTTCAGAATACTTGAATTGAGTATTTCGGAATAAGAACTATCTTCGAAATACTATAGTACTTCGGAATACTTGAATTTAATACTTCAGAATAAGAACTTTGTGAACACTTTGGAACGAAAAGTAGTATACTTCGGAATAATGAGAAACCCTCGTGGGTACTTGCAATATTACTAATATTCCGAAGATAATTTAAACAGTTGGCCGACTTCCATCTTTATCGGATCTAAGAATCCCAAAACGTGATTTTAAGCCAAAAATTGATCCAAACACCCAAAAATTTTGTATTTTTAGCCAAAGTAACAATACCAAATATCTACCACAACTATGTAAAATATTTGTATCAAGAAGAAACCATAAAAACACACAAAAAAATAAATTTTTGGATCAAGGATTATAGATCAAATACCTAACAAAATCAATAAGAACACAACTAAAAATCTTCAATCACCTATCTACTATAGGCTCTTGATACCAAATGTTAATCTCACTTCAATCCATAACACACAATACTAATATGATATTTAGAGAAAGAAATAGATGAAGGTAGAGAGAGAAAGTAGAGAGATTATGGAAGGTTAAACATTGCTTAGAGAGAGAAAGTGAATGTAACCAACACCCTCTTCCACACGTGGAAGATGGTATATATACCCTAGGCTTGTTGGGCCGTTGGTTTAGTAACATGGGCCGGGCTTGGCTTGTGCTTGGGCTTAGAGCCCCTAGCTTACACAATATTAGCTTAAATACCAAGCCCGGTTAACCCGACTAACCTATTACAATACAAGACCATTTACGACTAAGATGACCTATTTCATTCTTGTTCGACTATATAAAATATAGGGCTAACAGGTGGTACTGTGGAATCTTCTCTGGGTGGGAGATCGGTAAATACCTTATTTAAAATGAAGCTATCATAGGAATACGTGAAGTAAACGCGGCAACTTTCACTGAATGTGTTTATCTGTAACCTCACGGAATGAACTGTAAAACCCGCATGCTTTTACCATGAACAGTACACTAATAATCCTACGTACAAGATTAAAACTTCCCTTATATAACATGAACACGTGTCACGAACATTAATTACAAGAATTACGTACGTGCTATTACACGATAAGAATTAAGTACGTGTTAATACACGATAATTATTAACAACAATAATAATAATCACGAACATAAAATCATGAACATGAAATCATGAACATATAACTACATATTTACGTATATTATTAATACGATTAGAATCGTTACGCACAAGAATTTATAATAACACGAATATTTAATAATAACGGAACACGAAAATACGAACACACGAACACGTAATAAAAGAGACACGGGAAAACTTCGGGTTTTCCCTTTGTGGGCTTATAAGCCGCGGCACCAAGAGACCAAGAGGGACAAGCCCACTTTTAGTTTACTAAAAGAATCAAATAAGGAAAACATATTAATTCCCAGGAAAATTTTAAGAAAAGCAAAAACCCTACTTCTCTTTTCCTAGTCCTTTGGCCGCCGGCTTCATCATCGCCAAAAGGGGGTGTTGATTTGATTTTGTTCAAGAAATCCTACAACTGTGTTCGTGTATTCATCCTCCATTTCATTCCACGTGTTTTCGTAAGCCGGAAAGCTTTCTTTTTAATTTTTTAATTAATTACTAGCATATGATCGTTGGAAAAATAAAAACAAGATAAATCACATGTTAATTGTCATGGTGGGGTAAAAATTAAGGGTGTTTCGGGTTTGGTTGTTTCGGGCGCCACATAACCGAGAGTCCCAAGACTCTCGGCGCCGTTTGGTTCGCGCCACCAACCAAGACCTAGGTCTTGGTGGTGTTTGGCTCGGTCAACAACAGGGACAAGACACGCCGACGTGCATCGGGGGTGTCTTGTGGTTTGTTTTGGTCTCTTTGGAAACCATTTACATGGATCGATTAAGCTTACTAGGAATGCATCATGTTCATATGATTAACATAGCGGAATATAACACGATACATAAACAAGGTGTTTACTTTTCCAACGTTTACTTCTCATTAAACGTTAACAATCAAACCAACTAAACTAGACGTGTTTACAAGATCACACACGTCTAGAACACACGACTTTTGCTTTATGACTACATTGTGAATAATTGAATGATAAAGCATGTAGGATGTATGTGTTTATATGCTACACATACCCCTTTTTACAAGAAATCTAATTGTTTTAGAAGTCCTTTCATCTTTTGCACTTTAGTCCTCCTATTTGTGTAGAAGGTATTCATATTCTTGTACTTCTTGATTTTTGCATATAATTCCTTCTTGTTTCATTATTCTTTGTTTTGTCTCATCAAATTAATTCCCAACAATATTCCCCTACTTGATGATGACAAAAACAATCTTCAAATCTTGATCTTTGACGAATGAAACATGCTTCCCCTTAAAGTAAGATTTCTTGTATAACATATCACCACATAAAATTAAGTTGTATACCTTGATCTTTGAATCTTCTTCCCCTTTTTGTCTCATCGAATAGGGGTCTTCTAAAGATAAACAACTAATAAACGCTTCCCCTTGAGTGGTGCATGTAAATGAATCACGAACCATGTAGACTCTAATTGTAGATTACAAATGAAGATAAATATAACCTATTTGTTGAAGAAGTAGAATCTCCCAAGCTTGTACTTTATATCTTACACTATCCATGTGACGTCGAACTTAAAGCAGACCTAGATCTCTTGTCAAAATCCTCATCCTTTTGTGAGACACTGAGCACGATAATGTAACTCCTTCAAGTGATAGCAATGTAGATGGCATTGCTAGATATCACAAGTCTTCGTCACCAACAGAAAAAGAACAAGCAAGTTATCTCAAAAGCGAGGCAAGAATCTTTTGAGATATGATAAAATACAAACCTACGAAAAACAACTCCAACACCAAATAAGCAATAATCAAGCGTCTTCATTGAAACCTCCAATTTGCAATGAAAATCATCTTAAATACAATATTACCCTCTTCTTTTATGCAACTGCTGCCTCTGTCGACGTTCTGCTTCTAATCGAAGTCGGTACGTAACCGCAAGGTTAGCCATGTCACATAATCAAATAAAACTTTATTGTATCAAACACAATCTTCGAAAACGAGCCATAAAATTTTAACAGACAGTTCTGTCCCAGATCCTGAGTCATCCAATATATCTTCTGTATGTATTGTCTGATATCAGACGATACTTGTCACCGGGTTAAAATCCATACATCGGACAACATGCTGTCAACGTCTAAATTATAACGTGTCAGCGTGTGTTTTATTCTTGTCAACGGCTTTGTCAGCCACTGAAACCATCTTTTGTCTTCGTCTTCCTTTCCTTACAAGTATTACGTCCACGTGCGTAATCACTCTCAGTACCCAAAAACCAGTTGTAGCATATGTCTTCGTCTTTTAATACGCATCACCAATTATCAAAAATCCATCACATGAAATAAACCATACTTTCCTTGCTGATTTTTGACCATAAACCCACGTGATCACTTCATATGGCATAGTGTACGATTCAAATTAATGAGTGATACAACAAAAATCATTATATACATTCAAACGAATTACCCCACATGATTTTTATTGCGTTTGAGACAACCACACCAATATACGTGAGCTGCTAGAATCTTCTATCATACATCCCATAAAAATAGCATGTCTCTTTCTGCTCAAAATAATCTTGTTGCAATATCGTTTCATTATCATGCTGTACTGCTCCATATTTTATGAAGTGATTTCTTAATAATCAAGTGATTAATAATATGCGTATAAACAATACCTCATGTGAAAACCAATCAGATCCCATAACAATGCTAACTTCTTTCACGTCATTGTCTCACTTTACTTCTTTTCCATCTTGATCGAACATTTATCATATGTCAAATCGTTGAGTATATTAAACCTCACGTGACCACATTACTTCTTTTCTCTTGAATCTCTTATCTTGTGTAACACCCTCAATTTCGTGTCACGGCAGCAGAAGGGTCTTTGGGTGTTACTGTAATTGTTCAATCTCAATATCATAGAAAACGCCTCAAAACGAGTCGTTTTAATAAAACATACATCCATTCATTATTTAAAGGTAAAATAGTTCACACACGGTCCCAAATAGTTTTAAGTTTACACAACATAACAAACAACAAAAGTTTCTTTGAATGAACATAGTTTAGAAAAGCGGGCCAAAACATTAAATTAAGCAAGCTGCATGAAACCGCCTTCCTTGAGTGCCTTCTTCATGGAACTGAGATAAAACATGCTATAAAGTCAAAAAAAATGCTGAGTGAATCTATATAGTTTAAATTAAATAAACGAACACAAGTATTCTGAATAAACCTTCCATGATTGATAATCATGTGGATCAGACATAATCATCGTTGTTATTACATAAGTCTCATGACATTGAACTTTAACATATATTATTTCAGCCCAACACACCTAGCCAAGTGCGTATATTTCTCTTATATTATTGCATCCGATGTTTCATTACTGGTGTATCACAACACCACGGGATAGCTAGTCGCGACCGGACTGGGCGTCACCCTGATAGATCTATCCATAGTATTAGCGTTCATTCAATTAACAATTCATGATTCAATCGGTCTTTTAAGGCTAAAAGAAAACTTATGTAAATAACGTTCATCTAGCATACAACCGCGTCCTTTATGTTCTATTTTAAAACAAGCATGTTATCCCCTCGCGGATTTTAAAATACTTTACAAGATAGTATAAAAGCAAGGCTTTAGACTCACCTTAGTACAAGAGTAGTAATATGACGATCGACGACGATAAGTGATGTCCGTTAGACACGAAAACCGCAACCTCCCAAATAAGGCGCGTTCGTTAATAAATGACTCAAGTATAAATAATACTTAAATAATACAAAGCTCAAAATACAAAACCATGATAATCCCAAAAATAATAATAGTACAAGTGTACTTCTATACTCCTTTACATGTTTACTTTATTAGACTATATCATCGATAAAAATCTGTTGGTACTTACCGAAAGTACAAGCGCGTTTACCTTACTTAAACTATTCCGTTTTCGACGAAACTTGGTCACAAGCTCACATATAATGTGAACAAGACTCAGTTTAAGTTTAATTCAAAAATATTACTTCTAAGGCTTTTTGTCCGACACATCTATGAGTTACAAAAACCGGACATATTTACGTCTTCAACTCGTAAAACCATTTTGACATATCTAAACAACTCCAGTTATGAAACCGACACTCGGGTTTGAAAATAGACTCATGACCTGAGGTTTAGACTTTAACATCAGTCCTTGAACATTTTTAAAACTCATTCTATAGTCCCCGAGATTCGATCCAAATATCGTCAACAATTTTCGGATTGTGCCGATACTCGTCTCCCGGTACACGAATACTAAAATTGTTGTAACTTCGCACTCGTTTGGAGTTGGAAGTCCTACTTTATATCAAATCGAAGCTAACGAAATTCTCTAGAACCTTATCTAATTAGTTAAACAATAATAATACAGTACGTTACCCAAAAATAGCCTTTTACCTACTGGTCTAAAATGACAAGTTAAAAATCATACTAAATCAATATTTTTACCCATTTTAACAATTCATATACTCCTAATAGCAACCTTCAATCACTCTAATCAATCCCTTTCAATCCTATAACACTTGTATGTACATATCTTCAAAACAAAAATTAATAATTCATACATGCAATTAGTAAAATAAATCATAAACATGATAAACAACACATTTATACTATAAAAATAGATCAAACTTCACAAGATTTCATAAAAAATAAAAACATGGTGCATGTAAGAAAAATTTATATGGATGTGATCACCTTTGAATTCTAATATGTGGTCTTGTTTTTGTTTTGAATGATTCAATCTAAAAATTGAAATCAAAAGGGGTTTTTGTTTGATGTTTGGGACGGCAAGAAGAAAAGAAAGAGGAGAGTGGGAAAAAAATTGGCTAGTTGTTTCTATGTGTAAATTAGGTGGAGGAGTTGTTTATATATGGTGGGTGGAGGGTATTTTTTGCCAAAGTTGTATAGTTTTGGACCAAAAAGTAATTAAATAATTTAAAGGATAGAAAATGACTATTAGTCAAAGTTAAAAATATTTACGGGACTCGGGTTTCGTGAAAATACTTTTCAAAAGTTAAACGCTTCAAAAATATAATAATAAATCTTTGACACGACTTAAAACGTAATTAAATCAAAAACGTCGAAACTATAAAATATCTAGACAATCGATAATAAAACATAAGTATTTGGGCATCCATCGGTATCGCGATAACTAGTAGTTCTCGTCATTCGTTAAAACGTAAAGCACGAGAAATAAAGATTAAATATAATACAAATCATTTATAATAATTTGAGAAATAATATCGACACCTAACGTATTCCTTGCCAGTTTTCATCTAATCGACATTCTTACGCTAGTTTCAAGTCATAACCTTCTCGGTTAGTCGATAATTTAAAATTCTCATTAAAGTAAACACGTAATACGTAATAGTCGAGATTAAAATAACGACCTGAAATTGACGGATTGTCACATTATCCCCACCAAATTAGGATCTTCGCCCTCGAAGATCAACTTGCGTTCTTGCCCGATCGCTTGTTGAAATCAAAGAGATGAGGGTAATTCTTCCACATTTGGTCTTCTCATTCCCACGTATACTCCGGTCCTCTCCGAGAGTTCCATCGAACTTTGACGATAGGGATTCGGCTTTGTTTCAGTTGCTTGACCTCGCGATCCATGATCTCGATTGGTTCTTCAATAAAGTGCAACTTTTCATCAACCCTAACTTCATCCCACAGTATAATGATTTCTTCATCGGATAAACACTTCTTCAGATTCGACACATGAAAAGTGTTATGAATCCCATACAGTTCTTGTGGTAGTTCAAGTTGGTATGCCACGGGACCTACTCTCGATATAATCTTGAATGGTCCGATATAACGAGGACTCAACTTCCCACGTTTCTCAAATCGTACAACACCTTTCCATGGTGATACCTTTAGCATAACCTTATCTCCCACACTGAACTCCAATAGTTTTCTTCTCACATCCGCATACTCTTCTGTCGACTTCGCGCAGACAACAACCTATTCTTGATTTGCACAATCATAACCGTCATCTCTCTAATCATCTCTGGTCCAGTGAGTTGAACATCACCAACCTCACTCCAGCTCACGGGCGATCTACATTTTCTCCCATAAAGTGCTTCAAAAGGTGTAGCTTTAATACTCGCGTGATAACTGTCATTGTACGAGAATTCGGCCAAAGGTAAGTGCTTATCCCAGCTACATCCAAAGTCTATCACACAAGAACGTAACATATCCTCCAATGTTTGAATAGTTTTTTCGCTTCGCCCATCGGTTTGCGGGTGATAGACTGAGCTCATATCCAAATTGGTTCCTAAAGATTTCTGAAGTGATCTCCAAAATCTAGAAGCAAAACGACTGTCTCTATCGGTAATGATTGAAATAGGAACACCATGCTTACACACGATCTCCTTCAGATAAAGGTCGGCAAGTTTCTCCAAACCGAACCTCTTGTTGATTGGAATAAAATAAGCGGATTTAGTTAAACGGTCGACAATAACCCAGATTGCATCGAACCCGAACGGTGTCCTAGGGCGTTTCGTGATGAAGTCCATCGTAATTCGCTCCCATTTCCAGATTGGAACTTCAGGTTGGACAAGTAATCCTGATGGCTTCTGATATTTAGCTTTCACTTTTGCACACGTTGAGCATTTCACGACGTAGGATTCAATATCAGCTTTCATATTCGGCCACCAGTATAACTTTTTCAAGTTTTGGTACATTTTGTCCGATCCAGGATGAATAGAATACTTGGACTTATGAGATTCTAACATGATCAAGTCTCTCAGTCTACCATAGAATGGTAACCAGATTCGACCTCTAAAACATTTGATACCATCGGATCGCGTCACAAATGTTTCACCATCTCCCCTAAATCTTCCGGCTGCAATATTTTCCTTCTTACACGCTTTGATTTGTGCGTTTCAGATCTGCTCAGGTAAGTTATTATGAACTGTCACCACCAAAGCGCGCACTCGAATCAGTTTCTCCCTTTCCTTTCGACTTAACGCGTCAGCTACCACATTCGCCTTTCCCGGATGATAACGAATTTCACAGTCGTAATCACTCAAGAGTTCAACCCATCGACGTTGCCTCATATTTAGCTCCTTTTGAGCCACTATGTATTGTAGGATTTTGTGATTAATTAAAACCGTACACTTCGTGCCATACAGATAATGTCTCCAAAGTCGCAGAGCAAAAACCACAGCGCCCAATTCTAAGTCATGGGTAGTGTAGTTCTCCTCATTCTTCCTTAATTGTCTAGAGGCATATGCGATCACCTTTTCACATTGCATGAGAACAATACCGTATCCTTGAAGAGATGCATCACAATAAACAACAAAGTATTCACTTCCTTCAGGTAACGATAAGATCGGCGCACTACAAAGTTTCATCTTCAGGGTTTTGAAAGCTTCTTCTTCTTCATTGCCCCACACAAATGGTTTATTCTTCTAAGTCAGCTTAGTTAGTGGTTTCGATATTAAAGAGAATCCTTCAATAAACCTTCGGTAGTAACCAGCCAAACCTAGAAATTGTCGCACTTCAGTTGGAGTAGTTGGAGCACTCCAATTTTTAATGGCTTCAATCTTCGCAGGATCAACATGTACCCCACTTTTATCAATCACATGTCCGAGAAATTATACAGAATTAAGCCAAAAATCACACATTGAGAATTTAGCGTACAACTTTTCGTTCTTTAACAAGTTCAAGATAATCCTTAAGTGTTCGGCATGCTCTTCATTGCTCTTGGAATAGATAAGAATATCATCGATGAAAACGATCACGAATTTATCAAGATACGACTTACAAATGCGATTCATTAAGTCCATGAATACATCAGGTGCATTAGTCAAACCAAAAGGCATAACTCGAAACTCATAATGACCATAACGAGTCCTAAACGCCGTAATAGGAATATCTTCCCCGCGTACACGAAGTTGATGGTAACCAGAACGAAGATCAATCTTGGAGAAAACACGAGAACCTTGAAGTTGGTCGAATAGATCATCAATTATTGGAAGGGGATAACGATTCTTGATCGTCATCTTATTCAACTCTCGATAATCGATACACATACGGAACGAATCATCTTTCTTCTTAACGAATAAAACAGGAGCTCCCCAAGGTGACGAACTCGGTCGTATAAAACCTTGATCAGATAGTTCTTGCAATTGCACAGACAACTCCTTTAGCTCGCATGGTGCTAAACGATATGGCGCACGTGCCATGGGTGCAGCACCAGAAATTAGATCAATTTGGAATTCTACTTGCCTTGGAGGTGGAAGCTGAAGGTCTACGTGGTTATTGGCCTATTCTACATGATGGATTGAATTGATAAAGTGGGTTGATTAATTGATAAATATAAGAAAGATGAGAAAGAGATGAATGGTGTAGAGAGAGAAAGGAGAGAAAAGAGAAGAGTAGAGAGAGAAAGTAAAGATTGATTAGTGAAATATCAAAATGACCAACCCCTCCTAACATGCTAGGAGGGGATATATATAGCCCACCCTACATGTGGGCTATATGGACTATACATTTACTAAGTGGATCACGAGCCCATTACATAATTATCGTTGGAGCGACCGATCCTTCATAAATACGTAAAACGTATTTCCAACAATCTCCCCCTAAGGGAGGTCGCTCCAAGAGACAAAGTTCTAAATAGTCTATATCTCGTGATCTATGCTAACTAAGATGTGACCGAGACTTTATTAGGAAAAACGTATTTCCAACAATCTCCCCCTAAGGGAGGTCACATCTTTTTACAAAATCTTAAACCTAGCATCTATGCTTGAGTCTTCGATCTTGTTCTTGTGAATATGCTTGATGTGATCTTTGACTTTAGTCTTGAGCATGTTTCCTTGCCTTGACCTTGTGCATTCTTCACTTGTGATATTTGCCTCTTCGTGACTTCATGTTCCACATACTTATACTTTTAAATTCTTGAAAGCTTCAGAGTTTGATACAGCGGAAGACTTGACCTTCAGGCTTTCTTGAATTTGTTGAAGTACTAATTGTATGCAGTATAAGCATGTGGTGACGAATTTTTCTGGATTGAACACCGCAATGCCACCTTCTTGTTACGCTGCATAAGACAGTTAGCAACAAACAATATACATGGATGAAATGGCCTTGAACATTTCATTCTAATTCGGTAGCATTTTACCTCCGGCGGTGAAGACCATTGGACGATATTAAATATCGTACTTGTGGCAGGTAGTTTCAATAAAGAACCTCCTTGACAAGATTTCACGGGTAAACCCGTTCTCTTTACTCGACCGTCCAAAGCTGACTGCAAACGTAAAGAGTGAATCATTTGGATAATCTTATCCGCATGATTTGAAGCCGTCAATTCATGTTCCTGGAACAAGTGAAGTTCAATTAAGAACTGCACCGTCGTTGCTTTCCAGTTGTCACTAGCTTGATTCATATAGAATCTTGCAAGTTACCTACCAAGTGCTGTTTGATGTTAACACTAGAAGGATTTCCATTCGTCACTGTAAATACTTAATAGTATTACTCTGAATGTTCTGGCAAGATCACTAAGATATTGCGTAGAGGCCTGGAACGTGTTTAAATTCATTTAAGAATTAAACCACTATTGCTTTCCAGTTATCACAAGTTTGATTCATAAAGAATCGCACAAGTCACCTACCATGAGCTTTTTGATATTCGCTCAAGAAGGATTTCCATCTTCATTGTAAATACTTTCGTATTACTCGGATGTTCAGGCAAGATCATGAAGATTTTGCGTAGGACTCTTAAGATCTTTCTTACTTTTCACAGTGTGTGAAGAAGCAAGGAAATATGAAAGTGTGTCCTAATGAGATATTTGATGATCTCAAATAGCTCTAGACTCGATCGTGTATTTTGGATTTTTAGTGATCGGAGGCTGGAGAGGAGTGCCACCATTTCAATACCATTTTATTCGGAGTGAATAAATCAATAGATAATGTGTTGTCTCCGTGTGATTAACACAAATATCTTTTAAGAGATATCTGAGTTAGCTGAGATGGGTTGTGCCTTGCATCACTGGGTCCATGATGTCTGTCTTCAATATCAAGAATCATTAAAAAATGATCTTAATAGCATACGTATTGACCCGGTTTCTGCCTAAGTTGTAAGGAGGGCTTCTTTCTTTACACCCTTTATCTTTACAATTCTTTTTCATTCTTCAACCCCTTCAATGCTTACCAATACGTCATTACTAGCACCTTGTTGTGATTGTTCCAGTGCTAACTTAAGTACTTGGTCAGCATTCAGCTACATTCACAATCTTTCTCCATCTTTCCTAAGGACTACTATTTCTAGCTATGGAATGTCCTTGGGAAGATTCCTCCGGTTCTAGAGGAATCATTGGACTTTAACCTATCCTACCATCCTTATGTCACCACAATCTTCACCGTCGTGAATAGAGATGTTTTGGGTAAGTGTATGTCACCATGAAATCCATTTTGAAGTGCAAATCCATTTTGCTCCCCCTTAACATATGCCACGATATCCGAAAACATTTCGCACATGTCGGGATGAGCTAGCACGTTAAGTCAAACCATTTGTGATTAATCATTTCCCATATTAAATCACATTTTCTCCCCCATATTAAAAAATATTAACTCAATCAATGTTTTTAATATCAACTGATTTAATAGCGTTTTAAGAAAATTTGGGAAGAAAAATGCAAATCCAATTATCTTCATGAATTACACAAGATCCCCCTTAAATTAATGAGGGTGTACTTGAAACGTAAATTAAATACCTTTTAAACACAAGTGTAAGGTATTTATTACGTGCAAAGATCATTTATGATAATGTATTCACAAAATTAACAATTTACGAGGTGGGACCTGAATGATGGAGAACATCATATGAAAGATTCACATGGTTCTTGTTCACGAATGTTGGTCTTTCTCGTAACTTCTGAAGTTATCTCTTGACTCCATGTGTATGATTGATATCGTTGTCTTAACACCAATATGTGAACTTGGCACTCTCGGCATCAAGGATTCTGAATGCTGGACAATTGCTCCCCCTCAATTGTTGACCCGTGTTCTATTGAAAGAGATGTAGTCACCGTTTGAGTAGTCGCATCGTCGAGTATGTAGATATCAATTGTAAGTTGCTACGGTTGGTGGAGATGATAACTTCGGATTCTGAAGTCAAAGCTTTCCGGGGAAATGCTTGACTTGAAAGTGAAAAGCGGGTTACTATCGGAAATAATAGCAAACCATTTTGAGCATGTTTTAAATCATTTAAACTTATGCTCTAACTTTATTTACAACCCCGTATCATTATTGAATGACATTTCTAGGTTCGTAAATATTATCGATTCCAGAAGACATGCTCTTTTTATCAAAACGTTTATGAACAAACAATTTTGAAAGATTTAGAAAAATCTTTTGAGAAATTCTTGAAAGATTGTGTTCAAAGTTTTGAAAAACAATTACTTGAGCTTAAGATGTTGAATGTCTTACAAAACGAGCTCAAGTCCGAGAAGTTGTGAACTTCCCGTTGTTAAGGATAAGTTACCATCGGCGATAAACTTTCCTTTTATCTGAAAGACGAGTCCTAAGCTGACATTTACTTAGAAGTCGTTTTCATGAGCTTGAAAACTTTGACTGTTTTAATGGAAAGCTCATGACCGAGAAAGGTTAATTTCTCGTTATGAGGAAAAGTTCTCTTATTTAAAAGATACACTCTCCTTTCTAAGCTTAAAACTTTGAATGTTTTAATACAAGCTCATGACCGAGAAAGGTGAATTTCTCGTTAAGAGGATAAGTTATCATAAAATATAATCTTTCCTTTATTTTAAGTTCGAGTTACAGTCTGACATTTAACTGTAAGTCATTGTGCATGAGCTTAAAAACTTCGAATGTTTTTATTATTAGCTCATGCCCGAGAAAAATTAATTTCTCATTGTAAGGATAAGTTTATCATCGGCGATAAACTTTCCTTTATTTGAAGAACGGGTCATCATCTGTTATTTAATGATGAGCCTTATACACGAGCTTAAAACCTTTGAATGGTTTTAGGATAAGCTCGTGTCCAAGAAAACTTAATTTCTAGTTAAGAGGGTAAGTTATCGTTGCGTAGATAAACTTTCCTGTCTCTGAAGTCCGGGTCATCGTCTGACATTTAACGAGGAGCCATTGTGCATGAGCTTAAAATCTTCGAATGTTTTTAATATAAGCTCATGCCCGAGAAAAATTAATTTCTCATTGTTAGGATAAGTTTATCATCGGCGATAAACTTTCCTTTCTTTGATGAACGAGTTACAGTCTGTGATGTGACTTTAAGTCCTTTGTTGATAAGCTTAACCATGAATTCCCTGAGACACTAGTTTCTCCGATATCTGCTTCTTCAGCAACCAAACTATAAGAGTATCCTTAGTTGAACGGTATACAATGATTGGACCGCTTCGTTCTTTTGGAACATCAACTTTGGTACCTGCATTCTCATTAGGAGTTTGTATACTATTGCATGGGTTAGCGATATCTATTTTAGAAGCACATGGGGGATCATGGTTGGCTTTTCTTGTGCCAGAGGCGACCTGAGTGGATGATTCACTTGTCTTAATTGGCAAACGTTTCCGTTTATAGAAAACCTTAATTTCAGGCTTAAGTGAAGTATCATCTTTATCAGTTTCCTCCCTAGTAGACTTAGTAGAATCGGAGACTATCCTAGTTCAAGGGCACTCGTTTCCTACAAGAGTGAAAGTTCTACCAGTGGGGCGTCACATTTTACCAATGGGTTTGATTTTAACAACCCACTAGGATTTAAGTCTAGCACGGGAGTTCACCTCATTAAGCAATTTTTTGATATAGGAATCATGATTTGCCGTAAAGACACATTTTCTACATGTTTTACAAGTAGCATATTTAATGTCCGAGTAAGATCTAGAATCCCTAGATGATTGATTGATGCTCCTAGGATTGGACATGCTATGGTTAGCAGTGTTGGGTAAACTAGAAGGCATCTGACTAGGTTTGAAATTCCTATCTCTTACTTGTGTCTTTTGAATAGCTTCCCTGTGACCAAAATCATGGCGCACATCATTTGAACTAGTTCTAGACGTGTTCTTTGAACTATTCTTAGAGAAACTAGAAGCAATCATGTGATTAGGTCTAGCTAAAGCTGATTTAGTCATATTAGGCCTAGTTGTAGGAGTGACTGGTCTAGAAAGATGAACCAATTCAACTTGGGAGGCAAACCGCGGTCTCGAGGATTGTGGTCGCTCGGATCTAGATGCAGTCGGTTGTCTAACGAACTGATTTGTAGGCGGTTTCCCCAAGATTGATGGTTTTTCAAGCTTGGTGTCCACACTAGTTCCTTTGGTTTTCCTTAATTCGTTTTTCAACGCAGCTATAGCAAAGACTTTTTCTTGTACTTGAGCCTTTAAAGTCGCATTCTCTTTGAGCAATTCATCTTGGGATGCCAACTTAGATTCAAGCAGTTGAATTTGTTTCAAAAGATTATCCTTTTCAGCTTTAGAATCTAACACTTTTTGATCCAATTTTCTTTCAAGAACAACATTTGATTTTTCAAGTTTTTCAAAATATGTTTCAAATTTTTCCGTTTTCTTAGAAAATTCAAGTTTTGCATCCTCAAGATCTTTTGATTGTTGAGCTACAATCGTTTCGAGCTCTCTAATCGTAGAATCAGAAGCAGTCAATGAAGCAGTCAAAAGACAATTATCATGATGTTTAACATTTTGAACACTTTCTCCCCCATTATGACTCACATCGGATGAATCAGAAGTGGTATTTCTATCACTCTTTTCCATCCCATGTTTGTCATAAATAGGTTCATAATGCTCAATATGCGGCATGGCATTAGCATATACATCATAAACAACATTACATTGTACCATGTTTGCAGGCTCTTCGTCATAAACTGGTAAGGTGTCATCAAAAGAGATCTCGTGATCATTTCGTGACGAACCACTGGTATCATGTTGTCCTCCCGATTCCGTGCTCTTACCATCGTTATGCTCCAAGTTGTCAACCGTATGACCATTCTCCTCTTGCATCCGCGTCATTGATTCTTGCACTCTATTATCATACGCTTGCTGAAGTTGTGATCTTTGATAAATCGAAGACGAGACCGATGTCATGAGTTTCAATATTGTATCACGGAAAACTCGAAGCTTGGTATGTGTATCTCGAAGAAAAGATTGGCAAATCACTGAACTTTCAGACTTGATGATATTGTATTAGAGGAAAGGCGTGATTTGTGTCACAAGAGTCTTATATGCAAGTGCCGATGCAGAGTGATTGAAGTTTTCATTGTTGAGTTGCTCGGCGAGTTGGGTCAAAGTGGTGAATATTGAGTCGATGAATATATGACGATCTTGTCCAAAGATGGTCACAAATTCGCTCCCTCCTTGAATCCTCGAAAGAGTGACAAGATGAGACTGCAGCATTTGAAATGAAGTGATGCCACTTTCTCTAGCTTTGACTTGCATTTGATGCAATTTTCCTTCTTGAAACGATTCCATTGAAGTTTGATGAAAAATTCTTGAACCCTTTGTTTGGTAATTTGCCTTTTTCTTGGCTCAATAATATTTGTTGGTTCAAACTTGATAAAACAAACCGGAGACCAAGTAAAATTCGGCTCACTCTAAAAATAAAGCCCGTCAACAAATAAATTCAAGCTACGGTTCATATAATGATCAGCCCGACAATTTATATCTAATTTTTCGTGGTCTCGTCAACTAATTTTTGGCACTTAATCCTGACTCGTTGTCACGTTAAAACTCGAACAATCAACCAATTTTAAAAGAAAAATCCCAATCAAATTGAAAAAAAAAAAAAATTTCAAATAAATTTTCAGACAACCGCCCCACTTCCCAATCAATTTGACCAACAAATCCCACAAAAAAAAAAACGTTTGCCAATCAATTTCAAAAAAACGTTATCTCTCTGATAAGAAAAATGTTGTCACGTTAAAACATTAAAACATTGATAAGAAAAAACTCTAAAAATGTTGTCACGTTAAAACATAGATAAGAAAAATCCCACAAAAAACGTGGCAGATAATCTGACCACCGCCCCACTTCCCAATCAATTAGACACACGTGTCCTCTTTTGTAAACTCCGTCCACCAATATTAAACCCAAACCTTAGAAATCTCCGTCCCCTTTAATGTTTCTCTCTATCTTCCAAAAACTAAACGAGTTATCTCTCTCTCTCTCCTCAAACCTTGTTTCCTCCGTCACTGTAAAACTCTCTCTCAAAACCTAATACACATCCTTCTCTCACCTAATAAATCTCCACCGTCTTCTTAATTTGCTCAGGAATGATCAAGAAAAAAGAAAGTCTTCAAGATCTTTAATTAGGTCTCGGGTAAGATCTTTTTATCGTCTAATCATAGTCTTTCTCTCATCTGTCGAGTCCTTCTTGGGATGTTTTTTCTTTTATTTTTGAATCCAACGAGAGTCCTTCTTGGGATGTTTTTTCTTTTATTTTTGAATCCAACGAAACAAAGTTTGATTAATAACATAAATGTTATTAGTCTTACTTTATCTTCGAAAAAGCGAAAGAAGGTAGAACCTTCGATAACGATCTATGATGATCTAGCTTTTTCATGTTTGATTTTTCATGATCAATACATGCATCACGAAAAAAGAGCAAAATCTGAGATCAAGTTTATATGTTTCGAGTGTCTTTGTTTGTGTATATTTGATGTTTGGAGTTGAGTGATGTGATGAGAGTCTTTGGTTTGATGAGTCTGAGGGTAGGTGTCGAGTTGGGATGAGAATAGTTTGGTCGAGGGTGAGGGTTCGAGAGGTTCGAGGAGGGTAGGTCTAGGTGTTGGTTTAGGTGATTGATTCGAGAGGAGAGAGTTTGAGTGTCGGTGTGAGTTGGGTGTCCGAGAGTGTGGGTTTAGTCGGGGTGTGATGTCGAGGCTGTTTGTTTGGGGGAGTAGAGAAGAGTATGTTTGGTTTGGTGAGTCTAGGTCGAGAGTGTAAGGGTTGTTCGAGGGTGAGGAGTTTGGGTAAGGGAGTGAGTTTGTTGTGTGAGACGAGAGGTGAGGAAGTCGAGGGAGGTGAGTGAGAATCTGCTGTGGAGTCTGAGTGAGTGTGATGTTCGAGGGTGTGGGTGACCGAGAGGATGGGTGAGCGAGTCGAGAGAGGGTTTGTGGGGTTTGTTTGTGTTTCGAGGCTTTGTTTGAGGTTGTCGTTATATTTGAATAATGTTCATTCGGAAGAATGTTCATTGGGAAGATTGTTCATTCGGAAGATTGTTCATTCGGAAGATTGTTCATTCGGAAGATTGTTCATTCGGAAGATTGTTCATTCGGAAGATTGTTCATTCGGAAGATTGTTCATTCGGAAGATTGTTCATTCGGAACTTTCTTTGATCCGGAACTTTTGGTTCGGAAGACTCTGATTCGGAACTTTCTTTGATCCAGAACTTTTGGTTCGTTCGGAACAATATGAATGGAAGAACAGTTATGATGGGACAGTTTTGGACAGAAAGATGATGAATGTTGATAACCAAGATACTTTTGACAGTTTTGACCAAAAAGGAAAAACAGAAAACTGATAAAAAAATTGAGAAACTGATTATAAAAACTTAAAAATAGAAACTTTAAAAAATGAAACTAAAAAATAAAACGTAATCAGACTTTTACTTTCCACTTAATGAATGATAAGAAAATTTTTAAAAAAAAAATTCAATCAAAAATTGAAACCAAAAAAAAAGAAAAAAAAAATAAATAAAAAAAAATAAAATAAAACGAGTTTTTCAATAAAAATACAAAATAAAAAAAAAAGAAAACACAAACTTTTTATAAAAACACAAGTTTTTTAAGATTTGATAATAAAAGTTTTTAATTTTTGTATAAAAATTGTGATTTTTATCTAAAAAGTAAGTAAATCTAAAGATTTGACTATGATATAAAGCATAAAAATACAAACTTTTTAAGATAAAAGCTTGATTAAATCAAAACCCACCAAAATCAATAAAAATAAAAACAAGAATAAACCAATCAAACCTTGGCTCTTGATACCAATTGAAGGTCTACGAGATTATTGGCCTATTCTACATGATGGATTGAATTGATAAAGTGGGTTGATTAATTGATAAATATAAGAAAGATGAGAAAGAGATGAATGGTGTAGAGAGAGAAAGGAGAGAAAAGAGAAGAGTAGAGAGAGAAAGTAAAGATTGATTAGTGAAATATGAAAATGACCAACCCCTCCTAACAAGCTAGGAGGGGATATATATAGCCCACCCTACATGTGGGCTATATGGACTATACATTTACTAAGTGGATCACGAGCCCATTACATAATTATCGTTGGAGCGACCGATCCTTCATAAATACGTAAAACGTATTTCCAACAGAAGCCCTGGCAAATCTTCCGGAAACACTTCAGGAAATTCACGAATGACTGGAACATTTTCGATACATTTCTCCTTCGATTCCTTCTCCGATAAAGTAGCTAGGAATAACTCACAACCTCTTTTGATATACTTACGAGCTTTAATGCACGAAACGATTTTCAGTCGAGAATTATATTTATCACCTTCGATAACTATAGTCTTGTCATCTAAAGGAATCCTAACTTTCTTTTCTCCACACAGAATAGATGCATTATACTTGGACACCAATCCATTTCGATAATAATATCAAAACTTCCCAATTCGACGATCATTAAGTCTATCTTAAAAATACGGTTCAGAAGATTAAGAGAACATCCTAAGAGCGCACGATTGGTACTTACTAATTTACTATCAGCTAGTTCTACTTCATAACTCGTGTCTAGTTCAACCGGTTTGATATCAATTAAGGTACTAAAACTAGTAGACACAAAGCTTTTGTCCGTACCCGAATCAAATAAAGCTGTAGCGTAATGGTTATTCAGTAAAAACGTACCAGTAACAAATTTTGGTTTTTGCTTAGCATCAGCTTCTCCTAGTTGATAGGCTTTTCCTTGATTATTTCCACCACGTGCATTCTTCTGTGGCTCAGGGCATTGATTCTTCATGTGTCCTTTACCTTGGCAGTTAAATCAAGTCACTCCTTTCCTTCCTGGTCCCCAACAGTCTTCAGTCTTGTGACCTAACTTGTTGTATTTTCCACACTTAGCACATTCACCAGTATGAGTCCTTTTGTTGCGTTGACATTGGGTTCCCTTATCAGCAGGTGCAGTTTATGTCATTGCATTAACATTACTCCTCCTTCGGTTCTGATTCCTATTGTGAGATTTACGGTTATCACCTCGATCATCACTTTCCACTTCAGCCTTTCTTTTGTTACCTTCAGAACACCATCAGCCTTATCTTGGATAATTTGTCCCATCAGTTGGTAGGCCATTCGAACAGCTTCATCAATATTGGCAGGTTTAGATGAGGTCACATCACCATGGATGTTGGCAGGTAAGCCTCGAATATACTGCTCCACCTTCAGATATTATGGGTTAACTTTGTTTGGACAAAGTAGAGCCAGTTCATGGAATCTGTTTGTGTATCCATCAATATCTGTACCCTTCAGTCTCAGCAAAAATAGTTCATGTTCAAACCTTTGAATAACACTCCTTGGACAAAATTCCTCGGTCATCCATCTTCTCACTTCAACCCAAGGTGTAGCATAAGCAGCACTCATCCCTACAAACGCCATTCTTCCATTCCACCAAGTCAATGCTCGCCCTTGAAGAGTAGCAGAGGCAAACATCACCTTGTCTCCTTACTCACTTCCACTAAAACGAAACACGGATTCTAATCTTTCAAACCATTGCATTAAACCAACAACACCCTCAGTACCCTTAAAAGTCGGAGGTTTATATTTCATGAATGAGGTATAAGTACACTTCTTGTTTTCAGGAATCACTGGTCTATTAGCATCACCAGTTCCAGCACCAGCATTCTCAGCTCCAGTATTTCCACCTCCAGTATTGCCAGTACCAGTATTACCAGTTCCAGTATTTCCAGCTCCAGTATTACCAGTTCCAGTATTGCCAGCTCCAGTATTGCCAACTCCACCAGATCCACCAGCTCCACCGGATCCACCAGCTCCACCGGATCCACCAGCTCCATTATTCATATTTGCCATAAATGCATTCATAGTGACTTGAATTGATCAGCTACTATAGCGCGTAACTGCGCCTCAGTCATTTGTTTTGGCGGCATGATCCTGTTACACAATTCACATCAAAACGGGTATTCATTCAACGCTTGTGATAACAAAACATGAATAACACAAAATAAGAATAGATAGATGAAGAGAAACAAGAAAGGATGATAGAACGAAGAATATAATTTAGAAAAGGGATGAAGATTCACGAGGAATGAGTCAAAAGACAGGAATTTCTACTGTGACAATTTGCGTCGTTTATAAATTACGTATTAGTATTATAATAATCATATAATAAACATTTATAAATAAATAAATTTAATCCATTATGCTTTAAGCATAAATAATAATTAAATATTTATAACATATATATACTATCACATATATATACTTTTCTTATTCTCGTCCATTGGCAACTCGGAGGTTTCGCTTGTAGAAGTTATAGTCAAAAGATTCCAAAAATTTAGTTTTTGAAATTCTTTTTGTTCTCTGTAACTTGAGCTCTGATGCCAATCTGTAACACCCCCAATTTCGTGTCATGGCAGCGGAAGGGTCTTTGGGTATTACTGTCATGGTTCAATCTCAATATCATAGAAAACGCCTCAAAACGAGTCGTTTTAATAAAACATACATCAATTCTTTATTAAAAGGTAAAATAGTTCACACACGGTCCCAAATAGTTTTAAGTTTACACAACATAACAAACAACAAAAGTTTCTTTGAATGGACATAGTTTAGAAAAGCAAGTCAAAACATTTAAATTAAGCAAGCTACATGAAACCGCCTTCCTTGAGTGCCTTCTTCATGGACCTGAGATAAAACATGCTATAAAGTCAACAAAAATGTCGAGTGAATCTATACAGTTTAAATTAAATAAACGAACACAAGTATTCTGAATAAACCTTCCATGGTTGATAATCATGTGGATCAGATATAATCATCGTTGTTATTACATAAGTCTCATGACATTGAACGTTAACATATATTATTTCAGCCCAACACACCTAGCCAAGTGCGTATATTTCTCTTATACAATTGCATCCGATGATTCATTACTAGTGTATCACAACACCACGTGATAGCTAGTCGCGACCGGACTGGGCGTCATCCCGATAGATCTATCCATAGTATTAGCATTCATTCGATTAACAATTCATGATTTAATGGGTCTTCTAAGGCTAGAAGCAAACTTATGTATATAACGTTCATCTAGCATACAACCGGGTACTTTGTGTTCTATTTTAAAACAAGCATGTTATCCCCCTCGCGGGTTTAAAAATACTTTACAAGATAGTATAAAAGCGAGGCTATAGACTCACCTTAGTACAAGAGTAGTAATATGACGATCGCCGATGATAAGTGATGCCTGTTAGACACGAAAACCGCAACCTACCAAATAAGGCGCGTTCGTTAATAAATGACTCAAGTATAAATAATACTTAAATAATACAAAGCTCAAAATATAAAACCATGACAATCCCAAAAATAATAATAGTACAAGTGTACTTCTATACTCCTTTACATGTTTACTTTATTAGACTATATCATCGATAAAAATCTGCCGGTACTTACCAAAAGTACAAGCTCGTTTACCTTACTTAAACTATTCCATTTTGACATATCTAAACAACTCCATTTATGAAACCGACAGTCGGTTTGAAAATAGACTCATGACCTGAGGTTTAGACTTTAACATCAGTCCTTGAACATTTTTAAAACTCATTCTGTAGTCCCAGAGATTCGATCTAAATATCGACAACAATTTTCGGATTGTGCCGATACTCGTCTTCCGGTACACAAATATTAAAATTGTTGTAACTTCGCACTCGTTTGGAGTTGGAAGTCCTACTTTATATCAAATCGAAGCTAACGAAATTCTCTACAACCCTATCTAATTAGTTAAACAATAATCATACAGTAAGTTACCCAAAAATAGCCTTTTACCTACTGGTCTAAAATGACAAGTTAAAATCATACTAAATCAATATTTTGACCCATTTTAACAATTCATATACTCCTATTAACAACCTACAATCACTCTAATCAATCCCTTTCAATCCGATAACACTTGTATGTACATATCTTCGAAACAAAAATTAAAAATTCATACATGCAATGAGTAAAATAAAGCATAAACATGATAAACAACACATTTATACTATAAAACAAGATTTCATGAAAAGTAAAAACATGGTGCATGTAAGAAAAATTTATATAGATGTGATCACCTTTGAATTCTAAGGTGTGGTATTGTTTTTGTCTTGAATGATTCAATCTAAAAATTGAAATCAAAAGGGGTTTTTGTTTGATGTTTGGGACGGCAAGAAGAAAAGAAAGAGGAGAGTGGGAAAAAAAGTTTGGCTAGTTGTTTCTATGTGTAAATTAGGTGGAGGATTTGTTTATATATGGTGGGTGGAGGGTAGTTTTTTCCAAAGTTGTATAGTTTTGGACCAAAAAGTAATTAAATAATTTAAAGGGTAGAAAATGACTACTAGTCAAAGTTAAAAATATTTACGGGACTCGGGTTTCGTAAAAAAACTTTTCAAAAGTTAAAACACTTCAAAAATATAAGAATAAAGCTTTGACACGACTTAAAACGTAATTAAATCGAAAACATCGAAAATATAAAATATTTAGACAATCGATAATAAAACATAAATATTTGGGCATCCGTCGGTATCGCGATCACTTGTAGTTCTCGTCATTCGTTAAAACGTAAAGCACGAGAAATAAAGATTAAATATAATAAAAATCATTCTTATAATAATTTGAGAAATAATATCGACACCTAACGTATACCTTGCCGGTTTTCATCTAATCGACATTCTTACGCTAGTTTCAAGTCATAACCTTCTCGGTTAGTCGATAATTTAAAATTCTCATTAAAGTAAACACGTAATATGTAATAGTCGAGATTAAAATAATGACCTGAAACTGACGGATCGTCACATCTTGTCACAATCAAACTGATTGACCATGATCTTCATTCATCCAATATGTACTTGCGTCACAATATTCTGGGGACTACAATACACTTCGACTTGTACTATAATCACATCCCTATAGACATAAACACAAACAGTAGCATATTGGAGCCACTTTATGCATGATCCTAACCCTACGATTTTTATACCAAAAACCCTAATAGTGATCGATCACTTTTGTTTTCATCATCAAGAGAATCGAATAAGAGTTTAAGAACCAGAACCACGATCATCAATAAACATCACTCTTTTCTGGTTTTAAAATCCGATCTAGGGTTTTAGGGACTTAAGCACCGAACCCTAACTTAGGGTTTGAAAAACATCCTTAGATCGTGTTTCATCACACATTACAACAACCATAAACCAAATAATTCTCTGCTTTTATGTCGATCAAGGTTTTAGGGGAAGAAACCCTAAATCTAAAAAAAAACAAGAACCAAAAAAATTTAACCTTCCTGTGCAGCAACATTCAACGATGTATATCTCTTTCATAAGATCTAAGATCGAAGATCCCTCCGGGGAGATTCAAGACATATATGCCAAGAACCTATAGTTCCAATTTCACGTCGATCCAACGGTTAACGAAGGAGTTATGACTGTTTGAACATGGCTGCACAATGAGATTCCGGGTTTTTCTTCTTTTTCACCATTCTTCGACTCGAACACCTTGTTAGATCCTAGTATCGAGAGCCACCCGCTCTGATACCAATTGTGGAAACCATTATACATGGATCGATTAAGCTTACTAGGAATGCATCATGTTCATATGATTAACATAGCGGAATAGAACACGATACATAAACAAGGTGTTTACTTTTCCAACGTTTACTTCTCATTAAACGTTAACAATCAAACCAACTAACCTTGAAGTGTTTACAAGATCACACACGTCTAGAACACATGACTTCTGCTTTATGACTACATTGTGAATAATTGAATGATAAAGCATGTAGGGTGTATGTGTTAATATACTACACATACCCCTTTTTACAAGAAATCCAATTGTTTTAGAAGTCCTTCCATCTTTTGCACTTTAGTCCTCCTTTTTGTGTAGAAGGTATTCATATTCTTGTACTTCTTGATTTTTGCATATAAGTCCTTCTTGTTTCATTATTCTTTGTTTTGTCTCATCAAACTAATTCCCAACAGTCTCGGCAGCACACAACCCCACCACCGGCGTAAGCCGGTGGCTATATTAGGCAAGCACGGGGAACCACCAGCTACTGCCGGTGGGAACCTCATGGTCAACGGCTAGCCGAGAAGCAGGGGAAAACCACCGGCGCAGCCGGTGGCAGTTTTGTGAAGGCAGGGGCAACCGACATAGCCGGTTTGCCACTGTTTTCATGGGTGTTTGGTTCACGGGTTTCACGGGTTCGGTTCACGACATGTTTTAATAAAATAATACACGGGTTCGGGCTACGATTATTTTTAAAAGTTTAATTAGTTTTACAAGTATATTTACTTTACAAGTTAATTAATTTAACATGTCATATAATTAATTTAATTAAAACATGGACTTAGGTTTATTATTAGTTAATTAATAATACATGATTTTAACGTAAGTATTTTACTATTTAATTTAGACTATAGTAATTAATTATTTATAAAAAACATGACATATAATTAATTAATTATCATGACTTAGGTTATATTAATATAGATATTAATACATGTTAACCTAAGTATTTTATACACTTTAATTTAATTAAATCATGTTTATATTTAATTAAATCTTATAACCTATAGTTTATTTAATTAGCAAGTTATAATTAATAAATTATATTATTAATCACATGACTTAGTATATTTAATCAGTAAAACTAAGCTTATATTATTAGCTTATTAATTCAGCTTATTTCTAAATATGGAAACTTTTTATTTCAGGAAACTTACTATTTTTGGAAACTTTCTATTTTTAGAAACTTATCTATTTTAAGAAGTGAATCTATTTTTGGAAACTTTCTATTTTTGGAAACTTTTTATTTTAGGAAACCTGCTATTTTTAGAAAGTTACTAATTATTACGCAACAAGTATAATAATACAAGGAACACAAGTAATACTTAATCAGAATATACATAATACATGATAAACACAACATAACGTTAAAATCAGTAAAAACAAGCTAAGACATGATATAAAATCAGTTAAGTACTCAGTAATCAGAATACTTATACACGTATACTATTTATGTAGCATTAGTGGGATCACAGTAGGACTTCCTTTCGTTCGTCTTTTCCGTTTACTGGACATAAGGTACGGATTCTCCGTCCTTTCTTATCCTCCTACCCACATCAAATTAAAACATGTGTAATCGACTAATCCTCTTTCTTAATTTCATCCATTGATCAATCTATTTGTCATAATCATAAAAGTAGGAAGATATGTAGGCATATCAAGTAGGAGGATAAATCATTTTCCTTCTTTCCTTATTAGGATTCCCCGTATGCAGCCAACTGTTTTCGCAGCATATGTTTTATATGTTTTGAATTGCTTATGTTTAATTTAAGTGCCTGAGCCATATACATGCATGACCTGTTCAACTAGTTATGGAGGTACCATAACCATAACACTAGAGGCACCAGTGTTATGACTTCACCACGGCAGAGTGATAGCTCGTGGCGTCCCTTTCAGCTTTTGGCCATAATATTATGTTATCATGTGGGTCGTATGGGTGCATCCTAGTTTCATGTTTATCAGTATCATCAGAGTGAATGCGATGTGTGCCTTGCATCCTTCACTAGGAGCTGATCCCTCCGACATAGACAATTTAATTAGAGGCAACCCGCCTAATTGCATGACGAGGTCTCCCCTCTAAGTATTCATGCACGATGGAACCTCATGACCATTATAGGCTATTTGGCTAATTAATACAGTTTTTATATAGAAACATAATTGTTTCAAACTATAAAACCAGTTTTATGAATGATATGATGATTTTAGCTATGTGTACTCAATCGTCTCGGTATCTAATCGAATTGATCACAGTTCAAGGTGGAATTATTGTAATTGGTCACTAAAAAGGGGAGCTTTTGATTATCTATTTCTATTAAAATGAAAAGTTAACAAAACTAAGATGAAAGACTTAAACAAAATAGCAAGAGAATTAAAGTAATTAAAAACTAATTTAAAAGTAATTTTGAAAATAATACGAGGAAAGACAATTCAAAATTAAACTCGACAAAAAATTAAAACTCGAATAAAAGTAAATTTAAAGACTCTAGTATTAAACTAAGACAAAACTATTTAAAAATAACACTAAGTAAGAATGGGGGAAAAGTAAAATTCGAATAATAAAAGCAAGAGATAAAAGTCAACGCTACTGAACGGATAGTAGCCCACGATCGCACTTTGGATCATGGTCCCTGATCGTGACTAGTGATTGCAACCAAGTGATCGCAGCCTACGATCGAAACAATCGATCGTAGCCTAGTGATCGTGATCTACGTGATCGCACTCAATGCGATCGTAACATGTGATCGCACTCAAGGTGATCGTAGCCAGGGATCGAACCCTGCGATCGTGACAAGTGATCGCACCCTGGATCACACCTACAGATCGTACTCTTGATCGCAACAAGCGATCGTGGTATGGATCGTAGTGTGTGATCTGAGTTTGTGATCACAACTAATGATCGTAGTCTCTGATCACAAGTAGAAACCCTAGGGTTTATGTGATCACGAAACTTGATAGTACCAGGTAAAATTTTAAGAACTTACGATGGGATACAAGATGAAAATAAGCAAAAACTCTATAAGCACTTCCTCAAAAAAGCTTATACCGAAACATAACCAAATCTAAACAAGCACAAATTAAACAACCTTTAAAACACTAAATGAGCAAACTTTATAGATCAAACTTTAGAAAGGCGAAACTTTTAAGAAAACATAAAATAAAATAAGCTAAATACAAAATAAGCCAAAAAGCATAATAAGCTCCAAGCTTAAATCGTATAAAAACTTAGATATGAACAAAAAGATAAAGTTTTTAATCACACAAACATCAAGATGAAACAAGATGCATGATTATTTCGGCTCAAAGAAAAATCAAAATCAAGAAAGGTAGAAAAAGATTAATGATGAAAAGCTTAAACTTGAACTTGTAGATTAATGATTTCAAAATACAAGATTAAATGAAAGGTTAGAACTTGAAAGAAAAATGAAGAAATCTAGAGAGAGAAAGTAGAAACACCTATTTCTCTCTAAAGATATCAAAAACTTAAGAAAAATGAAAAAAATGACAATCTAACTAACACCCTCCTAATGAAGCATTAGGAGAGTATTTATAGGAGAAGAGATGGTGTGGTGTGTTTCTTCTTTCTTCCTTTTTGTCTTCTCATCTTTTTAAATGACTCGTCTTTCTCGACTTTGTCTTGGGATTAGTCGAATGATCAAATGAACTCGTCTTCTAATTTTCTTCTTTTAGTAGACTTGGTTCTTCGAATTTGTCAAACTTCCGTCTTTAGTCTTTTTCTTCGAAAATCTTCAGAATAGGCCTTTGACTTCCATTTTTCTTGCACTTTTGATCTTTTGACTTCGTATTTTTTCTTTTTAATCGATTAAAGCCCGTGAAAGCCCGTGTTTTCTTCCTTTTTCACATTTTTGTCCTAAAACATAATAAAAACACAAACCACGCATAATTCCAACTTTTACGACATAAAATATACGTTTGGTCTAGTTTTTATTATAATTAAGTGGTAAAAGGATAAGTGTTTTCACACTTATTGAATCACCTTCACTTGACCATTGCAATGCCCTCATGCAATGCATTAATTTCAAAGCATTGTTTACATTTTCCATCATAATTAACCTACCTTGGCCTTTATTAAATTCTAAACACTAAGGAAAGCAAAAAGATTAGAAAATTACAAAATGCAAGGAGGAAGAACAAGTAAAGAGATAGAAGACTTGCATTAGGGCTTTGGTCGTCATGAATGTTTATCACCCTCAAGTTTTACGTTCCCCACACCAAGCTTATAAACGAGATCATTGTTATTATAAGTTAGTAAGCTAACACTCACTCATGTGGCCCAATTATTCACTTAGACTCCCTTATTCCTAGGTGTATCTCTTATATTTTATTTTTGTCTTGAATGATTACGAGGATGCATTTTTGACTTATTTCTATAGTTTATTTAGGTCGAAAATAAAGTAGGACGATTTAATCAATAGTTAGATAAAGGAAAAAATCTTTTAAAACTGCTTCTCGGGACCTCATAAAGTTCATATCTTGGCATAACTCGCTTCACGATTTGAGACCTTTCTCGGACCGATATTTGGTATTGAATCCATACTTCGAATCTTGTGAGACGTTCTTGAAATAATGGTATTCTCTTCATAATAGGAATTTCTTCACTTGAAGTTTTTGAGAGATTCTTCATACTTGGACCACGACTTCTTCATTTTTCTCCAATCTTTATTTTGGATTTTGATATACAACGATCCGCCTCCTTTTAGGACTTAGATCTACTTATCCTCATACCTTGCTAGGTTCTTTTCGGATAGACTTCTCCATGATCTTTAGGGGAGTATTTGCTTTTAGTCGTGTGTCTCGATCCTTCATATTGATTTTTGATAAATGATTCTTCACATCACTTGGGATCTTTAGCAACAAAATGTAGCCCTCATGCCTTGTTAGGGCCTTTTCGGACTCGCCAATCTTCGCATCCCGCTTCAATAAGTTATGCCTTGGCTATGAACTCTAATTAATACCGAACAACTTTTAAACGATCTTGGGCTAGAAGCTAAGTAACTTTTCAAATCGTACGACCTTATTTATTGCAATTAAATTTATTAACAAGCGATGGGAGAAAAAGATTATAATCAACTCAAATAAATTCATGAAAGAATACCAAACTTATAATTGACTCTATCATCTCTCGTTCTCCACAATTTAAAATCTCAAGGAATGAGACTCGTGGATGCTTAGTTTATTAAATCAATGTTTTGGGTTTTCAAGTCATCTATAGAATCTTTCAACTTCTTAGACTTTTTCAAGTTTAGAATTCGCATTTTAAAGTTCCCTTGATAAACGACTTTCTAGGATCAATTATAGGAACTTGCGAAAAGTTCTTTTTCTTAACCCGTAAGAGTTAAGACTTTCGGGTTTTAAAGTTCCCTATATAAAAGCCTAGCAAAACATGACTTAAACACGTTAAGGATACTAGCTAGAGTAAACTTAGATAAGTAAACTCGGGTTGAGTCAAAAGATTCATAACGGGCCTAATATATCAACGACATCAAAACTTATTAAAACCATTTTATATAACTTTGTTTTTCTCTTTTGACTTTAATTTTTGAAATGAAATATATACATACGATGCGATAACGAAGGGAAAGAACATAAAAGAGAATAAATGAAAAATAATACTTGGCCAAAATAGATCACAAATTTTGAAAAATGTCGAAAAATTAGATTTTCCGGTTAAAATGAGGACAAATTAATGAAAAATCCCACTTAACTTCAATAGAAGTCCCCTACACTTGATATAAACATTGTCCTTAATGTTTAAGCATATGGGAGTAAACTCCCCTACACTTAGGACATTGTGCACTTTGTTTAAATCTTGCTAAGGAATAGACAACTATAGTGATTTCAATGTGATCATATAAGATATGAAATATTGAATCACGACAGTTTAGGATAGAACCGGGAAGACGGGTACACGGGATCATGGGTCGTCAAATGTCATCAAAAGTTCTCTTTGAAGCTTTAATCCCTGTACATCATAAGAAACAAGACAACAAACCCTATGTAGCTCCCCCTACACTTATTATGAAAACTGGTAAAAAGGATAGATCAACGAGTTGCCTCCCGAGAAGCGCATGTTTTTGTTAACTGAGTCACGAGCCTGACTCGACCCAGAACTAACTCAAGGGAAACGTGGTGAGGGATGGAATCATCTCATGAGAGATGTCGTCACCAAAGTACAACTTACCACGATGGCCATACACTTTGAAGTTTGGCCCATTTGGTTGCGATAAATCAATGATTCCTTAAGGGAAGACTTTGGCGACGGTGAATGGACCAGACCAACGGCTCTTAAGCTTGCCTAAAAAAATTTTCAACCAAGAGTTAAAGAGTAAAACTTGATCACCAATTTTGAACTCTCGGTTTTTAATCCTAGAATCATGAATGAGCTTTGTTTTCTCCTTGTAGATCAATGAATTCTCATAAGCTTCATTCCTCAGTTCAATAAGTTCACTGTGTTGGATCTTCCTAAGATCACCGACTTTGTTGATATCAATATTAGCCCATTTCAAGGCCCAATAAGCCTTATTCTCTAACTCAATGGGAAGGTGGCATGCCTTTCCGTACACAAGACGATATAGAGTGCAACCAATAGGTGTCTTATATGCGGTACGGAAAGCCCACAAAGCATCATCTAACTTATCGGCCCACGAGACACGATGCTCTCCCATAGTACGCTCTAAGATTCTCTTAAGTCCATGGTTTGAAATCTTGGCTTGACCATTTGTTTGTGAATGATATGTGGTGGAAAGACGGTGATTAACACCATACTTAGCCATGACTCGAGCAAATTGATCATTGCAAAAATGAGTCCCGCGATCACTAATGATAGCACGAGGAACACCGAATCGAGCAAATAGTTGATTTAGAAAGTTCACAACCACCCTCACATCGTTAGTAGGTAAAGCCTTTGCTTCAACCCATTTAGAGACGTAGTCAACGGCTGCAAGGATGTATTTGTTCCCTTTAGATGATGGAAATGGCCCCATAAAGTCGATGCCCCATACGTCAAAGATTTCACATTCTTGGATGAAATTTTGAGGCATCTCAGCTTTATGTGTGATCTTGCCTTGTCTTTGGCAAGCATCACAATGCTTAACCATTTCGTGTGCATCACGATAAATGGTGGGCCAATAAAATCCAGAATCGAAAACATTCTTCGCGGTGTAATTAGGACCAAAGTGACCACCGATGGGTCCTTTATGGCAAGCTTCCAAGATTTGTAAAGCTGCAGGCCCGTCAACACACCGACGAAGGATCAAGTCAGCATATTGTTTAAAGAGATAAGGGTCGTCCCAATAGTAATTTTCCACATCCTTGAAGAATTTCTTCTTTTGTTGGGACGATAACCCTTCAATGAGAATTCCACCCGCCAAGTAGTTTGCAAAGTATGCAAACCAAGGGGTCTCATCAAGATTGGAGTTAATAGACATCAAGGCCTCAAGGGGAAAAGATTCATTAATCTCTTGATTTGGGATCTCCCCTTGATAAGGATCCTCGAGTCTACTTAGATGATCCACGGCTAGGTTTTTCGCCCCCCTCTTGTCACGAGTTTCCATTTGGAATTCTTGAAGGAGTAAAACCCAACGAAGAAGTCTTGGTTTGGAATCTTGTTTGGTTAACAAGTACTTCAACGCGGAATGATCGGTATAGACAATGGTGGTGGAAAGGACAAGATAGGGGCGGAATTTTTCAAAAGCATACACTACAACTAAAAGCTCTTTTTCGGCAATGGTATAATGCAATTGAGCCCCCGTCATTGTCTTGCTAGCATAATGGATCGGTTGGAAATGTTTTTTCACACGTTGACCTAAAACCGCTCCAATAGCAAAATCGCTAGCATCACACATCAATTCAAAAGGTAACTCCCAATTAGGGGTAACCAAGACCGGTGCCTTAGTTAATTTATCCTTAAGAAGATTGAATGATTCAATACACTCTTTAGAAAATATAAAGGGAGTATCTTTTTCCAAGAGGTGGGTCATCGGGCGAGCGATCTTAGAGAAATCTTGAATGAATCGACGATAGAAGCCCGCATGACCAAGAAAACTTCTCACCCCTTCACGGTTGAAGGTGGAGGTAATTTAGCAATCACATCGACTTTAGCATGGTCGACTTCGAGACCGGCTTTGGAGATTTTATGACCAAGAACAATGCCTTCTTTTACCATGAAATGACATTTTTCCCAATTAAGAACAAGACGAGTGTCTTCACACCGTTTAAGCATACGTTCTAAATTGGAAAGGCAAGTAGAGAAAGAATCACCATAGACCGAGAAATCATCCATAATGACTTCCATAGTTTCTTCAACCATGTCATGGAATATAGCCATCATACATCGCTAGAAAGTCCCGGGAGCATTGCATAAGCCAAAAGGCGTTCTTTTGTAAGCAAATGTTCCATAAGGATAAGTGAATGTGGTTTTCTCTTGGTCTTTTGGATCGACGGGAATTTGAAAATACCCGGAGTAACCGTCTAAGAAGAAATAGTAGTCATTACCCGCTAAACGCTCGAGAATTTGATCCATGAAAGGAAGAGGAAAATGATCCTTACGAGTGGCATCATTGAGCTTGCGATAATCGATGAAAACTCACCAACCCGTGACAAGTCGAGTAGGAATAAACTCGTTGTTTTCATTGGGAACAACGATTATTCCGCCTTTCTTAGGCACACAATGGACGAGACTAACCCATGGCGAATCCAAAATAGGGTAAATCATTCCAGCATCTAGAAGTTTAATAACTTCTTTCTTGATGACGTCATGAACTTTTGGATTAACCCTTCTTTGGCTTTGGATTACGGGTTTAAAGTCATCTTCCATGAGAATTTTATGAGTATAAAAGTTAGGATCAATTCTGCGGATATCAAAAATTTTCCAAGCAATTGCTTTCTTATGATTTTTGATCACATCGATAAGTCGAGATTTTTCATCCTCTTTTAAGTCCTTTTCAATGATGACGGGTAACTTCTTATTGTCTTCTAGGAAAACGTATTCAAGATGAGACGATAAATCATTAAGCTCTAAATCCGGAGGATTGTCGATGTAAGGCGTAGTCAAATTCGGATCATCGTTTGTAATTTTATGGTACGAATGTCTTCATCCCAATCGGAGGGAGAATCATCATATTTTAAGTCCACATCCCCTAAAATTGCTTCAAATTCTTTCAAAAGGAAGTCACTTTCTCCAAATGGAGTCAATGATGGAGCAATAGAGGCAACGGTCTCAACAATGGGTAGAGAAGAAAAACTACTTTTACAAGCGTCTTTGAAATGTTCTTCACAAGCCTCATCAAGTATGTCAATGAAATTAACGCTCTCGTATTCAGAAGGTTGCTTAGAAATTTTACCCTTGTTGATGACGATTTTTTCGTCACCAACTCTCATGATTAATTCGTTCGCGGCTACATCAATGAGAGTGCGACCGGTCCTCAAGAATGGACGTCCGATGATTGGAACACGGGGATCCATCTCGTAGTCAACGACAACAAAATCTGTTGGAAAGGTGAATTTGTCGACACTAACGAAAACGTCTTCGGCTATCCCCACCAGATAAGCAACTGTTCGGTTAGCTAACTCCAATGTCATTCGTGTGGGGACTAGCTTGGGTAGAGATAATTGTTTCCAAACACTTAAAGGCATTCAGTTGATGCTAGCACCTAGATCGGCTAGGGCCTTACAATTGTCTACCCTGGGGAAGTTGCAAGGAATGAGAAAGCGACCTGGATCACCAAATTTGGTTGGTAATTTCCTTAAGAGAACCGCGGAGAAATTCTCATTAAGTTGGGTCTGAGCAATATCAAGAAGCTTTTCCTTATCACTGAGAAGATCTTTAAACATTTTAGCATATTTAGGCATGTGAGCGAGAGCCTCAGCAAAGGAGATGTTGAAATTCAATTGTTTAAACATTTTAAGAAAGTTTGAAACTTGAATATCATCCTTGTTCTTCAACTTCTCTTTCCTCAACCTTGAAGGGTAAGGTATATCGGGTTGAGATGAAGGCTTTAGAATGGAATTCTCACTCACATCCTTGGGTGGTGGAGGGGTAGAAGTAGAAGGTGGAGGGATTGGTGAAGGGGGCTCGTTTTCCTTTGTCACAATCACCGGTGTAGGTGTAGGAATCTCGGGTTCCTTTAAACCTTTTCCACTTCGAGTGGTGATTGCTTTCATCTCCCCTCGTGGATTAGCAACGGTGTTACTCGGAAGAGAACCCGAACCAGAGGTTTGATTACTTGGGAAGAAACTAGCCATCATATCCCTTAAGTCATTCGTTTGACTACTTAAAGAGTTTCGCATGTCATTCCTAAGCTCGGATCGAAGATCATTCCCTTGTTTAGCCATGTCACCTTTCAAGTTGATGATTTGACTCTAAAGATTCTTCACCAGCGCATCATTAGTCCTCATGTACGTTTCAACCTCTTGATTGTATGTCGTGGGTTGGTTGGGATGGGGAACTTGGTAAGCGGGTGGTTGATAAGTGGGTTGTTGGTAAACTTGATTGTTTCCTTGAGGTGGATATGGGTTTTTTGGGTTTGATATTGATTCGGAGCTCGAGGTTGGTTTTGATTGTTGCGATTAAAGTTGTTTTGGTTTTGAGGAGGAAAACCGGGTGGTGAAAGGAAGTTGTTTGAACGATAACTTAGCAAATTGCGGTGACCTTGAGGATGAGCTTGATAACCTCCCGTGGAAATGTTACCGTTAGCCGCATACACGTTTTACGGATTTTCATGAGTAGAAGGACAATCGGTGTATGAATGAGAACCACCGCAAATCTCACAAGAAGGTGTAACAGCTTTAACTTGTTGAATTTTATTCGTAGCCATGGTTAAGAAGTTTTTGTTCATCTCGGCTATTTGGTGGGTAAGTTCGGTTATCTCTAGGTTTGATAAACTAGAAGAAACATAGGCCCTTGGGTTATTTCTTGAAGATGCGGATGAATCCCAATTTTTGTGATGAGTGGTCATGTTCGCTATAAGCTCTCTACACTCCTCGGGTTTTCTATTCATGAATGTACCACCGGCGGCAGTATTAATCGTATCATGATCACGAAAAGTTAAACCATTGTAGAAAGTATCAATCAAAGTGACGGGGAGCATATTATGGTTCGGACAATGGTCGATCAAGACATTATAACGTTCCCAAGCATCGAAAAGCGACTCATCAGGTTCTAGAGTGAAACCACTGATTTGATTACAAAGACTAGTGACCATGGATGGTGGAAAGTAGCGCGGCAAATTTTTTTGAGTCATTTCATCCCATGTATGAATTGAGTTTATGGGAAGACGATCAAACCATTTTTCGACATGGTGGAATAAAGTGTGTGGGAAAAGATGAAGGCGAAGAAAATCCATAGAAACATCGGGCAATTTCATGCTTTGAGTGACGGTTATGAATTTATCGAGATGTTCGTTGGCATCATCATCCGGTAATCCGCGAAACGGACAAGTATTTTGAACTTGTTGGATCATGTGATGCTTCAACGAAAATTCAAGAGCCGTGATTTGCATCTGCGCAATCGGTCCTCCTCGTCCGTTCATGGTTGGTTGAAAAAGCTCCTCCATTGTTCGAAGGTCGGGTGGAGGGACATGGTTGTTGTTATTATTGAAATTGGGGTGAGGTGGGTTGTTATTATTATTATGCACACCAGTCATATCTAAGTCTCGGGCTCAGAATAAGACGTAGATCGAGTACGCATATACTAAAATGAAATACAATATTTTTGCTTTTTTATCTTTTATATTTTTTTTTATTTTTGAAAATTTTATATATTTTTTAGGATTTTTGAAAATTTTTGTGCTTGAAAATAACGTTACCAAAAGAACGGATCCCAAAATCCAATTTTTCTCACTATAAACCGTTAATCTTTACGAAAAGAGTCGGCAGCGGTGCCATTTGATATGATGATTTTAGCTATGTGTACTCAATCGTCTCGGTATCTAATCGAATTGATCACGGTTCAAGGTGGAATTATTGTAATTGGTCACTAAAATGGGGAGCTTTTGATTATCTATTTCTATTAAAATGACAAGTTAACAAAACTAAGATGAAAGACTTATATAAAATAGCAAGAGAATTAAAGTAATTAAAAACTAATTTAAAAGTAATTTTGAAAATAATACAAGGAAAGACAATTCAAAATTAAACTCGACAAAAAATTAAAACTCGAATAAAAGTAATTTTGAAGACTCTAGTGTTAAACTAAGACAAAACTATTTAAAAATAACACTAAGTAAGAATCCAGGAAAAGTTAAATTCGAATAATAAAAGCAAGAGATAAAAGTCAACGCTAGTGAATGGATCGTAGCCCACGATCGAACTTTGGATCATGGTCCCTTATCGTGACTAGTGATTGCAACCAAGTGATCGCAGCCTACGATCGTAACAATTGATCGTCGCCTAGTGATCGTGGTCTGCTTGATCGCACTCAATGCGATCGTAACGAGTGATCGCACTCAAGGTGATCGTAGCCAGGGATCGCACCCAGTGATCGTGACAAGGGATCGCACCCTGGATCACACCTACGGATCATACTCTTGATCGCAACAAGAGATCGTGGTATGGATCATAGTGTGTGATCTCAGTTTGTGATCACAACTAAAGATCACTGTCTCTGATCACAAGTAGAAACCCTAGGGTATATGTGATCACGAAACTTGATCGTACCAGGTAAAATCTTAAGAACTTACGATGGGATACAAGATGAAAATAAGCAAAAACTCAATAAGCACTTCCTCAAATAAGCTTATACCGAAACTTAACCAAATCTAAACAAGCACAAATTAGACAACCTTTAAACACTAAATGAGCAAACTTTATAGATCAAACTTTAAAAAGGCGAAAATTTTAACAAAACTTAAAATAAAATAAGCTAAATACAAAATAAGCCAAAAAGCATAATAAGCTCCAAGCATAAATCGTATAAAAACTTAGATATGAACAAAAAGATAAACTTTTTAATCACACAAACATCAAGATGAAACAAGATGCATGATTATTTCTGCTCAAAGACAAATCAAAATCAAGAAAGGTAGAAAAAGATTAATGATGAAAAGCTTAATCTTGAACTTGTAGATTAATGATTCCAAAATACAAGATTAAATGAAAGCTTAGAACTTGAAAGAAAAATAAAGAAATCTAGAGAGAGAAAGTAGAAACACCTACTTCTCTCTAAAGATATCAAAAACTTAAGAAAAATGAAAAAAATGACAATCTAACTAACACCCTCCTAATGAAGCATTAGGAGAGTATTTATAGGAGAAGAGATGGTGTGGTGTGTTTCTTCTTTCTTCCTTTTTGTCTTCTCATCTTTTTAAATGACTCGTCTTTCTCGACTTTGTCTCGGGATTAGTCGAATGATCAAATGAACTCGTCTTCTAATTTTCTTCTTTTAGTAGACTTGGTTCTTCGAATTTGTCAAACTTCCGTCTTTAGTCTTTTTCTTCGAAAATCTTCAGAATAGGCCTTTGACTTCCATTTTTCTTGCACTTTTGATCTTTTGACTTTGTCTTTTGTCTTTTTCTATGATAAAAGCCCGTGAAAGCCCGTGATTTCTTCATTTTTCACATTTTTGTCCTAAAACAAAATAAAAACAAACCACGCATAATTCCGACCTTTACAACATAAAATATACGTTTTGGTCTAGTTTTTATTATAATTAAGTGGTATAAAGATAAGTGCTTTCACACTTATTAATGAACATGAATCCATATTGCTTAGAACTTATGTTATTCCGTTGCTATTAGTCTTATTTATGTTTCAGCCATTTCATACTATGTCGTATATCCGTGCACTGAGCGTTATGCTCAGCCGTTACTTTCCTTTCCATGTCCCAAAATGGCAGGTACCCAAGGACGGACTCGAGCATTTGGAGGAATTGCATAGGATGGAAGTTGCCATAGACTTCTTCTCCTTTTTGCTCCATATACTTATGCTTGTTTAGTCTTTCCTAATTCGTTTACTTTATTTATGTTTTGGCTTATGTTTGGGAACCGATGTTTGATTTCGGTTTTCCCTATGGTCATGTATGTTGTACTACATATTACCATGCATGCTTTGATGACACGTCATAATTACGCGTAACGGTCCACTTATCAAAGTGGGGTGTTACAATTATGGTATAAGAGACAAGGCTTCGACCAGTAGGCTATAAAACTTGACTTGTGACCAGTGGGTAGTCATCAGGAGCTTCCTAAGCCAACGCTTGTTATTCCATGTATTTATGTTTTCAGAACCTTTTTGTTTTAACCATGATGTTTTCATCAGTATTGCTTTCACTAATATGGACTGAGCAACCGTTATCCATTCTTAGTTACGTGTCTTTGTTTCATGCACGATGTTCCTTGTGAACTGTGACTAATGTGGACTGAACCCCAGTAGTTCATAATTCGTCACATAAAAAAAAATTTCTATTAAGTTTTGACAGCTGAGTTTCACTCACTTATTTCATGTATCATTGTCACAGGTTTGTGACTAAGTAACGGTTGGTACAGGACTGGCCCTATTAGTCGAATGTGCTTTTATCGAAACTTCTAACTTTGGGACCGACCCATAGGCGTCCCCTCGCCATATCTTTTATTTTGAGTAAACTGACCATAGGCGTTTACCCTCGTGCATATAAAGGTTCTCATAAACTGCATCATGCATTCACGCACTGCTTACATCCATAAAAAAAAATTTCTCATGATTTATTGGCATAAATATTTTTCATGTCCCCTCATAAGTTACTATGTCTTTATGTCAAGTAAGTTTTCATACTATCATGGTTAACTTCATTTTCATGCTTATTATGTTGTATAATCCTTCATGTTAAGTTGTTTCATGTTTCCTCATGTTGATTTCGTCTTCAAGTTGATTACGTCTTACGTCTCTTTTGTTGTTCATGCTTTCATGCAAGACATTGTTGGATTTCATTTAATCATGCTTTCATGATAGTCATGGTTGGTTTTCATTAATTGTGCTTCAGGTAAATCATCGTTGAATTTCATTTAACCATACTTTTAGTGTTTCTCTATGCAACCAGGATGATCTCTACACTGGCATTGCCAGGTTATCATGATGGTTCTCTAACCGGTTAACCAATTATTTTCCTTTAAAATCATGACCGATAATCGACCCCATACTGATCATTTCATGTACATTCCATGTGTACTCCACGTACCGTATTCCATGTGTATTACACGTACCTTAATCCGTGTGTATTTCACTCACAATAATTCACGAGTATTCGCTAGTCGAATCTGAAGCACCTCAGGCGTATTCCCCTTGTTGATGTTCTACAAGATGCTGATGCCGCTCATAACTTGGAGATGTTACTAAAGGTTGATGTTGTTGATTAGTTGGAGACGCTACGAGATGCTGATGATGTTCACAACCTGGAGATCCTAAAAGACGAAGACAAAGGCGTTAGATCAAAGCGATCAGACGAGAAGATGCTTCACCACAAAATGATTTCCACCAATCATTGTCCTTAATTCTTAGTTACATGTAACACGTTATTCAGTTGTCGATTCGGTCGTATGAGCAAGAACTGGTACCAGCCGTCCACTCAGCTGAATAGTTACATGAATCACAGTCATGAGAATGACCATCATGGAACTGACAGACAAGGCGATAGTAACAACTACTGTGACAACAACTATCCTAACAATCGTAATCGAAGCTCCGCCAGCAGACGTGATCAGAAATACAAGGATCAGTAGTCCAACCGATCCGCCAATTCTGGCATAATAACCTAAGAGTTTCAAATTTATTCGTTTTACACCTAGGGACACATGTCAAGACATCAGTCAAGACACATGTCTTACGTACTTTTGTTGAAGACACATGTCAAGACATCAGTCAAGACACATGTCATAAGCACTTTTTCTCAAGACACGAGTCAAGACACATGACTCACGTCCAATTCTGGAACATCCCTAAGAAATTTAGGGTACCCTCCAAGGGGTATATCCATTTTGTGATGCCATGTATTAATCAGGCCACAAGATTTTCAGTACCATCACCGGCGTATCAATGAGATCTGTCATGTTTGCTTGATGACACTTTCATTTCTTGCACCCATATTTCATATATTCATGACCATAAAGGACGCCATTCGTATCACCTATGTATACGAAGGTTTTCCGTCAGCCTAATGATAAGATCCAAGCTGCTAAAGCATTACCTCGGACAGATGCGAGTTGAATTTAATCCTGATTATGAACTACGAATAGCACACTATGCTACTATTCATGATAATGCATAGTAATGTTTAGGCTCCTGAATACATTCAGCATTGCTTTCCATCAGGATAATCTGTTTTTATATATCTCTGCTTTATAAGCACATGCTTTGTTAGCCATGGCTGCTAAAATTTTCTAGATGTCAATTGAGACACGACCACTGAAGTTATTTTACGCATAACTAGTCGATTATTCCAAAATCTTTCCATACCTTCCAGAAGAACCTTTAAGGAGAAGGACGGTAACATGAGATTATGTGTCGACTACCGTCGATTTAAACAAATCGCCATTCATAACCGTATTCTCCTCCACGCATTGACAACATGTCCAATTGACTTTAAGGTGTCAAACACTTTCCCAAGATTGGATTCATGGTCGTGCTGCGAACAGTGACGAGTGAAAGAACATGACATTTCCATGACTGCTATTCGTTCACAACTCGGTCATGCTAGATTCATGATTTTGAATTAGTCTCATCAATGCTCCATCAGCATTATAGACTTAATAAAATGAGTTTCCATGAACTCATAAACAAATTCATCAGTGTTTTCATCAAGGACAACCTGATTTTCCTCTAAGTCTAGAGAAGAACAGGAAGACTATATTTATTATGTTGCAAATTCTACGACAGAAGAAATTTCACTCTGAAATTATCCAATATAAATTCTGGTTGATTACAGTGACACGCTGAATCACATGGATTCCCAAAGTTAATCTCACCATGACTCAACTTATGCGTAAAGGTGAGAACCCTACACTACATTAGGTGTTCCAGAAAATCCTACGCTAAGAGAAGTCTAATTTCAGAGACTCATATTTTCGCAAACTTCTATGTATCAAGTTTCTACGAAGCGAGATACAGTTACGTTCATATCTAAGTACCTGACATACTAAAAGGCTAAGATAGAACACCAACAGACTAGGATGTTTTTCCACCATCAGATATTGTGAATAGAAATGGGACAAGATCTCCATGGATTTTGGTTACCATATTAACGCAAACTCAGAAGAATCAAGTCTTCAGAATCCTTACATCCGCAAGGATTTCAAGAAACAACAGATAGATCGGACATGTTCCAGACAAGGCTCATCTGATCACTTGGTAATCCCTCAGCTATCGGGCTAGACAAAGGTTCACATTTGTGCTTCTTATTTACGTTCACGTCCTTGTTCTAATTTTACGACTTGCTTTCACACGCATTTTCATGACACTATTTACGTTCAAGATCGCATCTTGGCTTACGATTTTACGTTTATTTCCGTTATGGGAAGTTTTGCAAGAATTTGAGAGACCAGACTCAAGTTTAGTATAACTCTCTATCCCCAGACAGACGTGTCACGTAATATTTCACGTCTCACCTCATAGTGTTTGGCGTTACCGCCACCGTATTCCATGTTCATGATATGTTTCACATGTCATGTTCATTCCATGTTTCTCATATTACGTTCACGATATGTTACCGTGTCATTGATCACGATATGTTTTCCCATATTACACTCACCATATCTCCACGTACCACGTTTAAAATTGTTCACGTATCACGTTCACAATTTTTCACGTACTACGTTTTAGTATGTCTCGCGTATCATTGCTAAGACGTTTCTATTATCAGTTAGCTTAGGTTATTCTGCATCGTAATGTTTCAGTTACCCTTGCATGTTAATTCTAATCCACTTGATCAGATTCATGCAAATCTATCTTACGTTGACAACCAGAAACTTTTACGTATTTTCAAGTCAAGGTCAGGAGGACCAAGATTTATCAGTTGTGTCAAGATCTTGTGGAGGAACCGTTCCGAGAGGGAAGCCACTGGGAAACGGACGAGTCCAGCCAGATTTTATCCTCTCATCCTTCCATAATCCAGTAAGATTCTTTCAGTCACGTCACGTTCCATGTCCTTTTTAGCCATGTCACGTTCCACGTTCCCTTCTACCATGTCACCTTCATATTCCGTTATCTTACATACCCTTCCAGTTTGATTCGGGTATGTTTCTCTTTCAGTTTACGTTATCTATAATTCGGGGACGGATTATTCTTTTTAGGGGGGAAGAGTTGTAAAACTCGCATGCTTTTACCGTGAACAATACACTAATAATCGTACGTACAAGATTAAAACTTTCCTTATATAACATGAACACGTGTCACGAACATTAATTACAATAATTATGTACGTGCTATTACACGATAAGTATTAAGTACGTGTTAACACACGATAATTATTAACAACAATAATAATAATAATCACGAACATAAAACCATGAACATGAAATCATGAACATATAACTACGTATTTACGTATATTATTAATAGGATTAATATCGTTACGCACAAGAATCTATAATAACACGAATATTTAATAATAACGGAACATGAAAATACAAACACACGAACACGTAATAAAAGAGACACGTGAAAATTTTGGGTTTTCCCTTTGTGGGCCTATAAGCCGCGGCACCAAGAGACAAAGAGGGTGAAGCCCACTTTTATTTTACTAAAAGAATCAAATAAGGAAAACATATTCATTCCCAGGAAAATTTAAAAAAGAAAAACCCTACTTCTCTTTTCCTTGTCCTTTGGCCGCCGGCTTCATCATCACCAAAAGGGGGTGTTAATTTGATTTTGTTCAAGAAATCCTACAAGTGTGTTCGTGTATTCATCCTCCATTTCATTCCATATGTTTTGTTAATCCGGAAACCTTTCTTTTTAATTCTTTTTATTAACTAATAACGTATGATCATGGGAAAAAAACAAGATAAATCACATGTTAATTGTCATGGTGGGGTAAAAATTAAGGGTTTTTTGTGTTTGGTTGTTTCAGCCACCACACAAACCGAGAGTCCCAAGACTCTCGGCGCCGTTTGGTTCGCGCCACCAACCAAGACCTAGGTCTTGGTGGTGTCTGGCTAGGTCAACATCAGGGACAAGACACCCCGACGTGCGTCGGGGGTGTCTTGTGGTTTGTTTTTGTCTCGGCAGCACACAGCACCACCACCGGCGTAAGCCGGTGGCCATATTAGGCAAGCAGGGGGGAAATCGCAGGCAGGCAGGGGGAACCACCGGCTACTTCCGGTGGGAACCTCATGGTCAGCGGCTAGCCGAGAAGCAGGGGAAAACCACTGGCGCAGCCGGTGGCAGTTTTGCGATGGCAGGGGCAACCGGCATAGCCGGTTTGCCATTTTTTTCGGGGGTGTTTGGTTCACGAGTTTCACGGGTTCGGTTCACGACATGTTTTAATAAAATAATACACGGGTTCGGCTATGATTGTTTTTACATGTTTAATTAGTTTTACAAGTATACTTACTTTACAAGATAATTAAATTAATTTAACATGGCATATAATTAATTTGATTAAAACATGGACTTAAGTTTATTATTATTAATTAATAATACATGATTTTAACCTAAGTATTTTATTATTTAATTTAGACTATAGTAACTAATTAATTATTAAAAACATGACATATAATTATTTAATTATCATGACTTAGGTTATATTAATATATATATATATTAATACATGTTAACCTAAGTATTTTATACACTTTAATTTAATTAAATCATGTTTATATTTAATTACATCTTATAACCTATAGTTTATTTAATTAGCATTTTATAATTAATAAATTATATTATTAATCACATGACTTAGTATATTTAATCAGTAAAACTAAGCTTATAATATTAGCTAATTAATTCAACTTATTTCTAAATATGGAAACTTTCTATTTCAGGAAACTTACTATTTTTGGAAACTGTCTATTTTTAGAAACTTATCTATTTTAAGAAGTTAATCTAATTTTAGAAACTTTCTATTTTTGGAAAATTTCTATTTTAGGAAGCCTGCTATTTTTAGAAAGTTACTTATTATTACACAACAAGTATAATAATACAAGGAACACAAGTAATACTTAATCAGAATATACAGAATACATGATAAACACAACATAACGTTAAAATTAGTAAAACAGGACATGAACATATAAAACAAGCTAAGACATGATATAAAATCAGTTAAGTACTCAGTAATCAGAATACTTATACACGTATATTATTTACGTAGCATTAGTGGGATCGGAGTAGGACTTCCTTTCGTTCGTCTTTTCCGTTCACTAGACATAAGGTACGGATTCTCTGTCCTTTCAGTATGGACATTCTTTCCTTATTAGGGTTCCCCGTATGCAACCAACTGTTTTCCCAGTATATGTTTTATATGTTTTGAATTTCTTATGTTTAATTTAAGTGCCTGAGCCATATACATGCATGACCAATTCACCTAGTTATGGAGGTACCATAACCATAAAACTAGAGGCACCAGTGTTATGACTTCACCACGGCAGAGTGATAGCTCGTGGCATCCCTTTTAGCTTTTTGCCATATTATTATGTTATCATGTGGGGTGTATGGGTGTATCCTAGTTACACGTTTATCAGTATCATCAGAGTGAATTGCATCGTTCACTAGGAGCTGATCCCTCCTACCCAGAAAATTTAATTAGAGGCAACCCCTCTAATTGCATGACGAGGTCTCCCCTCCAAGTATTCATGCACGGTAGAACCTCATAACCTATATGGGCTATTTGCCTAATTAATACAGCTTTTATATAGAAACATAAGTCTTTTCAAACTATAAAACCAGTTTTATGAACATGAATCCAGATTGCATAGAACTTATGTTATTCCGCTGCTATTAGTCTTATTATGTTTCAGCCATTTCATACTATGTCGTATATCCGTGCACTGAGCGTTATGCTCAGCCGTTACTTTCCTTTCCATGTCCCAAAATGGCAGGTACCCAAGGACGGACTCGAGCATTTGGAGGAATTGCATAGGATCAAAGCTGCCATAGACTTCTTCTCCTTTTTGCTCTATATACTTATGCTTGTTTAGTCTTTCCTAATTTGTTTACTTTATTTATGTTTTGGGCTTATGTTTGGGAACCGATGTTTGATTTCGGTTTTCCTTATGGTCATGTATGTTGTACTACATATTACCTTGCATGCTTTGATGACACGCCATAATTACGCGTAACGATCCACTTATCAAAGTGGGGTGTTACATGAACACTATGTGTCTAACCCGAATAATACTCTAGTGGTGGAAACTGAATCTTTACTGGTTTGATTATGCGTGGCATGACAAAATGGGTATACCCCCTTGGAGGGTACCCTGAATTTCCGAGGGCCTGGTTTAGGAAACCTACGGAGATATGAGTCCTGACTCGTATTTTAATGGATGAGTCTGAATAAGGTTAAGAGTTTCTGGTAACTGCTAGGTTGGCGTACCGGTTAGACTACTGACCTCTGTATTTTTGGTCCCGTCCGTTCTGGAGTACCGATGGTTACTGACTGATTAATTATAAGCACGGTGATTTTCACTACTGTTTTGTCTGTTAATTTATGACGGTCATTATCATGACCTTGATTCATGTAACCATTTTGCTGACTGGCCGGCTGGGTTCCGGTTCCCATTCTTCTGAATGAAAGGTTAGTTACGTGAAGTGTGACATCTAGCTGAGAAGGTAAAAGTATGGAATGGAATGGTAGTGTTTGATGGTTGAAATTTATTCTTGTCAGAAATTTCAAATTTATAGTTTTCGTCCTTGTTCTGCAGAGTCTTCGTAGTATAAGTAACATCAGCATCTTGAGAAATCTCGAAAGTATCAGCAGCATCAGAATTTGTGAGGTCTTCAAAGTGTTAGCGGCATAAGCATCTGGCAAAATCTTCAACTCACGAGCAGCATCAGCATTTGGTAGAATATCGACAAGTGGAAATGCCTGAGCTGATAGAGGATCGATTAGCAATATCCATGGAGTAGGGTACATGGAGTACACCTGGACTACTGTACATGAAGTACAAAATGAATACTATACATAGAGCATATCTGAGACACTGTACGTGGAGTACACATGAAATAATGTACACGGAGTATAACTGAGACACTGTATGGATTACATATTGAATACTGTACATGACACTAGTGGGAATTTCTTGAGATGATCGATATTGGTGTCAACCATCTGACATGGTAAATGGAGATAATTTGATTTAACTGGTTAGCAAACTGAACTGCAACAACATGATAGCCTGGTAATTCCTACGTAGACTTAATGATGGTTTATAAAGGTTCAAGAATATGATTAAACGGATTTCAACGATGGTCAGCATAAAGACATGACTGATGAAGACCAAACATGATTTATCATGAAACGGAATTTTACTGAAATCCTTTTGTGTCTTAGCATGAAAACATTATCACTCTGCTGAAAATAAAACCCTCGTAAGGAGACATGAAACTGAATCAGCGTGAAAACAACATCAACTCGAGATTGTGAGAACTGGATTGTTACAAGGAATATAACAGTATGACCAAATGAGGTTTAACATCGACTAATGTGGATAGTTATGGTTTAATCCATAGTATTCATAGTAGGAAGCATGTGACTAAGTATGGGCGACTCTAGTTCGATCTATACTTGTCAAAAAATTTTGAGAGCTGTCATGTATAGAAATTTAAAATCTGGGACCAAATATCGATGGATGTAGTTCAAACCATACTTGTCAAAATTTGAAATGTCATGATATGAAAAATGTGAATAACTATGGATCAGTTCACAAAACAATAATCGACTGAAAGCATGAAACTTTGACCCGAAAAATGGTGAACGTTTATGGCTGGTTCACCAAGTAATATTTGACTGAAAACATGAATCTGACATGAGTAAGGGTAAACGCCTATGGGTCTGTTCACCAAAACAAAATTCGCAGAAAAGCACATGCGACTAAATATGGCCAGTCCTGTACCAACCTTTTACTTAGTCAAAATTTTAAGAAACTGATTGATAACTGAAGAAAACTGACTGATAAATGCATGAGAAACATGAAAAATAACAACGCCAAAATCTGGGAAGTTCGTGGTGACTAACCACTAGTCACATGTCAAGTTATAGAGCCTACAGGTCGAACCTTGCGCTCTGATAACATAATTGTAAGACCCCACTTGGATAAGTGGACCGCTACGTGTATTTATGGCGTGTCCTCAAAGCATAAGGTAAATGTCCAAAAACATTAACTGACCATAACAAAAATACCAGAATAAAACATCGATAATCCAACATAAGCTCAAAACATGAAAAGTAAAATACTGAAAGAAAGGACTGAACAATGTCCAACAGGCAATATAAAAATGAAGTGCATAAAGTAAAGAAGTCTAGATTGCTTCCATCCAATGCACACGTTCTTCGAATCTTAAGAGTGTCCTGGTGTATCTGCTGTTAGAACATGAAAGAACTACGGCTGAGCATAACGCTTAGTGAACGGATATAATGCATGATAAGTATATACTGAACTTGAAATAATTAATAATTATTGAAGCTGAAAGACTGATATGTTGAGTGTGATGAAAACTGTAGAAAATCTAATAATTCTGATTTATAAATAATAAAACTGAACTGTTATTTGTTAAATCTAAAAACATGCATTTACTGTATTTTAATTGCCAAGAGCTTATATAGGTCATGTGCTAAAACAATTGTTGCATGAATAACTGGAGGGATGACCTCGTCATGCTGTATAGGGTGACCTCTAAATAATGTGCTGGTGGAGGGATCAGCTCCAATGTGAAGGATATAGAGCACACACCACATTCAGCTTATAACTGTAAACTGATTAGCCTAGGATGCACCCATATTCCCCACAAATAATACTGAGTAAATGGCCAAGCTGAATTGAATGGGACGCTGCGGGATATCACACTCCCACAACTGAGTCATGACACCGGTGCCTCATGTGTCATGGTTAAGGTACCTCCGTAACTAGAACATATAACTGTCATGCTTGTATATAATGCTCAATCAATTTAACTTAATTATAAAACTGATAATTTAACGATATACTGGGGAAAACATTTGGCTGCAGTAACTGACTGAAGGAAGTCCTTACTGAAAGGACGGAAAATTCGTACCTCTTGTCCAGTAACTGGCTGAAGGAAGACTGAACGAACACTACTCGGGCTTCATGGAAGCTACAATAATAATAAAAGCGAATAGTTATCTGATCTTTATTTAATTTACTGATCTTATCGGCTTTTCATTTATTTATTTCTGAACTTCTTTACGTATGTTAATAGATAAATCTGATCTTTCTTATAATTCTTTTTAATGTATTATGGACCTACTATTAATTACGGTACAAACGTATTCTGACGTGCTATTAATACCATAATAGGTAACCCTGCTAAAATAGAAAGTTTCCTAAATTAAAATGTTTTCAAAATAGTTTATAATTTGTATAATAAAATTATATCCTTTTAAATACTATAAAACTATTTTAATTTAATTCATTTAAATATACAATTAAACATTTATAAAAGTAAGTAATAAAAGGTATAATTAAAAATCTTCATTTCTAATGTTTAAACTATATCCCGAGCCTACCGAGATACCCCTTCTCGGTCGCACTAAAACAATTAAACGAAATATATAAAATCTGCCTATGTGAATTAGCGACAAAAAACTGTCACTAAAAACTGTGTGAATAAAAGCTGATATTTAAAAACTGTCAATAACAATTCTACGACGGAAATTTGTGTCACTAAACCGTCGCTAAACATAAAACAAAACTCACTATTTCTGTCCCAATTCTAGGTACTGATTTGTAGTACGGTTCCCACTGGTTACTAAATGTTTCCCCCCGTTCTGCTTATTTTCCCACTGTTTTGTTTGTGGTTAAAGTTCCCGCTGTTTATGTTCTAACTCCCACTGCTTAGGTATAGTTCCCACTGTTTACAAAACCCAAACACCCCCTTTTTGCGAGTTAACCCCAAACTCCCCTGTTTGGGGTTTTTGGGCTACATCTGATCAAAACAAGAGCACCACCGAGACACTAGGTCTCGGCTGTACAACAAGAAACCCCACCGAGACCTTATAGGTCACGGTTTTCGTGGACAACAACAAAACCCGACAAAATCACCACTGATTAAATCCATATGATATGTTTTTAATTTTAACCATATGTTCCTGATAAAAAGCCCATGATTCACGTTTATAAAAAAAGAAAGTGTGATTACCTTTAACGTGATGTTAGAATGAAGGAACACAATGATCAAATGCTAAAAAAATAATATATCAAAACACTCCTTGTTGTTGGATCAAATCAGGCGGCCACCCCTATGTATTAGGTTTTTATATTATTATTTTGTTTACTGATTTTGACACAAGGGAAGGGGTTACCCCCGTTTTTTTTTGTTTACAAGTGAAGTGGGCTCACAGCCCATTATCCTTCCTTCTTTTCTTGTTATTTTATAAAAAAACTGTGGCCCAATATAAATTACGTATGTCTTGGTTTTATTTTCGACACTAACAATAGTCGTATATACTTGTTTTTATTTCTCGTGTTTTAGTTTCTGAAGCATGATAATTATTTTCCGTGTAATAATACATACATAATATGTTCTGAAACTTAATAATTAGTTTTTGAATAATTATTTATTTGTAACATTTAAATAAAACTGAGACTGCGTAATTACTATTAATGTTTAATTAAATTTAGAGCTGAGACTACGCGTATTTAATACTCGAAGATTTTAAATACGGGTTTTACACTTTGCCACCGCATATCATCTACAAATGAGTGGACAAGTTGAGAATACCAACAGAGCCTTAAAACGAATACTCGGAAAAACGGTTAAGGACAATCCTTCCATGTGGTCAAGGAAACTTGACGACGCTCTGTGGGCATTTCAAACAGCTTATAAGACACCAATTGGCACAACACCTTATCGTTTATTTTACGGTAAAACGTGTCACATGCCCTTTGAAATTGAGCACTGTGCTTATAGGGCATTGAGAAGCTGTAATCCCGATCTCAAAATCGTTGGAGAAAATTGATTCTTGCAATTGCTTGAACTCGATGAAATAAGACTCCAAGCTTATGAGAATTCCAAATTGTACAAAGCAGGTACCAAAGCTTATCATGACAAGAAACTTCGAATCCGAAAAGAATTCTAGAAAGGAGACAAAGTTCTCTTGTTTAATATGCGATATAAATTCAAAGCTCGAAAGCTTAAATAAAAGTGGTACGGTCCTTTTATAGTAAAACAAGGATACCCATCCGGTTATGTTGAATTGTATGAAAAGAATGGAGGAAGCTTCATTGTTAATGGACACCATGTTAAACTATACCATGATGATTGGAGTGAACATTTTCCGCTCGATAAAAAATAAAAAGAAGTACAAGTCAGGCTGATCACTCAATAATAAAATAAGCGCTTCTCAAGAGGCAACCCGTGTGTTTTTAAAATTTTTAAGTGTGATTTTCCTTTTTAAAATAAATTCATGCTTACACCCCACAATTTTTAACCAATGTTTTGCTTAAGTGTGACGGGGTGTAGCATGTTAATAAGTGTGTAAACACTTATCCTTTTGCCACTAAAATCAAAGAAAAGTAAGACCTAATCATGTGTTTAATATCGTAAAAGTCGGAATTACGCGTGGTTTTGTGTGAAATAGGTACAAAAGGTCAAGAGGAAAGAAAATACGGGATTTCACGGTCAAATATTGATAAAAAGTCCAAGAAAGAGACAAAGTCAAAGTCAAAGAGCCAAAAGTGTACCGAAGATCACGAAAACCAGCAAAATCAACACGGGTTTAAACGAAAAATCAAGGAAGCCTTTCGAGCTTGATTTTAGAGGATTTAACTTTTTATGAAGATAAATGGGCTTGTGTGTCCCACATTTGGGAATTGGGCCCAAAAGCCCATTAAGGAGTTTAAGTTAACTAGTTTTGGAGTTTAAGCCCATCAAAAGCCCAACAAAGGCCCTAAGAGTAACGGATGATTACTTTGCAAAGGATTGTCCAAAAGCCCATATTGTAACAAAATCCCAAGACGTGATGAAGTTTTTTCCCCAAGCCCAAAGTCAAAACAAATGGAAAGTTATATACGTTTCCAGTCAAACATTTTATTTACTTTCGATATAAACAAGAAACCCGCTCACCCCACTTTTACCCTCACCCTTTCCCTCACCTCTCAAAACAAACGCAGCCTTTTTCTATTCGTTCTCTCCCTAAACATTAAGAAATTACTGTTACCCAAACCCTAATCACTAAATTACACCAAGATAATTGGGGCTTTTTATAGATTGTGTGATTCACATGAAGGGGATTAATTCCCCCTTATTTCGGGAAGAACACGATGTGGTCCTCAATTGACGTGGCCAATCTCTCTTCTGTGATTGGTTCTCACACCTCACCACAACCAATCATCCGATTACACATCAGCATGAAGAAGCACAAGAAACACTTATCCCAATCCACCTTGGCAATCCACGTGAAGAGGCTTCATACCCACCGTTTGATCAAGAAAGAGAAGAGAGGAGAAGAAAAGAGCGGCCAGGATTGTTCTACTTGCTCACCAAGTTTCACCAGCAAGGTTTTTAGGGTTTTTCTATAAAAAACCCCTCATCTTGTAATTCATTCGGTGCCATTTTTTTACTTTAATTTTATTTTTGCAAAAATTAGATGTTAGGTTAATTGTAATTTTTTTCAGTAATGTAATCATCGTTTAATATTAATGAAAAGTTATTTAAGTTTTATTAAACTCGTGTCTATTTATTTCTGTTAAAAATTTATTAGTGCAAATTTATATTGTAAACTGTTTGAATTAATTGAAAGAAAAATTTGTTGATAAACTTCCCTACTGGAAGTCTTAATTTAATCTGGTTCGAAAGTTTATATTTGGTTCGAGATTTTATGATGGTGGTTCGAGTAATGTTGATGTTTCATGGTGGGTTTTGATTCGGTCTAAAAGGGGGCTTAGCGCTCACCCTTCTGCTCAAAGGTTCATCATCAGGTTCTATCTTCAATTTCATTCAGTTGTAGATTAATAAGTTTGATTTATGTTTTTGTTTCTGTTTAAGTAGTATGCTATTTGATTTAAGTCTTATTTGATATTTGTCTGCTAGTAGTTTTTTTTTTAGTCTCCTTAATTTGTTTTATCTATTTTTAGTAAATTGGTTTAGATATTGCCTGTTGTAATTGGTTATATAAAGTTTTAAGTCTGCTTGGTAGATCCAATTTAATTTGTTAGGATTTAAGGTTTGGTTATATTAGTAGTTGATAAATCTGTTCTTGTTTAAGATTGGTTTTGATTTGAGTTTTATATATCCAATTATGCTTAAATATGGTTTAATAGTACTTTACTGAATTACGGTTTGGCTAGATCAGTGCTTAATAGTTTACTAGTTTACTTTTTGAGTTTTGATAAGTCTAGATTTGTTTATTTGCGATTTGGCTTATTATCTGCTTATTATTTGCCTATTGTTAAATTAGATTTGCTTAATTTTAGTTTAATTTATTTGCTATTTATTTAATACTGTTTGCTTATTTCTCAATTTTATTTGCTTATTTTCAGTTTAATATCTATTAGCTTATTATTTGTGTTTAGCTGCTTATTTTTCTGTTTAGTTGTATGTGCTTATTTGGGGGTTCTGATAAGTTGCTGATTTTTGCTGTTAAAGCCTTATACCCAACTGGTCTGAGTGTTCAAAATTTCAAAAAAAAATATTAATCATTCCAAAAAGTCTCCAACGGGACTCGAACTCTAGACCTCTAGGTTAACAACCTTTCATCTTTACCAGTTGATCTAGCTTGCTATTTTGTTATAACTTCAGATTGTTTAATTAATATAGGGTTTATTAGGCTGTCAGATTTTAATCAAGTTTAAATACAAGTTTTAGTTTAATTAATCTTAATTAAAAGTTTTCTTTTTATTTACTTTTACTAACTTTTAAAAAAAAAATATAAAAACAAACAAAATAAAATTTTATTATTAGGAATTTAAAATTATTTTTATGAATTAGTTTCTTTTATTTTTAATTAAAATTAGATTTTTATAAAAATAGTTTTTAGTTACTTGTTTAATTAAGATTTAAATAGTTTAAAAGTATTTTCTTTTAGGATTAAAGTGATTTCTTTTCAAATAATTTTAATTTTAAATAGTTTAAATTAGATTTCTAAATAGTTTTGTTTTATTTTGATTAAGTAGTTTTAATTAAATAGTTTTTTTCTTAAAAGTTTTTAAAATACCAAAAAGAATTTTATTCACCAAGAACAATTAATCCACGTTTAAGTCCATTATCAGTTCGAGAGAATCGAGGAAAAAAACGAACTTAATTGACTAAAAATACCTACATTAAATTGGCGTCGCTGCCGCTTCGCTCGTTACGATTGACGATTTTTTGTGAGAAGCTTTGGATTTTGGGATACGTTCATTTTTGAACGTTATTTTTCTTGCTAAAAAAATCAAAAACATAAAAAAAATCCAAAACTTAAAAATACAAAAAAATTAAAAATCACCAAAATCAAACTCTTTCCTATGATTTGCACCAAAAAATTTAAAAAACAAATCCAAAAGTAATACTTTTCCTAAAGTATTACACCAAAAATATTACGTATTATTGTTATTTTTCTTATTGCGATTTCTTTCGCTTTTTATTGTGAATATATATTTTTCTTAAAAAAATACAAAAAGATTTTTCTTTTACTATTACGTAGCACAATTAATTTACCTATTTTCAAATAAGACCTTAGTTGGGATTTCATCACCTAGCTATTGTATTCGAATCCCAAACGAGAAAAAAGGGAAAAATAGATAAATACTAGTAAGAAGTTTGAACTCGATTTATACAAACTATAAGGTGGGTATAAGGCGACGCACTATAAAGGGCCGTCTAAGGAAAAAGGTTTTTAAGTGCTTTGTGCCACCTCGTTTCCCCGCTTGCTTGTGCGTATATTGAGAGGGACGAACGATTATTGGTTTGCCAACTCAAGTAGTATTAAGTATATATTTTTGTAGCTTTTTAATATTGAACCTCGAAAGGGATAATCCCTTTCCTCTCAAAGTCGACCGAGGTCTCCTACCTCATTCCTTGATTTTAATTGTATGCGCACTCGCGCGCGTACGTACATACCGATTGGTGTACCAAATACTTCTAATTCTTCCAAAAAGAAGAAGAAGAACAAAAAGACCGTCAATCAAGCTGATCCCGAGAATCGATCTTTGTACAACACGATGGCAACGGATAATCGACAAATGATTGAGATTCTACAATCTCACGTTGAAGGAAACGATGACGCGATTGTGGTGCCGGATATTGGAGCGAATAATTTTGAACTTAAAACGGGTTTTATTCAAATGGTTTCCGCTACACCATTTTTAGGCCGTACTAATGATGACCCACACTCTCATATCAAACGTTTCATACAATTGGCAAACACCGTCAAATACAATGGGGTGCCACAAGAGGCCATTCGTTTAAAACTCTTTCCATTTTCCCTCTAGGGAAAAGCCCATATTTGGCTTGATAAGGAACCACCCCAAAGTATCACTACATGGATTGATTTAGAGACCAAGTTCATTAACTACTTTTTCCCACCATCACGGACCACTTCTTTAAGGAATGACATCATTACCTTTGAACAACAATATGGGGAAACGTTTAGTGACTCTTGGGATCGATTTAAGGAGCTTTTAAGAAAATGTCCACAACATGGTTTCACTAAAGTGCATCAAATCAATACGTTTTACGATGGTTTAACTCTTAATGACCAAGACTCACTTAATAGTGTCGCAGGGGGGTAATATTCTTGTTAAATTAATGAACGAGGCTTGGGAAATAATTGAAAACAAGGCTAAAGTACAAACCAAGAGTGTTAGGGCTACTATGGCAAGTGCTAGTTCTAGTGAGAACGACAAGAGAATTGATAAGCTTACTTCGCTTGTTGAATCAATTGCTCTACAAACCGCTAACAATACCAAAGCCATCAATGGTCAAGTAAATGCATTAAAAGAGACTTGTAAAACGTGTGAGACTTGTGGTGGACCACATTTGTATTTTAATTGTGACAAGGTTTACAATCAACAACAACAAGTTTATGATTATAACAACAATGAAAATGAGCGGGTTCATTTCAAACCAAATGTTGATGTTAACCATTTATCTTATAAGAGTACTAACTATTTGGCTCCCCCGGGTTTTGTAGCTCCAGAAAGACCACCCCCACCCGCCCAAAATAGGAACCAAGCTCCTCAAAGAGGAAATTTTCAAGGGAATGCAAATCAAGGGAATTTTAATGCTCAAAATCAAGGGAATTTTAATGGTCAAAATCAAGGGTTTCAAAATAATAACTTCAACCAAGGTTTTCATAATAAAAACGGTTTTCAACCTCAATATCAAAACCAAGGTTTTCCTAATCAAGGGTTTAACAATCAAGGGTATAATCAAATAAACATGCATAATCCTCAAATGGACTTGTTTCTACAAAAATTGACCGAACATGAGAAACTATGAAACAAATGCAAGAGTCCACCGATAGGAAGTTCGTGCAAATGTTGCAAGCCCTTAAACCCCAAGGAGCCTTACCTTCTAATACTGAGATTAACCCTCGTGCTAATGTTAGTTCTATCACTACTCAAAGTGGATCCACTTTAGTGGGACCTTCCATCTCTTCGCCCATAAAGGAGAGACAAGGCCCAGAGGTCATAATGAGTAATCCTACTCCCCCTTCGGTGATTCCTCCCACTACCACTCCTAGTACTAGTTTTCCATTGACTAAAGAGCCTATCCCTAAGGTTGTTCAAGAAGCGAGTCCTTCTCCTTCTCCACCTTTAACGTCTAAACTCAATATCCCTTATCCCTCTAGGTTAGACAAGGCTAAAGTGCTCATCAAAGAAGACGTTAATGTTTCCAACTTTTTGAAAATGATTTCGCAAGTGAATTTTAACGTTAGCCTTATTGAAACACTTGCTCAAATGCCTAAATTTGTGAAAATGTTCAAAGATTTGCTCAATAAGAAAGAAAAAATGGTTGAGCTCGTTAATACTCGTTTAAATAAGAATTGTTCCGCGATTCTTCTCAAAGAGCTTCCCGAAAAGCTAGGAGATCCCGGACGATTCGTGTTACCTTGCTCGTTTCCTCAAATTGATGATTGTATGGCTTTAGCGGATCTCGGCGCTAGCATCAATCTTATGCCACTCTCGGTATGGAAACAATTATCATTCCCCGACCTTGTACCGACTCGCATGACTCTCGAATTCACAAATAGAACTCTTGCATACCCCGTTGGTATTGCCGAAGACGTTTTTGTTCGAGTTGGTACATTCACTTTTCCTGTGGACTTTGTCGTCGTCGACTATGAGATGGATCCTCGTATTCCGTTAATACTTGATAGACCATTCTTACGATCCAGAAGATCCATAGTTAATGTGGCCGAAGGGGAGTTAATTCTTAGGGTTAGGGATGAACAACAAGTTTTTAAAATGGGAAAAATCACAAGAAAATCAAATGAAAAGAGTCCGGTCAATATGATTGATGTTCTTAATTATGATAATGAATGGATTTTTATTAATCCTTTTGGAATTCAAAAGTATAATCAAAATGATTTTGTGATAACTTCATCCCTTCCCTTAGAGTCTCAAATTTTTGAAACTCCTATTTACGATACTTATAGTGATGACACTTCTTTAAGTGATCACACTATCTTCGGTTTAGACGACCCATCTTTTGACCCACCCATTTTTGATCCACCAATCTTTGATACTTACGATGATGACACTTCTTTAAGTGATCTCATTATTTTTGATGAACCACCTCATGATCTTAATGCACCCCATATCTCTGTGAGTGATTCTTCCGTTATGGAGACTCCTTTTGACTTTTATACTCCAATTTTAGAAGTCATGACTTTCGAGGAGGATCCTCCACTCTTGGAGATCATTCCTACTTTAGAGGTTATTCCATTTGAGGAGGATTTAGATATCTTTCTAAATACCTATTTTCCTCATGAGGATGAGTTTTCCTATGACTCCGATGATACTTATGTTTTCACATAAAGTTTGGAAGAGGACGACTTTCCCACTTTGGATTATGATGAAATTTTGAGCTTAAATGTCAACACCTCTTTCTATTTTCCCGTTAAGGAACCGGTGTTTGATCTCGGAATAGAGACTTTCGTGCTATCATTGCCATATCACCATAACACCTTTCCTCGTAAGAAGTTTTTGACTAAGGGTACCTCACTTTTCTTTGCCTTGTTTAATTTTACCACCTCGGGGTTTATTTCCTTTCGTGATGGAAATCATATGTTTGACCCGGGTGGATTTTCATGGGGTATTCCTTATATGACTTTGTTTCACCCTTATCATGGAGAGATTTTCCTCCCTTGGAAATCTCGGTTTTTCCATGATTTTTCCCATTTGAATGATGATATTCGGGAAATCTAGTCGAGCTAGAGACTCGTGATAAATAAATCAAGCATCGTTTAACTAGGTTAGATTTTTACCTTTTCCATCCTTTCCACCATTTTTCACCTTCACCCATTTCCACCAATAAGTGTAGGGGGAGCCAAGTAGGTTGTTTGTGTGTTGTGATGTTGTGCAGGGACATGTGCTTTAATGGTCCACTTTCGGTGTTTTTGACGCGACCCGTGATCCTGTGTTCCCGTGTACCTGGTTCTATCAAAACTATTGTGATTCATACATGTATATAAATAAAATGAATAAATGTAATCACTTTAGTTGTCTCTTTGTTAGCTCGATTTAAACAACGTACTCAATGTCCTAAGTGTAGGGAAGTTTATTCTCCCACATGCTTAAACATTGAGGACAATGTCTATATTAAGTGTAGGGGGACTTCTATCGAATTTTAGTGAGCTTTTCCATGAATTTGACCTCATTTAACCGGAAAATTCAAAAATTTTCAACATTTTTCAATTTTTTTTTTATCTATTTTGGCCAAGTAGTATTCCTTTTATTTTCTTTCCTATTATCATCGCATCGAATGAATAAATTCCATTTCCAAAATAAAGTCAAAAATAAATAAATGAATAAAATGGTTTTAACAAGTTTAGATATCTTTGATATTTTAGGCCCGTCGTGAATATTTTGACTCAACCCGACTTTACTTATCCAAGTTTACTCTAGCTAGTATCCTTAACCATATGGACCTTAATTGGTTTATTAGGCTAAGCATCCACGAGTCTCATTCCTTAAGATTTTAATTTGTGGAGAACGAGAGATGATAGAGTTGATAATAAGTTTAAGGGTTAATTCTTCCTTATATGAGTTTTTGTGGCTCTTTCTTCCCGCTTGTATATTTAATTGCTTAATAAATGGGGATTTTTACGATGTAGATTCGATATCTTAGATCTTAGCCAAATCTTTTATCTCCTTGTAATTAAAGCATGAACACATTGAGGGTGCCAGCGTTGTGAACTTCCGACTAAGTTGGCTCATAACCACTAAGTAGGAGGTATTCAGACCATGGGACCACGAAATTTGGCCTACTATATATATCATAAATAAAGAAAGAATAAGTGACGAGAATGCTTTTATACATAGTCTCATCGTCCAAATTGGGCTTAAAATACATTAAATATCATCAAAATACCCAAATATATGCTTGTGTTTGTTGCTTGTGTATTTTAGGTACGGATATTGAGAAAATGACAAAAGATCACAAGAATCAGTCAAAAACGAACACGGGAAACGAAGTCGCACGATGAACCAAGCCCTAATGAAGAATTTTCCAAAGAAACCCTTGAAGATTTGAAGAACATTGAAAGATTGGTCCTCCAAGTTTGAATAATTGACACTTTATACCCTTGTATCTTCATAATTACAAGTTTGGTCCCTAAAGTTTATTAAAATTACAAAAAAGACCCTTAACTTTGAAGAATTGGCAAATTTAGTCCCTCAACAAAACTAAATTGTCAATAATGGTCCTCCAAGAAGTCAACAAACAAGTCAAAGTCCTTAAAGTATGAAGACATGTCAAAAACAGCCCTTGAAATATGAAGAAATTGCATTTTAAGTCCTTGTTTCAAGCCTATGAAGTTTTTGTGCCAAAACTGCCAACTTGCCAAAGATGTTTTTCAAAGGAAATGACTTATTTGCTGTTTTAATACAAAGTGAAAGGAGAATGAAAAGTGAGGGACCAATGTTGCCCAGACAACCTAAGACAAACCACCACTCACAAGCTGCCACCTCACCTACCTTAAACCCTCCACCAATCATATTCACCCTCCCCTCCACGTCACAAATCCACTCACCATTTATTTAATTAACTTAAACCGGTTTTGATTTTTGGTGGCAAACACACTTTTTAAAACCTTAATCCCTTTTTCCAGATTAAACACACCCTAAATCAACATAAACCCTAACCCCTAAAAACCTTAAAACAAAGGGTTAATTGTTGATCTTTTCCAGATTGATAATTAACCACACCCTAATCACATCCCAACCCCCAAAAGGTGTCACCATCACCCCACATGCTTGTGCAACCCTCCCCTGCCCCACTATTCACTCCCAAACAAAAGAGGACAGCAAGATCAACAACTCACAGCATTTTCGTGTTCCTAAAGACTAAATGGACGTCCAAGATCCTTTTTTCATTGCTGGCATCCCACAAACTGCCAAAGATCTTCACATGGCTTAGTTTTGACTGAGAATTCAAAATCGTCCAAGGGCAAGATTGGAAGTTCAAGTGTTAGGGTTTTTAGCTTCTATTCACTTCTAGAATCACTTGTAAGCCTCTATATAAAGGCACATAGGACCTAGCATTAATCTGTTCTTGATTTTTCTCCATTTTCACAAGCTTTGTAAATCCAGTTTATTAAGGAATATAAATGGTTTAAGTGTTGTTGATGAGAAATATTGAGTTCCCTTTACATTTCAGTTGATTTAAGTTATAATTGTTTGAGTTTGGTTTGATTTTCAGCAAAAAGTTTTTAAGTTTCAAAGTTTCTGTTTCTTTTTCAAAGCTTTCTCATATCTTAAATTTTCATACAAACCTGATACAATGGTGATTAAGTGTGTTGAAGTGATGGTATTTGAGCTTGTGTATGTCCATAACACCATGGCTTGTTCTGGTGTAGTGGGTACCCAATTTTAAAATAGCCATTGGTTTGGTCATTTCCTATTTTTAGCTTATCATATCCTTACCCACAAGCTAAAGCTCTCTTCTAGCTTAATCTATAAGCTAGGAGCAAGCCTTAAGCTTTTTACACAGCTTTTCCCTTTTCTCTCTTAGCAGATTCAAAAAGGAACCAATCTTATTCATTTTTTTTTGTTAAACAAACTTCATCAGAACCTCAACAAAGTTCAGCACAAGCCCGGGCTTGTTTGGAGGTGGTTTTTCAACCACTAAGGGTCCTGGATGTAGGACCCTTAAGGTAGCTCTTTGTCTCTTATTTCAATTTTTAGATTTCTGAAAAATTATGTGCCTTATGTGATTCTGCTTGTTAAGTTGTTAAATGTATGTTTGAGTGCTTAAAACTGCTTAAATAGGACTTGTATGCATGCTTAGATAGTGTTCATTCAGTTTGATTAGGTTTTAAAAAGAGTTGCTTTGAAAATTTGGATTTTAGTCAAGTTTAAGGGGTGTTTGGATCTAGTTTTTTGATTGAGATTGGTAAAGGTTTGTGAGCTAAAATTTGTTTAGACATTACTCTTAGGTTGCTATTAGGTGTTAAGTGTGACTGGTTTTCTATTTGAACAAGTTTTGAACACATTGCATGCTAAAATAAGTGAAAACATTGCCTTAATCAGTAAACTGCTTGTTTTTGCTTGTTTTGTTGAAATTTCATCACCAAATCTTGTAATCTGTTAGATACTGGATTATTTAAGGATTGTGTGTTGTTTGCATGCTGTTTTGTGAGCTTGTGTGCAAGGTTTTAGCTACTGAAATCCATTTGACCCAAGTTTATCAGCATAATACTCATCAGAAACATTAGCTATATCAGCAACCTTATATCTTCTTATTTTGTGTGATTTGATTGTTGTGCTTGCTTGTTTCTGCTTGTGATTTGACTCCTTATACTCCAAAGAGTATAAGGGTGCCTTGTTGTCCACCAAAAACATCCACAAAGCAAGTCAAGACCTCTTGACAAACATTTGCACAAGTGAAGAAACACTTGTGCTTGTGTTCATCAGAAAGTGCAAACCTGGGCACGTTTTTGGATTTTTAGGGCTTAATTCTTGTTTAATTTGAATTGTGATTGTGTTTTTGTGAGTTTAAAGGTCACTGGTTTGTGTTTTTAAAAAAAAAAGTTTGCAAAAAGCTCACCTTGCCTGGGCTCGAACACGCGACCTTGCTTTCCAAGGACTAACGTGTTAACCAGTGATCCAGATGGCTTTTTACGTTTATGTTTCATTTCATTACTTATTTAACTAGTGTTCGTTTTATAGCTTATTTGGATAACAACTTTTAAATAAGCTGTTTCTAGCTTATTGCTTGTAGCTTTTTCATGTTTAGCATTTTTCCTAGGTTTGTATAAGGGTTTTTGATTTTTCTGAGCAAAAAGTATAATTTTCCCATTATTCATTAATTTATTAGGATTATTTTAAGTTTTTATCTTAGAAAGTCATTAAAAAATAGAAAAAAGTAATTTAAAAATCTGGAAAAATAGTTTTTAGGTTTTTAATCATAATTTTGAGGTTTACAGCTATTTAGATTTTCAATTTAGCTTATTTTTGATTTTATTGGATTTTAGGGTTTTTAAGCAACTTTAAAATTTAATATAAAATTATTAAATAGGTTTCAGAAAATTTGGTTTGCATTTTTGTTTTAGTTACATTATTTAGGATTTTTGGTATTTTTTAGAATTTATTTACAAACTTTTTATTTTTTTGAATATTTTAATATTATTTTATTGCTAAAAATAGAAAGTTGGTTTTTTCTAGTTTTTTCATTTTTCCTAGGTTAAGGACACTTAAATAGGAGTTTTTTCACTTTCCAAATATTTTTTAGACTTTTCATTTAATTTCTAGAATTAATTTAAGATTTAATAGATTTTAATAGTTTTTAAGTGTTTAAAAATAGTTTAATTTGGTTTTAAAATTTTTAAAAATAGTTTTTAGCTTAATTAGGATATTTTTTAGGCTTACAAACTATTAGATCTTGTTTAAGGCTTTTTAATAATTAAAAGTGATTTTTAGGGCTTTAATTCGCATTAAAAAGTCATTATCTAATTAATTAAAAGGTTTTAGCAAGTTTGGATTTTTTGTAAACTCTTAGAATATTATTGGGGATTTTTAGTAATATTTAGGAATTTTTAGGTTAAATTTTAAATTTTGGCACTATTTACGATTTTACGTGTTCGCCTTTTTCGTCGTAGTTTAATTCATCTTTGTAACCGTCTTTCTCTTCTAATCCCATTTCTTTCTCAATCTTATAATCACAAACATTAATCAACTCTTAACACAACGCACTTGCCTCCTCGAGAACGAACTCACTTAGGGTCATTCACACACGGTTTTCCTAAATCGTCGTGCACACTTGCCCTACTTTGTGCATCCTTTTCCTAAAGGTGTACAAAACTCCAACATCAAAATGGCGCCGCTGCCAGGGAGGCGTGTTGTGTTTTGGTTGAACCATTGTTGTTTTTATATATAGCCATAAAAGTAATTGTATTAGTAGCACTCTATTAATACGTATTATCGGTTTTTCGTTTTTTGTGAATACTATTACTATATTGTATACGTAGAACAATAAATTTACAAGTACTCCAAATACGTGAGAAATCACAACCTTGACTTGGGAGGTCATTACCCAATCATTGTATTCGAATCTCAAACCAAAGAAAAAGGCAAAAATAGATAAATACTTGCGTGAAGCTCGATTTTGAAAAATACAAACTATAAGGTGGGTATAAGGCGGTTGTATTTCACGACCTAAAGGAAAAAGGCTCTTAAGTGCTTCGCGCCGTCTCGTTTCCTCCGCTTGCTTGTGCGTATTTTGATTTTGAAAGCTAATCGAGGGTTTTGCCGCCCAAAGTATTACTAAGTATCATATATATTTTCTTGGTTTCTATTGATTAAACCCTCTTGAACGATTTGGTGTTCCACCATCGTTCTAAAGTCATCGAAGGCGTTCACTTCACGTGATCGTTTTCATTCCTTGAGGCTTATTTAATCGAGAGATTTGATTAAGGAGGAGATTTGTAGATTTTGGTCTACTTAATACATTCCAAAAATCCAAAAAAAGTTAAAAACAATCAAAAACCACAAAAAAATTGAAAAGGTAAAAACACCAAAAAGAATCTTCTTTGCTCGCCTTCTCGTTGTACGTGACGTTTATGCAAACTCGCTCTAAAGCAAGACGTGCTCGTAAACGAAGAAACAAATCAATCACTCCTACTAGTGAGGAGTCTCCTTATTGACGAACCCATTATAGTGAAAGAAGCACCCATGGCTAATCGAACTATGATGGAGTTGCTTCAAGCACCCACCGAGGGTTATGGAGAAGCGATTGTGATTCCTGCTATCCTTGCGGAGAATTTTGAGGTTAAGACGGGTTTGTTGTCCATGATTCAAAACAACAAGTTTCGAGGTGACGAAAAGGACAACCCTCATAACCACATTCGCCAATTTAATCGTCTCACCGCCACTTGCAAGTTTAAGGACGTCTCAAACGACTCGATTAAAATGATGCTTTTTCCATATTCCTTAGCGGGGCCCGCAAAAATTTGGTTAGAGAAAGAGCCACCCAATTCTATATTGACGTGGAAGGATCTCGTTTCAAAATTCGTGAACCAATTTTTTCCGCCCTCTAAGACTACGCACTTGAAAAATGAGATTTCAAAGTTTTCGCAAGAATATAATGAGAGTTTTTCAACGGCTTGGAATAGGTTTAAGGAAATGTTGCACGAATGTCCTCATCATGGTTTTTCCGACTTGCATCAAATAGACACGTTTTACAATGGCTTGAACGATCATGAGCGTGATTATCTTAATGCCGCCGCGGGTGGTAATTTTTTGTGTAAGACGGTCGAGGAAGCATTGTTAATCATTGAAAATAGGTCTAAGGTGTATAGTCCTCGTAGCACGTCGAGTGTTCGTAAGACTTCGTCTTCGTCTTCGCCTTCATTGTCACACACCGTTGATGCTTGTCAAATCGAGGCTAATTTGGAGAACAAAATTTTTGATAAGTTGAAAGGATTGTTAATTGAGTTTAAAGTTGGTGAACAACCCGCTCCCGCTACGATTAAAGCGGTTGAGGTTTCTTGTATGTATTGTGGTGGAGCTCACGATTATTCCGAGTGCATTACCAACGGTGGTAACACTTCGAGTGCCTTCGCGGCCGCGGGAACTTATAACCAAAACGGTCAAGTTCCTCGCACTAATCAATTGACTCCACCGGGTTTTCCACCAAATCAAAATGCTAACAATTATCGAAACAATCAAGTTGGTTACCAAAGCAATCAAAGGAATAATTTTAAGGGTAATAACAACTATGGTAATCAAGGAACTAGTAGCCAATTGCAAAATCAAAATCAAAACCGTAATTTTCAAAACACAAGTCAAGGTCTTCAAAATGTTTACACAAAAGAACTTCCAATGGACTTTTTGAATTACGCCACGGCAAATGATAAGATTTTGGAAAACATTCAAGAGCAATTGGCTAGTCAAGCTAGGGACACGGCTAAAAACACCAAGGAGTTAGCAAATTTTGTGAAGGAAAATCTTAACATGAGAAATGAGTTGAAAAATGATTTTGCTAATCAAATTCGAGGTCAAAACAACAAGATAGAGCAAAGTCATGCTAGGCTTGAACAAAAAATTGACCAAAAAGCCGCTAGTCAAGATTTGAAGTTTAATAGTCACGATGCTAAGCTTAATGCAATTTTAGAAGCCGTCATGGGAAACAAAGCCTCTACTTCGAGTGGTCTACCTAGTAACACCGTTTCACACCCGAAGGGAGAGATGAAAGTGATTACCACACGAAGTGGTAAGACACTTAAAGAACCGACTCCTCGACCAATTACTCCAACGGTGGAGGAAATTGAGGAAGAACCCGAGGTGGTGGTCGAAAAGGAGCATATTTTAAGCCCACAAAGTACCGCTCATGCCACACCTACGGTCGACCCTTTACCAACATTGGAACCCGAGATTCCAAAGGCTATGCCTATGCCCCAACCCACACCACCCTTGCCTTACCCATCGAGACTTAGGAAGGAGAAACGACAAGAGCGCGACAACTACCAATTTGAGCTTTTTATGAAAATGTTTCGTGAGTTGCACCTTAATGTGAGTTTCACCGATGCTTTGGTCATGATGCCTCGATTTGCCGCTAACTTTAAGAGTATGTTGAACAACAAGGAAAAATTGCATCAAATGTCTAGTTGTTCGTCGGTTTATCTTAATCGCATACCTCAAAAAGTCGGTGATCCCGATAAATTTTTGATCCCTTGTGCAATTCAAGATATGGAAGAATGCTATGCCTTGGCCGATCTTGGTGCTAGCATTAACTTGATGCCACTTGCAATCTTCAAGTCGCTCAATCTTCCTAATCTTACTCCTTCACGAATGTCTATTGAGTTGGCCGACCATTCCACGATTCTTGCATGTGGTTTGGCGGAAGACGTTTTTGTGAAAGTGGGCAAGTTCTACTATCTCATAGACTTTATCGTTGTTGATATCCCCACGGATCCTCAAGTTCCTCTCATTTTAGGTCGTTCGTTTTTAGATACGTCTATGGCTTTAATTGATGTGCATGCTAGAAAGATCACCTTACGTTTCACGACGAGGAACTTGTTATAAACGCAACTCAAAATTCTCAACTTTCTCATGTTTATTCCGTTGCTACCATAAACCTCGTTGATATGATCGACGTGGTTTGCGAGGAATTTTCATAAGAAGTTTTAGGGTTTGGTGATGAAGAAACTAGTGGCAATCCCACTATGTTAGATCCAATTCTTGATAATTCGACACCAACCTTCACTCCATTTGAAGGTGGTGGTTTTACGTTGGAAGAATGTAATGTTCCACGTACTTGTGACGAAGACCTCGACAACGATGAGGACTTCTCGATTATCAAGGATTTTCTCAACGATTTCCCATTTCCTCCACCCGAGGAGGTTATGAGTATCGAGCCTAAATCTTCACTTGAGGAACCACCTATTCTCGAGTTGAAAGATTTACCTCCTCACCTCGAATATGTCTATTTGGAGGAGGACGACAAGTTGCCGGTTATTATTGCGAAGGATCTTTCGAATGATGAAAAAACCGCACTTGTCGATGTTCTAAAGGATCACAAAGGGGCGATTGCGTGGAAGTTATCCGACATTAAGGGAATCGATCCCAAGTTTTGTACCCACAAAATCTTAATGGAGGAGGATTTCAAGCCCACAATCCAAAGTCAAAGGAGGGTGAACCCCAAAATTCACGACGTCATAAAAAAGGAGGTCCTTAAACTCCTTGACGCGGGAATGATTTACCCTATTTTCGATAGCCCTTGGGTGAGTCCTATTCATTGTGTCCCTAAAAAGGGAGGGATGACCGCTGTGCCAAACGATGCCAACGAGTTGATTCCCACTAGACTCGTGACCGGATGGAGAGTGTGCATTGACTATCGTAAGTTGAATGAAGCCACTCGAAAAGACCATTTTCCCTTGCCCTTCATGGACCAAATGTTGGAGCGTCTTGCGGGAAACGATTTCTATTGCTTTCTAGATGGTTTTTCCGGTTACTTCCAAATTCCCATCGATCCTCGTGATCAAGAAAAAACTACGTTTACGTGTCCATATGGAACGTTTGCCTATCGTAGAATGCCATTCGGACTTTGTAATGCACCGGGAACTTTTCAACGATGCATGATGGCTATTTTTCATGATATGATCGAGAAGACGATGGAAGTCTTCATGGATGACTTTTCCGTGTTTGGTGATTCCTTCACTTCGTGTTTGTCGAACCTAGAGAGAATGTTAAAACGTTGTGAGGAAACCAACCTTGTGCTCAATTGGGAAAAGTGTCATTTTATGGTTAAGAGTGGAATCGTCTTAGGGCACAAGGTCTCGAAAGCGGGGATTGAGGTAGATCAAGCTAAGGTAGACGTCATCGCCAAATTACCTCATCCCAAAACCGTCAAGGGAGTTAGGAGTTTCCTAGGCCACGCGGGCTTTTATCGACGATTCATCAAGGACTTTTCAAAGATTTCTCGACCTATTACACATCTTCTTGAAAAAGAGGCACGTTATGTCTTTGACGAAGATTGTGTACGAGCCTTTGAGATCCTTAAGAGGAAACTTACCGAAGCTCCCATTCTTGTTGCTCCAAATTGGAACCTCCCCTTTGAACTCATGTGTGATGCTAGTGATTACGCTATTGGGGCCGTTTTGGGGCAACGTCATGATAAGCACTTCTTGCCTATTCACTATGCTAGCAAGACAATGACCGAGGCTCAACTTAAATACACTACAACGGAAAAGGAGTTCCTTGCCGTGGTGTATGCATTTGAGAAATTCCGACCTTATCTCGTCTTGACGAAATGCATAGTGTATACGGACCATTCGGCTATTAAGTATCTCATGGCGAAGCAAGATGCTAAGCCGAGATTACTTCGTTGGATTCTCCTCCTTCAAGAATTTGATCACAAAATCGTTGGCAAAAAAGGAGCCGAGAATCTAGCGGCCAATCATCTTTCTCGTTTGGAAGATCCTCACCAAAGTGTTTACGAGCCCAAGGAAATCACCGAAACATTTCCGCTCGAGACACTTGGTGTAGTGAATTCTAAGCTTGATTCTTCTACCCCATGGTTTGCGGATTTTGCAAATTACCATGCGGGCAACTTCATCATTAAGGGTATGACGACTCAACAAAAACGAAAATTCTTTCGTGACGTCAAGTTCTACTTTTGGAATGACCCTTACTTGTTTCGAACTTGTGCGGATCAAATCATCCGACGTTGTGTATTTGGCACCGAAGCTTCTAACATCCTTAGAGCTTGCCATGAGGGACCCACGGGTGGTCACCACGGTGCTAATCTCACGGCTAAAAAGGTGTTTGATGCCGGCTTCTTTTGGCCTACTATTTACCGAGATGCACAAGATCTTGTGAAGTCGTGTGATTCATGCCAACGACAAGGAAAAGCCTCACAAAAAGATGAAATGCCACAAAATATCATCCAACTGTGTGAGATCTTTGAAGTTTGGGGCATAGACTTTATGGGGCCGTTCCCATCATCTCGTGGTAATAAGTACATCCTTGTTGCGGTTGACTACCTTTCTAAGTGGGTGGAGGCAAAGGCCTTGCCCACCAATGATGCTCGTGTGGTAGTCAAGTTTTTGAAGCAATTGTTTTCTCGGTTTGGAACCCCTCGTGCTATCATAAGCGATCGTGGAACCCATTTTTGTAACGACCAATTTGAAAGGGTTCTAAGGAAATATGGGGTTACACATCGTCTTTCTATGGCTTATCACCCATAAACGAGTGGGCAAGTCGAGGTTTCAAACCGAGCTTTGAAGAGGATATTGGAGAGATCCGTTGGGGAAAACCGACAATCTTGGTCGGATAAGTTAGACGATGCTTTATGGGCCTTTAGGACCGCTCATAAGACGCCCATTGGGTGCACTCCCTATAAGCTTGTGTATGGAAAGAATTGTCATTTGCCTATCGAGTTAGAACACAAGGCTTATTGGGCCCTAAAGCATTATAATGATGATATGGAGACCGTGGGAAAACACCGGAAAATGCAATTAAATGAATTGGATGAATTGAGGGATATTGCTTATGAAAATTCATTGATTTATAAAGAGAAAACTAAAAAGTTGCATGATTCTAAAATTAAAAACCGGGTTTTTAACATTGGGGATCAAGTTTTGCTTTTTAATTCAAGATTGAAAATCTTTTCCGGTAAGTTGAAATCCCGTTGGTCCGGTCCATTCACCGTGAATCAAGTGTTTCCGTATGGGACCATCGAGCTAGCTCAAGATGATGGTCCTAACTTCAAGGTGAATGGACATAGGTTGAAGCACTACTTTGGCGGGGAAGTTCCATCCTTGAACTACCTCAACCAAATCACCTTCCCCAATGATAATTAGTATTGAGGGGATCGAGTCGAGCTCATGACTCGGTAATCAAAAACGAGGTGCCTCGTGGGAGAGTCCCATGCTTATCCATGTACATATTATCACTTTCTAATGTAGCTTACGTGTGGGGATTTGTGCCTTTCCAACCTTTGTTCCGTGGTTGTTTGTGAATTGTGAACTTTAGATCATGATCTTCACGATTGGAGCCTCTCGTGTTCGTTTTATGGGAGCACTGATCGTTTGCTTTGGAGACATTTCTCAATATCCATGATATATCCTTTTGATGTTCTAACCTTAGGTTTTTAGCACACTTCATAAATGGCTATTAATTTATTGGTTACACCCTTTCCATGCTAGATTAAGCATTCTACTACGTATCTAGTATGGGGGTGTTTGCACCCCTAGACTCGAGACATTGAGGACAATGTTTAACTTTAGTATGGAGGGGTGAATAGATACTTGCCTTGCCAAACCTTCACGCTTTCCAAAGTTTATCTTTTTGTTTATCGTTTTGTTGCAAAATAAGGCTAAAAATGGCAAAATTTTAAAAATTTTCTCATGTTTTATAAGTGTTTGAAGACACAAATGTAGGTTTTCCGATGGCGAGAATAAGAGTAATTTTTGACTCGACCGTGCGTGTTGAGCACTTAGCTTTGATTCCTTAACTACACATTAGGCTAAGTGTAGAGTACTCGTATTCTTTCAAAAACTCATGTGTTCTCGTTGTTTGCTTATTCTCCCTTCGCATGTAAATATTTTTTGCTTAATAAATATTGACTTAGCGGTTTAGTTAGGATTGTTGGGTTTCTAGTCTTTTCTAGTAGCTTCTGTGTAATTAAATTGGGAAGACATTAAGGTATCGCCAGCGTTACGGTTTCAAAGTATTGGCAACCCGAATAATAGAAAGCTTCACCCAATAAGAAGATTTCAAGTGCTCACCTAAATCTAGCAAACAATTTGAAGCCCCACAAGGCCTAAAATCAATGCAAAACTGAAAGTGAAACAAGCCTTAATCTTCGAAGCTTTAAAGATCCAAAATTCGCTTTAGCGTGAGGATATACGTCTTTGGCTAATAAAACCACCGATGATGGCGGATAATAAAAGGCAAGGCAAGACCGAAGTCATAATAAAAGCTTCATGGCGAAGTTGAATAAAAGATGGAGGTAAACCAAAGATAATAAGGCCCTTCCGTTAGGGGGCGTATAAAAGTCTTGGTAATAAGTCTCATGTTCAAAACCGTTATAAAACCGTGTTTATCGATTCTTCTTGTCAACTTAATTTTTTAACATCGTTGTCTATTAGGAGGGGTTATTGATTTGATGGTCTTAGTTACACCGTTAGGACTCTATTTTTAGACCTAAATCTCTATTATCGCATAAGTCAACGATGTATCCTCGTGAAACATTCAAGACAAAATAAAATATAAGAGATACAACTTAGGAATAATGGGAGGATAAGTACGTGATTAGGGCATATGAGTAGTGTTAGCATTACTAACTTATAATGACAATGATCTCGTTACACGCTTAGCATGGAATTGAAGTGAAAATCGAGGACGATGAAATTATTTCTAACGAAGCATTCACGTGTTCTTATTCTATGAACCTAAACGTCCCATTTTGCGATGAAAATCATACATTATGTCTATAACACAAGTAGTAGTAATAGTGTAGTGTAGCTAGTTTATCATTCTAATAAAGTGAATAAAAATGGATTTTGGAGATGCTATGATACTTTATTCTAGCATTGCGTGAGGGCACGGCAATGGTTTAGTATGGGGGAGTGATGAGACTGCTTTTATACATAGTCTCATCGTCCAAATTGGGCTTAAAATACATTAAATATCATCAAAATACCCAAATATATGCTTGTGTTTGTTGCTTGTGTATTTTATGTACGGATATTGAGAAAATGACAAAAGATCACAAGAATCAGTCAAAAACGAACACGGGAAACGAAGCCGCACGATGAACCAAGCCCTAAGGAAGAATTTTCCAAAGAAACCCTTGAAGATTTGAAGAATATTGAAAGATTGGTCCTCCAAGTTTGAAGAATTGACACTTTATACCCTTGTATCTTCATAATTACAAGTTTGGTCCCTAAAGTTTGTCAAAATTACAAAAAAGACCCTTAACTTTGAAGAATTGGCAAATTTAGTCCCTCAACAAAACTAAATTGTCAATAATGGTCCTCCAAGAAGTCAACAAACAAGTCAAAGTCCTTAAAGTATGAAGACATGTCAAAAACAGCCCTTGAAATATGAAGAAATTGCATTTTAAGTCCTTGTTTCAAGCCTATGAAGTTTTTGTGCCAAAACTGCCAACTTGCCAAAGATGTTTTTCAAAGGAAATGACTTATTTGCTGTTTTAATACAAAGTGAAAGGAGAATGAAAAGTGAGGGACCAATGTTGCCCAGACAACCTAAGACAAACCACCACTCACAAGCTGCCACCTCACCTACCTTAACCCTCCACCAATCATATTCACCCTCCCCTCCACGTCACAAATCCACTCACCATTTATTTAATTAACTTAAACCGGTTTTGAATTTTGGTGGCAAACACACTTTTTAAAACCTTAATCCCTTTTTCCAGATTAAACACACCCTAAATCAACATAAACCCTAACCCCTAAAAACCTTAAAACAAAGGGTTAATTGTTGATCTTTTCCAGATTGATAATTAACCACACCCTAATCACATCCCAACCCCCAAAAGGTGTCACCATCACCCCACATGCTTGTGCAACCCTCCCCTGCCCCACTATTCACTCCCAAACAAAAGAGGACAGCAAGATCAACAACTCACAGCATTTTCGTGTTCCTAAAGACTAAATGGACGTCCAAGATCCTTTTTTCATTGCTGGCATCCCACAAACTGCCAAACATCTTCACATGGCTTAGTTTTGACTGAGAAAACAAAATCGTCCAAGGGCAAGATTGGAAGTTCAAGTGTTAGGGTTTTTAGCTTCTATTCACTTCTAGAATCACTTGTAAGCCTCTATATAAAGGCACATGGGACCTAGCATTAATCTTTTCTTGATTTTTCTCCTTTTTCACAAGCTTTATAAATCCAGTTTGTTGATGAGAAATATTGAGTTCCCTTTACATTTCAGTTGATTTAAGTTATAATTGTTTGAGTTTGGTTTGATTTTCAGCAAAAAGTTTTTAAGTTTCAAAGTTTCTGTTTCTTTTTCAAAGCTTTCTCATATCTTAAATTTTCATACAAACCTGATACAATGGTGATTAAGTGTGTTGAAGTGATGGTATTTGAGCTTGTGTATGTCCATAACACCATGGCTTGTTCTGGTGTAGTGGGTACCCAAGTTTAAAATAGCCATTGGTTTGGTCATTTCCTATTTTTAGCTTATCATATCCTTACCCACAAGCTAAAGCTCTCTTCTAGCTTAATCTATAAGCTAGGAGCAAGCCTTAAGCTTTTTACACAGCTTTTCCCTTTTCTCTCTTAGCAGATTCAAAAAGGAACCAATCTTATTCATTTTTTTTTGTTAAGCAAACTTCATCAGAACCTCAACAAAGTTCAGCACAAGCCCGGGCTTGTTTGGAGGTGGTTTTTCAACCACTAAGGGTCCTGGATGTAGGACCCTTAAGGTAGCTCTTTGTCTCTTATTTCAATTTTTAGATTTCTGAAAAATTATGTGCCTTATGTGATTCTGCTTGTTAAGTTGTTAAATGTATGTTTGAGTGCTTAAAACTGCTTAAATAGGACTTGTATGCATGCTTAGATAGTGTTCATTCAGTTTGATTAGGTTTTAAAAAGAGTTGCTTTGAAAATTTGGATTTTAGTCAAGTTTAAGGGGTGTTTGGATCTAGTTTTTTGATTGAGATTGGTAAAGGTTTGTGAGCTAAAACTTGTTTAGACATTACTCTTAGGTTGCTATTAGGTGTTAAGTGTGACTGGTTTTCTATTTGAACAAGTTTTGAACACACTGCATGCTAAAATAAGTGAAAACATTGCCTTAATCAGTAAACTACTTGTTTTTGCTTGTTTTGTTGAAATTTCATCACCAAATCTTGTAATCTGTTAAATACTGGATTATTTAAGGATTGTGTGTTGTTTGCATGCTGTTTTGTGAGCTTGTGTGCAAGGTTTTAGCTACTGAAATCCATTTGAGCCAAGTTTATCAGCATAATACTTGTCAGAAACATTAGCTATATCAGCAACCTTATATCTGCTTATTTTGTGTGATTTGATTGTTGTGCTTGCTTGTTCCTGCTTGTGATTTGACTCCTTATACTCCAAAGAGTATAAGGGTGCCTTGTTGTCCACCAAAAATATCCACAAAGCAAGTCAAGACCTCTTGACAAACATTTGCACAAGTGAAGAAACACTTGTGCTTGTGTTCATCAGAAAGTGCAAACCTGGGCACGTTTTTGGATTTTTAGGGCTTAATTCTTGTTTAATTTGAATTGTGATTGTGTTTTTGTGAGTTTAAAGGTCACTGGTTTGTGTTTTTAAAATAAAAAAAAAAAGTTTGCAAAAAGCTCACCTTGCCTGGGCTCGAACATGCGACCTTGCTTTCCAAGGACTAACGTGTTAACCAGTGATCCAGATGGCTTTTTACGTTTATGTTTCATTTCATTACTTATTTAACTAGTGTTTGTTTTATAGCTTATTTGGATAACAGCTTTTAAATAAGCTGTTTCTAGCTTATTGCTTGTAGCTTTTTCATGTTTAGCATTTTTCCTAGGTTTGTATAAGGGTTTTTGATTTTTCTGAGCAAAAAGTATAATTTTCTCATTATTCATTAATTTATTAGGATTATTTTAAGTTTTTATCTTAGAAAGTCATTAAAAAATAGAAAAAAGTAATTTAAAAATCTGGAAAAATAGTTTTTAGGTTTTTAATCATAATTTTGAGGTTTACAGCTATTTAGATTTTCAATTTAGCTTATTTTTGATTTTATTGGATTTTAGGGGTTTTTAAGCAACTTTAAAATTTAATATAAAATTATTAAATAGGTTTCAGAAAATTTGGTTTGCACTTTTGTTTTAGTTACATTATTTAGGATTTTTGGTAATTTTTTAGAATTTATTTACAAACTTTTTATTTTTTTGAATATTTTAATATTATTTTATTGCTAAAAATAGAAAGTTGGTTTTTTCTAGTTTTTTCATTTTTCCTAGGTTAAGGACACTTAATTAGGAGTTTTGTCACTTTGCAAATATTTTTTAGACTTTTCATTTAATTTCTAGAATTAATTTAAGATTTAATAGATTTTACTAGTTTTTAAGTGTTTAAAAATAGTTTAATTTGGTTTTAAAATTTATAAAAATAGTTTTTAGCTTAATTAGGTTATTTTTGAGGTTTACAAACTATTAGATCTTGTTTAAGGCTTTTTAATAATTAAAAGTGATTTTTAGGGCTTTAATTAGCATTAAAAAGTCATTATCTAATTAATTAAAAGGTTTTAGCAAGTTTGGATTTTTTGTAAACTCTTAGAATATTATTGGGGATTTTTAGTAATTTTTAGGAATTTTTAGGTTAAATTTTAAATTTTGGCACTATTTACGATTTTACGTGTTCGCCTTTTTCGTCGTAGTTTAATTCATCTTTGTAACCGTCTTTCTCTTCTAATCCCATTTCTTTCTCAATCTTATAATCACAAACATTAATCAACTCTTAACACAACGCACTTGCCTCCTCGAGAACAAACTCACTTAGGGTCATTCACACACGGTTTTCCTAAATCGTCGTGCACACTTGCCCTACTTTGTGCATCCTTTTCCTAAAGGTGTACAAAACTCCAACATCAATAAGATTAAAACATGACCTCAAGGAGCCTTAGGGTTTGGGGCATGTAGCACGAACCTTGTCATTAGATCCTTAGGGTGTATGGCATGGTAAGTGTTGAATAAACTTGATCAAAAAAATCAATTCCCTTGTTTATCGTTCAAGGAGCCTTAGGGTGTGGACAATATATGAGGAGAATTTTTACATCTTAAAGAGCCTAAGGGTATATGATGTGAACTTGCTAAACTCCACATAAAGTCTACATGACTCTGGAGGAATAATTAATAAGTAGTACTATTGGCCAAATTTTGGATCCGGGAATTTATTCCCCAAATCGCGTTAAATCATCCTTGATGTGGGCTTACTTTAGTGACAACGTTTTTGAGGACGAGGTTAGGTTTTGAGTGTCGGGTTTGCACCGTTTTGCCTTCATTTTTGGACTAATAATTATCAAATAAGTCAAATGAGCCTACGGGTGAATGACAATCCATAAAATCTAGAGATACAACGTAGGAATTGGAGAAAGAGTATTACACAATTGTCTTATATAAGTGGTTTTAACCTAAGAACTTATGGTAAACAATGATCTCGTTTTTAAGCTTGGTATGGGGAACGTGAAACTTGAGGGTGATTAATATTCATGACACCAAAGCCCTAATTTATGTCTTAGATTTCTTTACGAGTTTCTTCCATCAAATAATTTCCAAGTTAATAAATTGTTATAACTTTTGTTTCGCTTAAAGTTTTTATCTTTTCATCGTAGTAGTAATAGTATATCTTAATAAAGGCCAAGATGGGTTAATTATAAGAAAAATGTAACTTTATGCTTTAAAATTATGCATTACATGGGGTCATTGCAATGGTCAAGTGTAGGGGATTTAATAAGTGTGTAAACACTTATCCTTTTGCCACTAAAATCAAAGAAAAACAAGAGCTAATCATGTGTTTAATATCGTAAAAGGCAGAATTACGCGTGGTTTTGTGTTTTTGTGTGAAATAGGTACAAAAGGTCAAAAGGAAAGAAAACACGGGATTTCACGGTCAAATATTGAAAAAAAGTCCAAGAAAGAGACAAAGTCAAAGTCAAAGAGCCAAAAGTGTACCGAAGATCACGAAAACCGGCAAAATCAATACGGGTTTAAAAGAAAAATCAAGGAAGCCGATTTCGAGCTCGATTTTAGTGGATTTAACTTTTTATGAAGATAAATGGGCTTGTGGGTCCCACATTTGGGAATTGGGCCCAAAAGCCCATTAAGGAGTTTAAGTTAACTAGTTTTGGAGTTTAAGCCCATCCAAATCCCAACAAAGGCCCTAAGAGAAACGGATGATTACTTTGCAAAAGATTGTCCAAAAGCCCATATTGTAACAAAAGCCCAAGACGTGATGAAGTTTTTTAACCAAGCCCAAATTCAAAACAAATGGAAAGTTATATACGTTTTCAGTCAAACGTTTTATTTACTTTCGATATAAACAAGAAACCTACTCACCCTACTTTTATCCTCACCCTTTCCCTCACCTCTCAAAACAAACGCAACCTTTTTCTTTTCACTCTCTCCCCAAACATGAAAAATATATTGTTACCCAAACCCTAATCACTAAATTACACCAAGATAATTGGGGCTTTTTATAGATTCGTGTGATTCACACGAAGGGGATTAATTCCCCCTTATTTCGGGAAGAACACGATGTGGTCCTCAATTGACGTGACCAATCTCTCTTCTATGATTGGTTCTCACACCTCACCACAACCAATCATCCAATCATCCGATTACACATCAGCATAAAGAAGCACAAGAAACACTTATCCCAATCCACCTTGGTAATCAACGTGAAGAGGCTTCATACCCTCCGTTTGATCAAGAAAGAGAAGAGAGGAGAAGAAAAGAGCGGCCAGGATTGTTCTACTTGCTCACCAAATTTCACCAGCAAGGTTTTTAGGGTTTTCCTATAAAAACCCCTCATCTTGTAATTCATTCGGTGCCATTTTTTTACTTTAATTTTATTTTTGCAAAAATTAGATGTTAGGTTAATTGTAATTTTTTTTCAGTAATGTAATCATCGTTTAATATTAATGAAAAGTTATTTAAGTTTTATTAAATTCGTGTCTATTTATTTCTGTTAAAATTTATTAGTGCAAAATTATATTTTAAACTATTTGAATTAATTGAAAGAAAAAGTGGTTGATAAACTTCCCTACTGGAAGTTTTAATTAAATCTGGTTCGAAAGTTTATATTTGGTTCGAGAGTTTATGATGGTGGTTCGAGTATTGTTGATGTTTCATGGTGGGTTTTGATTCGGTCTAAAAGGGGGCTCAGCGCTCACCCGTCTGCTCAAAGGTTCATCATCAGGTTCTATCTTCATTTTCATTCAGTTGTAGATTAATAAGTTTGATTTATTTTTTTGTTTCTGTTTAAATAGTATGCTATTTGATTTAAGTCTTATTTGATATTTGTCTACTAGTAGTTTTTTTAGTCTGTTTAATTTGTTTTATCTATTTTTAGTAAATTGGTTTAGATATTGCCTGCTGTAATTGGTTATGTAAAGTTTTAAGTCTACTTGGTAGATCCAGTTTAATCTGTTAGGATTTAAGGTTTGGTTATATTAGTAGTTGATAAATCTGTTCTTGTTTAAGATTGGTTTTGATTTGAGTTTTATATATCAATTCTGCTTAAAATTGGTTTAATAGTACTTTACTGAATTACGGTTTGGCTAGATCAGTGCTTAATAGTTTACTAGTTTACTTTTTGAGTTTTGATAAGTCTAAATTTTTTTATTTGTGACTTGGCTTATTATCTGCTTATTATTTGTCTATTGTTAAATAAGATTTGCTTAATTTTAGTTTAATTTATGTGCTGATTATTTAAGACTGTTTGCTTATTTCTCAATTTTATTTGCTTATTTTTAATTTAATATCTATTAGCTTAATATTTGTGTTTAGCTGCTTATTTTTCTGTTTAGCTGTATGTGCTTATTTGGGGGTTCTGATAAGTTGCTGATTTTTGCTGTTAAAGCCTCAGACCCACTTGGTCTGAGTGTTCAAAATTTCAAAAAAAAAATATTAATCATTCCAAAAAGTCTCCAACAGGACTCGAACTGTAGACCTCTAGGTTAAAAGCCTTTCATCTTTACAAGTTGATCTAGCTTGCTATTTTGTTATAACTTCAGACTGTTTAATTAATATAGGGTTTATTCAGATTTTAATCAAGTTTAAATACAAGTTTTAGTTTAATTAATCTTAATTAAAAGTTTTCTTTTTATTTACTTTTATTAAGTTTTAAAAAAAATATATAAAAACAAACAAAATAAATATTTTGTTATTAGGAATTTAAAATTATTTTTATGAATTAGTTTCTTTTATTTTTTATTAAATATAGATTTTTATAAAAATAGTTTTTAGTTACTTGTTTAATTAAGATTTAAATAGTTTAAAAGTATTTTATTTTAGGATTAAAGTAATTTCTTTTCAAATAATTTTAATTTTAAATAGTTTAAATTAAATTTCTAAATAGTTTTGTTTTAATTTGATTAAGTAGTTTTAATTAAATAGCTTTTTTCTTAAAAGTTTTTAAAATACCAAAAAGAGTTTTATTCACCAAGAACAATTAATCCACGTTTAAGTCCGATATCAATTCGAGTGAGTCGAGGAAAAAAACGAACTTAATTGACTAAAAATATCTTCATTACATGTGTCGCTTTTATAAAACCCTATAAAACCAAAAAATAGAGTGTTTTCGTATTTTTGTGTGTTTTATTTTGCAGGTACCGTAAGTTGAAGGCGAAGACAAGACTCTTGTATGATACATGATATGCCCGTGATTCTGGTGTTTCTCTTATTCCCTAACTTTTGTTCAGTTTCATCATATTGAGGACAATGCTAAACCTAAGTGTGAGGGGGTTGTAGGGAAATCGAGAAAAAAGATGCTCAATTGCCATTGTTCTTCCTATCTTCTTGTTATTTTGATTATGTAATCTTGTATTTTCTTTCCTATTTTATATGTATATGATGAATATATGATGATAAAAATATTGTGTGGGGATTTGGTGTTGATAAATATGGTTAAAAAGATGGAAAACCATAGGTAACAAAGTTAAAATCTTGCTAAATATGATCGTTGTATAAAAACAGTAAGTAACCAAATGATAAACTGATAAAATGGCATGGTGGAATCAATTTACAGTAAGTATAAGATGTCATACACATGTGAGAGTTGGCCATGCAATGGAATCATAAAACTGAGTGAGATATGATCAAAACAAAATTAGTATACCAATCTGAATAGTCTGCTTTGTAGGGACTGTTAAGGATACTTGGACATGGATTGAGCAGTAGCTATAACTAACTTATTTGTAGCACATAATAAGAAGTTTATGCCATCTAAAAATGATCTTCTATCTCCTTATAGAACTCATCATATGATAAAAATGGTGAAAGTGAAACTAAAAATCAGATTTTGTGAAATTAAAGTTTAATAGTATTATATAAGCACTCAAAATAATATAGTATAAAATGTGAAATTAAAATCCACTAACTTATATATTTCATTTATATAAATATGCATAAGGATAAATAAATGGACATTATATAAAGATGGTAGTTTGGTAAGTTTTATAAGTTATAAAAACTATAAACATGATTTTTACGTCTTTTCGGCTAGTACCGTGAAATTAACGTTTTTCGTCAATAAAAACATAGACGGTCGGACCCGTATAATGTAAACTTTTTAAAAGACATATACTGATATATAAGTACTTAATACAATTAAAAACCGATAAAACCCGAACTACATAACATACGGACATTAACGGGCTAAGTTAGCGTTATTGGACTAATAATACAACTAAATAGGCTAAACACTTATAAACTTACTCATTGGGCTTAACCCACTTGGGCACAACATGTAAAGTATAATACTGATAATAAAAGTATAAAATGGTCTAATTTAAGGTAATGGACTTATAATGGGCTTATTGGGCCTAAAACATGTAATTAAGTAAAACTAGTAAACTAGTATAAAAGTTACCAATACATAACACTAAAATGAGTAAATGAGAATGTATAAACCCACTTGATCATCATCATATATATAAAATCATCATATGTATACATAATTGTTATTTTTATAAAGTAATTGGACAAGAGTCTAAGACGAGTATTATTTGTCTAGGTTTCCGTGATTGAAGAACGTACCGTACATCCAAATCGCCGATAACCGCCTTCCCACATCAACGTGAGTTCATAGCCTCGCACTCTTTTAAATGTTTTTATGAAATGTTTTATAAACCCACGAGGGAGATAACATGTTAGTTTTGATAAAATAGGACACCATTTGTCCCGATTGTTTGTTTGTTGATTTGGACCCGAATGATTGTATGACCCGATGAATGATTAAATGACCCGATAGATGAAATAAATGGATTATTAAAGTTAGATTATGTCACTAAAAGTCCCATTAGAATGAATTGTGAACTACCGGGATTTGGTAGACGCTTATGCATATAATAGTACTATTTGGGGACGATCACCCCAGTTCGCGCCTTGACGGTTGATCCCCGTCGTGCCACATTGATTGGTAAGCGAATTTATGTATGAGAAGATTTCTATAAGCGTGATTATTGTGACGACACGCTAATTTAAATGGGCAAATTGAGTTTCGGGCTAGATACCCGTTGTTTGTTGTAGTAAGGTAACAATGTTATGCGGCTTATAATAATCCAAATACCGAAATACTGCCATACGCACTGAATTATAATATATTGCCTGACTAGCAATACGGGGTCTTATTATTGATTTTATGTTCGTGTTTTGGTTTTTCATAAACCATACTCATATAACGGTTTTTATCTAATTTTATACAGCGTTATAAAACGGATTGTATGATGTTTTTACGACAATGTTTCATATAATGATTTTTAAGGCAAACGCCTATATTATGATTTTTGATAAGGATTTGTATAAAATGACTTTGGCTATTTTATGGCCTATTACAATGATTTGTACAAAAATGATTTTCGGTAAGAATTATATACCGATGATATATTTGGTTTTATTAAACTCTATGAATTCACTCGGCGTTATCGCTGACCTTTTCTTTTAACATGTTTTGTCTCAGGTACTTGAAGGTAATTCTCGAGAAGACAACAAGAATTCATGGCCCGCACTTAAATAATAATTTCCGTTCAAATGCTTTGTAAAACCAGTATGAAATACAATGACTTGGGACCTATGTAAATTTGATATTTATGAATGGAAATGCTTTATTATTAAACGACGCCATTTTTATGTGTTGTCTATGATGTTAGTAATGTGCTATCCCGTAACACCAACGAGTCTTCCACTGTATTGAAACATGTAAATTTGTGGGTGTTACAATAAGACTGACTTGACCTGCATTAAAGCTAGTGCCAATAGTCTTAGCCATCACCATAACACTATACACCCTTGTGAAAGTGATCTCTGCTGCTACTAGATGTCAATCACTAGGAAAAACATCTCAATGATCATTAGGCTTCCAGATATCTAAAAATTTGAAAAATGAAAGGGTGATGAAACGTTTTGGATCTATAAAGAAGTTTATAAATGACACCAACTAAGATGTCATAGCATAAAATGGACTTGAGAATGGAAAACTTTAGTTAGAACATAAACAAAGGTAATAATCCTAAGGAAATTAACTAGACTCTAATAAGCAAGAGTGACAAACATTGTTCATGCATACACACATGCAAAAGTATGATAGACACACATGAACTCAAGAGTCCTTTGCTCACAAATGCCCCAAAGAGAAAGTTAATTCATATAAAACCTTTGCAACTCCCCAAGTAACCCAAACATATACCCAAAGTCTCCCAACCGACCAAACCCAAATCTAGGTCAAATGTCTTGGCAGCATGCACAGTATATCAACTTTGCATGCTACAGTGCCTCACGAATTAGAAAACTAAATCGTACTCACCAGTGGACACAATCTAGAATTTTGCAAGAGTGCTCTAAGAGTACCCAAAAACGTAGAGGTTTACCTCCCCTTAACAGAAGCATACAGATCATTATATGTGAAGAAGCAAAATTTTATCTCAAGATAGGAATGTAAACACTCTAACCATCATAAATAAAAGTTTGTAATTCTGTATCCATCCAAATGTAGCTCCACATTCCTGCACAATTAGACAAAAACCACAAAAACACACCAACAAAGGCTACCTTTCCCACGACAATGGGTAGAGATAATATGTTAGTGGATAAAAATAATATTAGTGGAAAGACCAACAATGCACGTTCCTTGAGCATCCACTATCCCATCATCCTTGATCATTAACCTGCTTTTGGATAGTCCGCTCATAAAGAAAACAAATTAGTTTTCTTTGGGAATCCAAGCCTTAGTAGACTTGGATCCATTATGTTGTTCAACAAGAATGGATTTGTTAATTCTAACAACCCCCTGTTCATCCCTTTTTGCCCTGAGTACCCAATTTGTTCCAATGAGTCCAGTAATGACCTTCTCAAGATATTTAAATCTATTGCAAGTCATGGAAATACCATTAAAGTTAGAGTTTTGCTCTTGATTAGGTTTCCAAGTTAAGTGGGATGATGCTTTAGACCCTTGACCCTTATTAACCAAGTATCTTTGTTTATATGGTCTAAAATAAGGTCTCATACCAAACTTGGAGCTGTCAGCGCTGCATTTGTGCCTGTCAGCGTTGAATTTGTTCCTGTCAGCGCTGAATTTGTTCTTGTTAGGGCTAAATTTGTTCTTGTCAGCGCCCAGATTAGGGTTTGCTATAGGAACATACTGCCTGTTTGACCAAGTGTTGGTCTTTTGAAAGGGCCTGTGTCCATGGGTATTAGATGCCTTAGAGAAGAAAGGAGATGGTCTAGTAGCATGTGGTCTAGTGTGGACAAAAGCTCTATGGTTGACATTGGATGACCTATTGTCAGCGAATGAATTGTATCCACTCACACAATTATAGGCCAAATGTAAGAAGCTCCCACATGAGTAACAAGCCTTTTTGGACACAAACCTAGGCTTAGACTGTTAAAACCCTGTCCTATTAACACTTGCTTGGCTTTTGAGTAACCTAGGTTTCCTATACATTTCAGCATATTTAACACTAGGTTGTTTCTTAATTGGGGAGCCAAGATTAACAGCTTTTCCAGTGATGGGATTGGTCATAGTGATAGGTGTAGATACTACTGGACTCTTAATGGGTGTAGGCACAAATGGACTCTTACTAAGCATCCCACCCTTAACAAACAAAGTGGGGTTAGCCTTCTTCCACTCTTCTAGGTCAATAACCTTTTGTTGATATTCCTCAACTAGAGAAAGGACTCTAGGGGGAGGAATAAATTCCTCTTCTTGGAGTTCTAGAATACCAGTCCAAGAGAGATCCTTTCTATGGACACCATAGAAGTTCCCAGTAGGTGGTGGAACAGCAACATATTCTTTCAACCCAATCCCAGGCATGTCCCTAGAATCTCTTTGTTTACTAACACATTTTTCTAGGGTTTGTGAACCTTTATCAAATCTCTGGATTTTAAGATCTACATTATCTTTGTTTTTTATAGCTTCATCTAACTTAGCTTGTAAAACACCATTGGCTCTCTCCATGATGTTTCTAACCTCAATAGTAGCATTCAAATCATGAGTTAAAATGTTGATTTGATCTTTTAGGTCAAACTCCATTTTCTTATACTCAGACACAGTCTTTTCAGTTTGATTAAGTGCCACTTGATAATTTGAAAGTCTAGCATTTACGTCTAAAACATCTGATTTCAATTTTAAAACTTCTTTATTCAGTCTTTCAGTATTTAACCTACAAGAAGAGTCATCACAAACCTCATTATTAGAACATGGAGAAGAATTGGAACTTGTGGAACTTGAAGTAGACGTGGCCTTAACTGAAAACATCATCAGATTCTTCTTCACCTTCTTCCTTAGCCTGGTTCACCTTACGATATTGGATTTCGTTCTTTAAATCAACGTTTCTCAACAAGCTCTGATACCACTTGTTGATCCCAAACTTAGATCGATTTAGCTTTGTATTATCGAGATAAATCAAGAGTAATACGTAGAGAAACTTTGTGTATGCAACACTCTAAGTATTATGCGGAAACTATTACTTAGAATAAAGAACAAACAAACAATATATGAATACCAAACTTTCACTTTGATTAATAATATCAATGAGTGATAATGAAAGTGTTGTGAAATATGTGGAAGAGATGTGTGAAAGGGATGTATCTTATGTCTAACCCTAAGGCCTCCTTTTATAGGTTTAAGGAGCCTTGTACAAAAAGCTAAGATCAACTATTTTAGGAAGAGACATAAGATAAACATACTCAAATAACTTATTGACTAAATCTTTTAAACACTTAAGAATATATTCTAAATTCTTATCTTCATATTTTGTCCACCAGCTTGAAGAATTATCATTGGCAGATTTAGTCCTTGTCTTTGTGTTAAGATTCTTCTTGTCAGCGCCATGATAATTCTTATCAACGTCTCATCTGTCAACGCCTCGTTTACTCTTGTCAGCGTCCAAGTTCCTCTTGTCAGCGTCTAGGGACTTGGTCAATTTTATTCCCAACAAACACGTTGGCCATTCACCTTAAAGTTAGGCCCATTTGGTTGAGATAACTCAATGGTGCCATAAGGGAAGATTTTGGCAACGGTGAATTGACCGGACCAACGGCTCTTAAGCTTTCCTGAAAAGATTTTCAACCGAGAGTTAAAGAGTAAAACTTGATCACCGATGTGAAACTCTCGGTTCTTAATCTTGGAATCATGAATGAGCTTAGTTTTTTCCTTATAGATCAAAGAGTTTTCATAAGCCTCATTCCTTAATTCATTGAGTTCATTGAGTTGGATTTTCCTAAGATTAACGGCTTTGTTGATATCAAAATTAGCCAATTTCAAGGCCCAATAAGCCTTATGATGCAACTCAATGGGGAGGTGGCAATCCTTTCCGTACACAAGGCGATAAGGAGTACAACCTATAGGTGTCTTATAAGCGGTACGGAAAGCCCACAAAGCATCATCTAACTTATCGGCCCATGAGGCACGATGCTCTCCCACGGTACTCTCTAAGATTCGTTAAGTCCACGGTTAGAGATCTCGGCTTGACCATTAGTTTGTGTATGATACGCGGTGGAAAGTCGGTGATTGACACCATACTTAGCCATGACTCGAGAAAATTGATCATTGCAAAAATGAGTCCCGCGATCACTAATGATAGCACGAAGAACACCGAATCGAGCAAACAATTGTTTCAAAAAGTTCACAACTACCCTCGCGTCGTTAGTAGGTAAAGCCTTTGCTTCAACCCTATTTGATACGTAGTCAATGGCTACGAGGATGTACGTGTTCCCTTTAGATGATGGAAATGGCCCCATAAAGTCGATGCCCCATACGTCAAAGATTTCACATTCTTGGATGAAATTTTGAGGCATCTCATCTTTATGTGTGATCTCGCCTTGTCTTTGAAAAGCATCACAATGCTTAACCATTTCATGAGCGTCATGATAAATGGTGGGCCAATAAAATCCAGAGTCGAAAACTTTATTCGCGGTATAGTTAGGACCAAAGTGACCACCGGTGGGTCCTTTGTGACAAGCTTCTAGGATTAGAAAACCTGCCAGCCCATCAACACACCTATTAATGAAAAGATCCTCACATTGCTTAAAAAGGTAAGGGTCGTCCCAATAATAGTGTTTAATATCCTTAAAGAATTTTTTCTTTTGTTGGGACGTTAACCCTTCCATAAGAACACCACCCGCTAAATAGCTTACAATGTCCGCAAACCATGGGGTATCGTCAATATTGGAGTTGATAGAAATTAAGGCCTCATGGGGAAAGTATTCATTAATCTCTTGATTAGGAATATCCCTTTTATAAGGATCCTCGTGTCTACTAAGATGATCCGCAACGAGGTTTTCCGCTCCCTTTTTATCACGAAATTTAATTTTAAATTCTTGGAGGAGCAAAACCCAACGAAGGAGTCTCGGTTTAGCATCTTGCTTGGTCAACAAGTATTTCAAGGCGGAATGGTCGGTGTAAACGATGGTGGTGGAAAGCACAAGATAGGGGCGAAATTTCTCAAAAGCATACACTACGGCTAAAAGCTCTTTTTCGGTAGTGGTATAATGCAATTGAGCCCCCGTCATTGTCTTGCTAGCATAATGGATTGGTTGGAAATGTTTGTTAACTCGTTGACCTAAAACGCTCCAACCGCGAAATCACTAGCATCGCACATGACTCGAAAGGTAACTCCCAATTTGGAGAGACTAAGACTGGTGCCCTAGTTAATTTACCTTTAAGAAGTTCAAAAGAATCGAGACATTCTTTAGAAAAGATGAAAGGAGCATCCTTTTCTAAGAGGTGAGTCATTGGTCGAGCTATCTTAGAGAAATCTTGGATGAAACGACGATAAAATCCCGCATGACCTAAAAACTCCTAACTCCTTTAACGGTGGTAGGTGGAGGCAATTTAGCAATGACGTCAACTTTAGCACAGTCGACTTCGATATCGGCTTTGGAAATTATTTGACCAAGGACAATGCCTTCTTTTACCATGAAATGGCATTTTTCCCAATTAAGAACGAGACGAGTATCTTCACACCGTTTAAGCATACGTTCTAAATTGGCAAGGAAAGAAGAGAAAGAATCACCATAGACCGAGAAATCCTCCATAAAGACTTCCATATTTTCTTCAACCATGTCATGGAATATAGCCATCATACACCTTTGGAAAGTCCCGGGAGCATTGCATAAGCCGAAAGGCATTCTTTTGTAAGCAAATGTTCCATAAGGACAAGTGAATGTAGTTTTCTCTTGGTCTTTTGGATCGATAGGGATTTGAAAATACCCGGAGAAACCATCTAAGAAGCAATAGTAGTCATTACCCACTAAACACTCGAGCATTTGATCCATGAAAGAAAGAGGAAATGATCCTTACGAGTGGCATCATTGAGCTTGCGATAGTCTATGCAAACTCGCCAACCCGTGACAAGTCGAGTAGGAATCAACTCGTTGTTTTCATTGGGAAAAACGGTTATTCCGCCTTTCTTAGGCACACAATGGACGGGACTAACCCATGGCGAATCCGAAATAGGGTAAATCATTCCGGTATCTAGAAGTTTGATAACTGCTTTCTTGATGACGTCATGAATTTTTGGGTTAACCCTTCGTTGGCTTTGAATTGCGGGTTTAAAGTCATCTTCCATGAGAATTTTATGAGTGCAAAAGTTAGGATCAATTCCGCGGATGTCGGAAATTTTCCAAGCAATTGCTTTCTTTTGATTTTTGAGCACATCGTTAAGTCGAGATTTTTCATCCTCTTTTAAGTCCTTTGCAATGATGACGGGTAACTTCTTATTGTCTTCTAGGAAAACATATTCAAGATGAGACGGTAATTCCTTAAGCTCTAAACCCGGAGGATTGTCGATGGAAGGCTTAGTCAAATTCGGATCATCGTTTGTAACTTCCATAGGAGAAGGTGGAGAAATATGGTCCTCATTGAGAATTTTCTCAATGGTACGAATGTCTTCTTCCCAATTGGAGGGAGAATCGTCATATTTTAAGTCCACATCCCCTAAACTTGCTTCAAATTCTTTTAAAAGAAAGTAACTTTCTCCAAATTGAGTCAATGATGGAGCAATAGAAGCTACGTTCTAAACATGAGGTAAAGGAGAACTCCCACTCTTACAAGCCTCGTGAAAATGTTCTTCGCATGGTTCGTCGAGCACATCGATGAAATTCACGGATTCGGGCTCATCGGGACGTTTGGAAAGTTTACCCATGTTAAAGACAATTTTATCATCCCCGACCCTCATGATAAGTTCTCCCGCAGATACATCAATCAATGTACGCCCGATTCTCAAGAAGGGTCGTCCTACAATTAAGGGAACACGGGGATCCATTTCATAGTCAACAACAACAAAATCGGCAGGGAAAGTGAATTTGTCGAATCCAACGAACACATCCTCGGCTATCCCCATCGGATAAGCAACCGAACGGTTAGCTAATTCTAATGTCATACGAGTGGGGACTAGCTCGGTTAAAGATAATTGCTTCCACATGGACAATGGCATTAGATTGATACTCGCACCGAGATCCGCCAAGGCCATACAATTCTCTACACCCGGAAAATTACAAGGAATAAGGAATTGACCGGGATCTCCTAACTTAACCGGAAGATTTCTCAAAAGAACGGTGGAACAATTCTCATTCAATTGGGCATTGGCAATATCGAGCAAGTTTTCCTTATCACTTAAAAGATCCTTAAACATCTTAGCATATTTAGGCATTTGAGCGAGAGCCTCGGCAAAGGTGATATTAAAATTTAATTGAACATTTTTAGGAAGTTTGAAACTTGAATATCATCCTTATTCTTCAATTTCTCTTTCCTCAACCTTGAGGGATAAGGTATATTGGGTTGAGATGAAGGCTTTGGAATAGAATTCTCACTCACATCCTTGGGTGGAGGAGGGGTAGAAGTGGAAGGTGGAGGAACCGGTTTTAGAACCGAAGGTGTGGTATAAACTTGAGGTATAGGTGGAACATAAGGTGTAGACGAAGGCATAACGGGTGGTATGTCACAAGTAGAAGGTGAAGGACGGTAGGTAGAAGTAGAAGGAATCTCGAGTCCTTGGTTAGGTGGGGAATAAGAAGGTTCTACGATGGTCTTACCGCTCCTAGTAGTGATGGCATTAACGTTGGCCCTAGGATTGGTCACGTTGTTAGAAGGGAGGGCACCTTAGGGACGAAGGGTTTGAAGCATTTTCATTAATTTCCTATCGGTTGATTCTTGCATCTCTTTCATGGTTCGCTCAGGTTCAGTCAAATTTTGCAGAACCAAGTCCATTTGAGGATTATGCATGTTCATTTGATTATACCCTTGATTATTAAAATCTTGGTTTTGAACTTGTGGTTGAAAACCATTGTTGTTATGAAAACCTTGATTAAAGTTGTTATTTTGAAACCCTTGGTTTGGCCAATTAAAATTCCCTTGATTTTGACCATTGAAATTCCCTTGGTTTGAATTAAAATTCCTTTGATTGTTGGACGAATTTCCTTGATAATTATTCCGTTATTGGCCTTGGTTCCTTGGTGGGTATTGGGCATTAGTCAATTGAGGAGGGAGTCTAGCATGAGGTTGAAAATCAGGAGGAGCCAAATAATTAGTAGATCTATAACAAAGATTATTAGCATCCACATTTGGTTTAAAATGCACCCTCTCATTAGTGTTATAAGCATACACTTCTTGTTGAGAGGGGTCATGAACCTTATCACAATTTAAGTATGAATGTGATCCCCCACAAATTTCACATGACGCACTCAAAGCATTAACTTTCACATTGTTCTTAACTTGTAAAAGGAAGTCTGTCATGATTTAAGTAAGTGCGTCAATTTTCTTGTCGGTCTCACTAGTACTAGCACTAGCCATAGTAGCCCTAACACTCTTGGTTTGGAATTTGGCTTTATTCTCAATAATTGCCCAAGCCTCATTCATAGTTTTCACAAGAATATTACCCCCTGAGGCACTATTTAGTGAATCTTGGTCATTCAAAGTTAATCCATTATAAAAAGTATTAATTTGATGTACCTTTGTAAAACTGTGTTGTGGATACCTTCTTAAAAGTTCCTTAAAACGATCCCAAGATTCACTAAATGTCTCACTATGTTGATCCCAAACTTAGATCGATTTATATTGTGTAAACAAGATTAAATCAAGTTAAACACGTAGAGAAACTTTGTTGTGTATAAAACAATTTAAGTATTATGCGGAATTAATACTCAAACAAGAACACACAAACAATGTAAATCAAACTTTCACTTGATTGATAAAAACAAACTTGCGTACAATGAAAGTGTAAAACGTATATGAAACATAAACCTAAAGGTATTCTTTTATAGAATAAGAAGCCTTGTAAAAGAGTCTACGTATCAGTTATTCTAGGTAAAGATAAACATAGAAAATACATTGTTGATCATATCTTTACTAGAAACAAACTAGAAACATAATACGTGTAGACTAAGTCTTCTATTAGTGCTTGACTTCATCCTATCAACGCTTGACATCTTCCTGTCAACGCTTGTTCTGTCAACGCTTGTTTTCTTCTTATCAACGTCCCGATTGCTCTTGTCAGCGTCCAAGTGTACTGGCTACATTTTATTCCCAGCAATCCTCCCCTAAACTTGATATCTACTCTAGTAATCAAGTTTCTGAATAAAAATTAAGAACTAGGAGGATTCTTACAAATCTTATCAAATTGGTAATAAACATGCCTAATCAAATCTTTGGCTACGTCACTTGAGTAGTCAATCTCCAACTGTGTTGTCTTCATCTTTTCAAAAACTTCTTTGGACATGGGATACTCAGTATCCACAAGAAGATATTCAGAAAACTTTGTAGAACTCAAATAATACACACCAGCTGCTGAATACAAACGCCATTGAAGTCCACTGATATCATCCTCAAGATCCTTCCAAATAGGATCTTCTTCTTCTGGTGCACACATTCTCTTGAATGTTGACCAAAGCTTTATTCCATTGACTGAAGTAGGTGCTTCAGTCTCATACTCGGCCAGCAATAACCTCCAAAGGTCTACCAAGTCTTCCTTATCCATACTTTCAAATAGAGACATAAGAGTAGTAAATGTGTGTACCTCTTTCCCATATCTACCAATCATCCAAAACCCACTTGCATCTTCTTCATAGCTAATGATAGGGCTTCTGGCATCAAGAGGTAACACTTGTACCATATTTGAAGCTTCCATGGGTGAGAGCTTAATGCTCCTTCTAATAACAACTTCACTGGGAGTCACTTTATTTAAATCTTTAGGAAACTCAAGTGGAACTCCCTTCTTCAAAGGCCTTGGAACAATCATAACCTTTTGAATCTCCATCTCTTCTGCAAGTTCTTCTTTCCTTTCATCTGAAAGAAGTCTGATAGTATTCATCTCTTACACACTTGCCCAAATGGGATAAGCCTTATACTCCAATTCTTCAAAGGATAATCCCTGTAATTTCTGAAAGGTCCATCCTGTTTGATGACATCTGAGCAACATGTAATAAAGCTCCCTCCTATCTCTCTTCAACAGTGAGAAAACTTTGCTAGCCTTATGCTTTAGAATTACCTTGCAATCTCTTTGTACTCTTAGAAGAATCTCCAAACCCCAAATTTGATCTAAAATTGTCATATCTGGATTCTCCATAACCTTATTCTCCCAAGCATGGTACATCTGAGCAACTTCTCGCATATCATAATCTACCTGCATTTTTAATTCTACAAGTTTCTCCCTTGCCAACTCATCACCATATTCAAGTCTTTCTGGTTCTTCAATGATCATAACACTTGAATCTAAGCTTTCATCATTACTTCCTTCTTGCTCCTCAAAAGTAACTACAAATGGTGACTCACCAATCTTCTTCTTTTCTTGTTCCATAAGTTTTGAAGCCAACTTTGAATCAAACTCTACTTGTGCTGCATCTTTTGGAACCTCTATTTCTAGCATGATTCCTTTACCCTTATCTAATGGATCAATGATGGGTAAAGATGATAATGTTACCTGTGAAGACACTTCCTTGATGATAGATGATAACTGGAATACATCAACCATATCTGCAGGTTTTTTTAACGTTCAAATTCTGTGTGTCAAGGCCCAACATACTCTTGTCAGCGCTTGGTGTGTCAGCGTCCAAAATCTGCTTGTCAACGCTCACCTTACTCTTGTCAGCGCTTCTTGTGAACTGCTCCATCATATGATCCTTTGCCACTCAAATCAATTGGCTCTGTAGCAGCTTCATGTGAGCCTTTATCACTCAAATTACCAGGCTTTGTAGCAGCTTCCTCCCCTTTGTAAGAATCCTCCCCTGATGAAAGGACTCTTGCATGCCTTCTCCTAGATTCAGCAGTTTCCAAGATAACAACCCTCTCCCTCAATTGCTTGAGTTCAAGGCCTTGGGTAGAGACATTATGTACCAAGTCTGCATTTTGCTTTTGCAAGCTAATGCAGACAGCCGTCAATTCCAACATAGTATATGGTTCCAATCTGCCCTCCTCTAGAGTGGGTATTTGACCTCTAAAGTAGAGTCATGGGGCATGGATGAGGTCTTAGAGATGTTAGGACTGGCTTAGCCTGCATCTAAGCGAGTACCAATAGTCCCAGCCTCATCCATAGCACCAACCACACTTGTGGTGGTGGTTCGCTCTGCAACATGGATAGGACCACCAGAGGAGAACACTCTAGTAGTCATTGGGCATTTTACCAACCTAAATTCAGGGGGTGTAGAAGATGATGTGGATTGGGTGGTAGTTTGAAGGTTAAGGGGTGTTTGGGTCTTTGTAGAAAGGTGTCAACGTCTGGATTTGAAGTGTCAACGCCAACATTTAACGTGTCAGCGTTGAAGGGATCTTGGTCAAGTTCCATGTGTTGAGGTGAAGGTGATGGTTCAGACAATGGGTCGAGTTGTGGTTGTGTTGCTTCAATAACAGTAAGCATGGGTTGGGTAAGGGGTAAGTCTCTGTGAGGGGGTGAATTCATCTTACTAAAAATTGCTTTCTTTTGCACAAGGATCGCATAAAAATCATCATGATCCCTGGTGCAATACCTTTGCTCATCAAAAATCATTTGTAAAAATCGTGGGTAAGCCAAAGTCATCTTATTACCCTTGTTTTTACACATGCCATAAAAAATCAGTTTAGAAAAATTATAGTTTTGCCCATTTGTAATACACGCAATTGCACTAGCAATGGATCTGTTAATTTCATTATGTGCAGTACATTTAGGACTCAAACATTGAAGGATGACATGTATTAAGTACTTCCAAGCTGGGGGAAATTCTTGTTTATTATATTTATTTAAAGTTCCCTCTTCAGGGAAAGGATAACCCAAAGCTTGGAGTCCTTGTTCTATCTCATTAATGGGTAGAGTGGTTATACCATCTGCATCATTAAGATGCAAAGCCTGGCAAACCAAGGCTTCAGTAACCACCCATGAACGCCCATGGACAATAGCTGTTAATGTAGTCACATTATTAAGTGTTGAGGAACTAACAGTGTTCCAAAACTGTTTAATATGAGTGACAGAGATGAGAGGAGCATGAGAAAGAGCATACTGTAATAGAGATGCATTCAAATACGCCACCATCTGGGTGTATTGAGGAAACAGATCATCATCAGCCTCCAAATAAGCAGTCATATTATGATGACTTCTGAATCCCAATACCAGGTCACTTGGTTTAAACTTAGGCGCCATTGATGTAGAAAGTTGTTTGTGAAATATTATAAAAGATGAATTATAGGAGAAAAGTTGTTAGACAAGAATATGAGAGTACCCTGTTTAAAAAGAAGGAGCCAAATTTATAGGAGGGATAGGCACATGTGATTGGTCAAAAATGAGGCAAATATTTTCAAAATATAATGATGAAAATATTGAAAAGAAATAAGTTATCTTGTGCATTAATTAAAATTTATCAACTCCTAAAATTACGGCCCCAATTTTCGTCAAAAATAACAACTGGGTAGGACCCAATGAGTGTCAACGGTCAAAAATAACACATCAACGCCCAACGGCTATATTATTGTCAACGTTGGTAAAAGCCATGTCAACGTCTCAATTGGTCACAACAACGTTTGGAAATATATCTATCAACGTCCAAAAATAAAAATAATAAAAATGAAAAAGGACCTTAACAAAGTGATTTATCCTAGTGAAGATAACCTATAAACTGTAAATTACTATAGGGCGGCAAGCACTGTCTAATCATGCACTCTTGCTTATACAAGATAGACATAACAGTCCTCTAGTGTCCCTTGCTAACCAAAATTCTTAACAGTTAAGTTATCTCATAAAATCCTTTGTAACTTCCCAGGTAAGCCCAATATAAATCATACCCAAGTCTCCCAACAGACCACCCCCAATTCTAGGCCAAAGAGTCTTGGCAGCATGCATAGTATATCAACTTTGCATGCTACAGTGCCTCATGAGATAGTAAACTAAATCATACTCACCAGTGGACACAATCTAGAATTGTGATAAGAGTATTATAAGAATACCCAAAAAGTCCTAAAAGGTTCCTAAACCGCCCCTTAAACTATGATACATACGTTGCCAAATAATATGCATGTAAATAAAAATTTATATCAAGATAGGAATATAAATATTCCAACCATCATCCGTAAATTAAAACATGCCCCAATAATGCTCCAAGTATCCATAAGCAACTCTGTATCCAATGGTACAATGCTAACAACGCCTGCATAATTAGATCAAAAACCACAAAACTAACATGTTACTGACAACGTCACGATAACACTTATCGGCGTTAAGATAAACTTTGTCAGCGTTAGACAAATAAAGTGGAAAATCTAAGTTCACATAAGGACCAATAACAATGCATATCCTGTACATACTTTTACAAATAAGTTCCCAAAACACATTTTAAGTAAGATTGATCATTCCAATACTTGTTACCAAGTATTGAAATCTTCCACTATCAAAAGGTTTAGTCAATAAATCAGACACATTCTCTTTTGTGTCAACCCTATCTAGTTGTATTAAACATTTTTCAAAACCATCTCTTATAAAATGATGCCTAATTTCTATGTGTTTTGTTTTAGAATGATGTACAGGATTCTTAATAATGAATAAAGTACTGTTATTGTCTACAAAAATCTTGGTATGCATGAAATTATACCCATAATCCAACAGCTGGTTCTGAATCCATAAGACTTGTCCACAACAAGCAGGTGCTGCAACACACTCTGCTTCAGTTGTAGAAATGGCCACCACTGTTTGTTTCTTGCATTGCCAAGATATCAATCTACTCCCAAGAAACTGACATCCATCAGTTGTGGATTTTCTATCAAATTTGTCACCACCATAATCACTATCTGAATATGCAATAAGCTGAATCTTTTGGATACTATAATCCCAGGTCTGGATAACATCTAAGGTATCGAAAGATTCTCTTGACAGCATGAAGATGACACTCTTTGGGAGTCACTTGATGTCGTGCACATGCACACACAGCAAACATAATGTCAGGTCTTGAAGCTGTGAGATACATCAATGAACCAATCATTGATCTATAGTGCCTGGCATCCACTTCTTTCCATCTCAAACTTTTCCCCAAGGGTGTTCTCTATCCATAGGAGTGCTAGCCCTTTTCTCATGTGGAGAAAAGCCAAACTTCTTCAAGATTTCTGCTACATATTTATCTTGAGAGATGAAGATACCATCTTCTTTCTGCTGAATTTGTAACCCTAGAAAGAAGTTCATCTCCTCCATTGCACTCATCTTGAATTTGTCTGTCATAAGCTTAGAAAAGACTTCACTCATCTTGGGACTAGAAGAGCCAAAGATGATATCATCCACATAGACCTGAACAAGTAAGAAATCCTTGCCAGTCTTCTTTGTAAATAAGGTCTGGTCTATGGTGCCCCTTTTGAATCCATTTTCCACTAGATAGGTGGACAATGTGCCATACCATGCTCTTGGGGCTTGATGAAGTCCATACATAGCTTTCTTCACTCTATACAGTTTGTCTGGATGTTCTGAATCTTTAAAACCAGGAGGCTGCATAACATAAACCTCCTCTACAATTGTGCCATAAAGAAAAACACTCTTCACATCCATTTGATATACTGTAAAACCCATGCAGGAAGCATAGGCTAGAAAAATCCTTATAGCCTCAATCCTTGCAACTAGTGCAAAGACCTACTCATAGTCTATCCCTTCCTATTGTGTATATCCTTGAGCCACTAAACGTGCCTTGTTTCTGACCACAATGCCTCTTTCATCCTTTTTGTTTCTAAGAACCCATCTTGTCCCAATAGGTCTGACATGTCTGAGACAATCAACCAACTCCCAAACATACTGGATGGCAAGTTGGTGAAGCTCATCTTGCATTGCTTCCACCCAACTTGGTTCTTTGATAGCATCAAAAATCTTCTTGGGTTCCTGTTGTGACAAAAAACATGCAAACAAACATGCTTGAACAAGAGGGGTATCAACCTTCTTGTGAATATTGGCAATAAATCCACCAAGATTTTGATGAGATCTTCTAGTTTGAACAGGAGTCATCACATCACCAATAATTAGAGAAGGAGGGTGAATTTTTATTGTAGAAGTAAGCACTCCTCCCTCAATAAGTGTGTTGTCCTCAATCTCATCTTCCATGTTACCAATATCCTCTTCAGACTCTCTTCCATCATTATCTGAATGAACCTCTCCATTTCTGTTTGAAGGTCCACCTTGTTCAAAAGTATTGGAAGAGAAAATATGGTCAAAAGATATGTCAACGCCTGGACCAAGGCTGTCAATGTTTGAGCCATCAACGCCTGAATTGTCTTGTCAGCACCAGAATTTCCTTTGTCAGCGACAGAAAGATCATGCATGTTGTCAACTGGTGATATTTAGGGACCACCTTTTTCCTTTCCAGCAGCAGTAAATGCATCTGTCCATATAGGAATAGTAACATACTCAATTATGGGTGCTGATTTGTCTGCTTGTGATCCAACCTTTTCATCAACCTGTTTACTTGAAACATCAACAACTGGTTCTTCCACAATATTTGAAGTTACCTTCACAATGTTTGGATTAGTAACAGGCATATAAAGCAAAGCCCTAGATAGAGGTTCCAAGTCAAATAACCAATTTGGACCACTTTCAGGATCACTAGGTTTACTTTCTAAAAACCTAACATGTACTTTTTCAAGTATACGTTTTTCTTTCTTAAGGTAAACTCTATATCCTCTACTCTACACAGAATAACCCATGAAGTAGCCTTCATCACCTTTAGCACTAAACTTACCTAAGGCATCACTAGTATCCAGCACAACTACATGACATCCAAAAGGTTTAAGAAAACCAATATTAGGTTTCCTTCCCCAAAGTAACTCATAAGGTGTTTTGTTGTGAATCTTGTTGACCAATGCCCTATTCTGAACATAACAAGCTGTATTCACAGCCTCAGCCCAAAAAGCAATGGGAAAGTGAGCATCAACCAACATAGTCCTGGCTGCTTCTATGAGGGTTCTATTCTTCCTCTCAGCTACCCCATTTTATTGTGGGGTTCTAGCTACACTAAACTGTCTAGTAATCCCTTTCTTGGCACAAAAATCATCCAACAACTTATTTCTAAAATCACCACCATTGTCACTTCTAAGTATCTTAACCTCATTACCAGACTTCTTCTCTATCTGGGTAATAAAGTTAATCAAAATATCAGCAGTGTCACTTTTCAAAGCTAAAAAGAAAGTCCAAGTAAATCTAGAAAAATCGCCAGTGATGACAAAACAATAAGATTTACCATTTAAGCTTTCTATATTAGTTGGACAAAACAAGTCCATATGTAGCAAGTGAAGTGGTTTAGAACTAGAGTGCACCTGTTTAGACTTAAATGAGACCTTGTGCTGTTTGCCTTTAAGGCATGCAACACAAGAGTGGTCATTGTGGAAAGCCTTTTCAGGCAAACCATCAACCAAACCATGTCTCACAAGTCTGTTTATATTTTTAAAATTAATTTGCCCTAATCTCTTGTGCCAAAGATTACTCTCATCAACTGAAGCCTTAGCATATGGACATGACAAATTTTTATTCATCCTAATTCCATTAAGATTCACATTATAAATGTCCTTATGCCTAGGTGTTCTATAATCAATGAATTTCTCATCTGGTATTTTAAAATCTTTGCTCAACACCAAGCATTCAGTATCAGTGAAAAGAACCTTATTTTTGTTATCACAAACTTGTGATACACTAAACAGATTATAGTCAAGTTCTTTTACCAGAAACACGTTTTCAAAACGCAAATTGTTGGTGAGAAGAGTTCCTTTGCCTGTGATAGTTCCATATCCGCCTCCAAAGTAAACTTTGTCACCATCCTTAATGGGAGTGAAGTTTGTGAGATAATCTTCCTTCCTAGTCATGTTCCTAGAGCATCCACTATCCCAATAGCCATAATCATTAACCTGCTTTTGAATGCCCTACACATAAAGAAAACAAATTAGTTTTCTTTGGGAACCCAAGCCTGAGCAGACTTGGATTCATTTGGTTGTTCAACAAGAACAGACTTAGTCCTTATGACAACACCTTGTTCATCCCTTTTTGGATTAAACACTCAGTTAACCCCAATTGGTTTTGTTATAACCTTTGAAATATAATGAAATCTGTTACAGGTCATAGAAACCCCATCTGAATTAGGGTTTTGGTCTTGCTTAGGTCTCCATGTTAAGCTAGAAGAAGCTTTAGACCCCTTTCCCTTTGGTTGCAAATATTTACCATTATTTGGTCTGGCAACGTTTTTGTTAGCGTTTAATTTGGTCTTGACAACGCTGAAATTACCTTTATCAGCGTTGAACCTAGGGTTTGCTACAAGAATCCATTGTCTATTAGACCATGTATTGGTCTTCTGAAAAGGTCTTTGTCCATAAGTATTAGACCCTTTAGTAAAGAATGGGGCTGGTCTAACAACTTGTGGACTTTGTTGGACAAAAGATTTGGGTTTGACAGTGTTTGACTTTTTGTCAGCGTCGACCTTTGACGCATTGACACACTTATAGGCTAAATGTGAAAAACTTCCACAAGTATAACAGGCTTTTCTAGACATAACTCTAGTTCTAGAAGAAAAGAAACCTGTTCCATTATCACTAATTTGGCTTTTTTGTGACCTAGGTTTTCTATATATTTCTGCATATTTAATACTAGGTTTTCTATCAACATTTAAGCCAAGGTCAACAGTCTTGCCAGTGGTTGGGTTTGTCACTTTGATGGGGGTAGACTCATTTGGGCTATCACTAAGCATGCCACCCTTAACAAACAAGGTAGGGTTGGCTTTCTTCCATTGGTCCAAATCAGTCAACTTCTGCCTGTATTCCTCTACTGGGGTAAGAACTCTTGGTGAAGGAATAAATTCCTCTTCTTGGAGTTCTGGTAAACCAGTCCAAGACAAGTCCTTGATAAGGACACCATAGAAGTTCCCAGCAGGTGGTGGAACACCAGCATACTCTTTCATCCCAATCCCAGTCATATCCCTAGAATTCCTTTGTTCACTAACACATTTTTAAGGGTTTTTGAAGCTTTATCAAATCTCTGAATTTTAAGATCTACATTATCTTTATTTTTGATAGCCTCATCTAATTTAGCCTGTAAATCAGCATTGACTCTCTCCATGATGTTTCTAATCTCAATACTAGCATTTAAATCATGTTTTAAAATATTGATTTGATCTTTTAGGTCAAGCTCTATTTTCTTATACTCAGCTACAGTTTTTTCAGTATTAGTAAGGGCAAGTTGATAGTTAGATAACCTACATCTTTCATTAACCACATCTGTTGTCAATTTTAAAACTTCTTTGTTAAGTTTTTCAGTGTTTAGACGACAACCCTTACTACAAAATACATCATCATATACCTCACTGTCTGATGAATATGAGGAGTGTGCGATGAGAGCATAGTGAACATGCTCTTCTTCTTCCTTTTCTACAACCAAAGTTTTGTTCTCTTGCTCATCCTTGGCCAAGTAGCTCCAATCCCAGCCAACACCATCAATGTCTTGCATGGCAACCATATCTTTGCAATCCTGAGCCTTGATGATTTGGCTTGAGGGTTTTCCATCATCAGATCTTCTTGGAGATCTGCATTCTCTCATAAAGTGTCCCTTCCGATGACAGTTATAACACTCAACCTTGGATTTATCAAATTCAGCAGTGTCCTTAGCATTAAAAGTCATCTTCTTCTTGAATCTACGATTCCATCTGTTTGCTCTTATACTTGCAAGAGCCATATTCCACTTTATGTCCATCTCCTCCAAATGCTCATCACTAATTTGCTCAAGGTCCTCATATGTAATTACTGAACCATTGGGCAATGAAGCAATGTATGCACATACAATATCTAGATCAATACCAGCAGGCTTAACTCTTGGTGAGTCAACTTTGTATGTGTCAGCGTCTGAATGTGAGGCGTTGACAGGGTTTGATCCAGCATTGACACAAGTTGATCCAGTAACGGGGTGCATGTATGACTCCTTTTGATCAAATTGACCTTCACTATGTGAGAAGAAGGCCATGTTTCCATTGGTAGTCTTGCTTCTATGATCCAAAAGAGTTTCATTCTCTACCAGCCTTAGTTTATTGTAAACATCATCAAAAGTAGAACTTTTGTGAGTGTTATTAGCAATTATAGATCTTGCTTCAATCTTCCATGCATCACCAAGATTTTTAAGAAAAGTGGTGATAATATCAACATCACCAAGCACTGTTCCCGTGAAGGACAGCTTGCTTGTAATGTCAAGAATTCTGTTTCTCACTCCACTTAGCTTCTCACTGGGTTGAGCTTTAAAAACAGCATACTCATGCAAGAGTTGCTTCTTTTTCTCTTGTATAGTATCAGCATTACCACCATAAGCAACTTCAAGGGCTGTGATAGGTGTGTAAACACCCATCCTTTTACCACTTAATTCTGGCTAAAACAAGACCAAAACGCGTATTTAATATCATTTGTTTGTAATTATGCGTGGTTTTTGTGTTTATTGTGTTTTCAGAGCCAACCAGATGAATATTGGAGAAAACATGGTATTGCACGGTATTTATCGAAGAAAAAGACTCAGGATGAAGTCTATTGTCCAAGAGATGCAAAAGATTTGAAGTCACTGGGCCTATTCGAAGATTTATCGAAGAAAAGAACCAAAGATGGAAGATTTACATAAATCGAAGAAACTCAAGTCTATTAAACGAAGAAATTAAAAGACGAGTTGAATTTAATCGACGACAAATCCCGAATCAGAATCGAAAACGTCAACTTTTCTGAAAAGACGAGAAGACAAGAAGAACGGGAGAAAGCCCACTCACCAACCAAAGGGAACACCTATATAAAGGGTTCCCTTCACACTTTTCATTCAGTTTTTTTTAGTTTTTCTTTTCCCATCTTTTTCTCCCTTTCTGTTCGTAGGTATCACCAACACCACTAGGGTGTTTGGTGATTTTTGATTATTGTTTTTCCAATCTTGTAGTTTAATCTTTGTCTTTTGATTGTTAAAACCTTGTTCAATCAATACAATCTTTCCATTTCATCTTGTTCATCTTCATCTTTTTGATTAAAAGTTAAAGTTCTTATTAGGTTGATTTGATCTTAAAAAGTTGTTGGGTTTTATGTTTTTATTGATGGGATTTGTAGTTTATGGTAAGTAGATGCTTAGTGATTAGTTTTATTTAAGTTTTGGTTGAAAACTTGGAGATTTTTGGCTTAAAATCGATTTCCCCTGTTCTTCGGTAATATTACTGTTCTTGAGTTTCCCAGGTTCCGGATGAACCAAAAGTTCCGGATGAACTAAAAGTTCCGGATGAACCAAAAGTTCCGGATGAACCAAAAGTTCCCGATGAACTAAAAGTTCCGGATGAACCAAAAGTTCCGGATGAACTAAAAGTTCCGAGTGAACTTCCGGACGAAAGTTCCGAGCCAACTTCCGGATCAACTTCCGAGTCAATCTTCCGGATAAACTTCCGGACGAAAGTTCCGAGTGAACTTCCGGACGAAAGTTCCGAGTGAATGATTTTTCAAAGTTCCGAATGAATGATTTTTAAAAGTTCTGAATCGATTTTCCTTAAAAGTTCCGGATAAACTTCCGAGTCAATACTTCCGAACCAACTTCCGAGTGAACTTCCGCATCAAGGTCAACTTCCGAATCAATTTTCTTTTGAGCATTTTTAAGTCTTACTTTCTGTTTCTTCTTACTTACTGTTTCGTCATTTTATATTTATATTTTAATTTTAATTCTAGTTTTATCAATTGTTATTAAATTAATTGCTTTGAATTTGAGTTTATATTTTAGTTCATTTAAACTTTTAGTAGATTAGAAAACCAACCCCCTTCTTAGTAACCAAGAACAATCATTCCACTTAGAACCGAGATCAATTCGAGAGGATATCGAGAGAATTTAGAACCCATTGCAAAAACCAAGTATCAAATGGTGCCGCTGCCGGCTCTTCTCGTTAAGATCAACAGTTTTTTGTGAGAACTTGGATTTTGGGATCCGTTCCCCGTGAACGTTACTTTTTCATAAAAAAAATTTCAAAAACACAAAAAAAAAATATATATATAAAATTTTCAAAAATCCTAAAAATTAAAAAAAAACATAAAAAAACCAAAAATATTTTTGCTTTGTTTTTGCCTTGTTAGTTCTTTTGCAGGTGCATGCGTACACGATCAACGTCTTATCAAGAGTCCGAGCCTCTCGAAGACTTAAACATGGCCGGTGTACAAAACAACAACAACATACCACCTCAAAACAACAATAATAACAATAACAACCCACCTTTCAACAACAATAACAACAACAACAATGAGCCTCTACTGGATAATCGCCCGATGATTGAACTTCTGCAAGCTCATGTAGATAGCAACACTGATCCAATTGTTATACCCGCGATTGCAGCCAACAATTTTGAGCTCAAATCCGGCTTTATCCAGATGGTCTCTGCTCAACCATTCTTGGGGCGTACCATTGATGATCCACATGACCACATCAAGAGATTCTTGCAACTCACCAATACGGTCAAATTCAATGGTGTTCCACAAGAGGTAATCCGGTTACAACTTTTTCCCTTTTCTTTAGAGGGACAAGCCCGGCATTGGCTTGCTAAGGAACCGCCACAGAGTATCCTTTCGTGGACGGATTTGGAAACCAAGTTTATCAATTACTTTTTCTCACCCTCTCGTACTACCGCTTTGCGGAATGAAATCATAATTTTGAACAAAAGTACGATGAGTCGTTTAGTGAATCTTGGGACCGTTTCAAAGACCTTTTAAGAAAATGCCCACAACATGGTTTTACCAAAGTGCACCAAATTAACACTTTTTGCAATGGTTTAAGCATGAATGACCAAGATTCACTAAACAGTGCCTCGGGGGGTAATCTTTTGGCTAAGACTTCCAATGCTGCTTGGGATATCATTGAGAATAAGTCTCGTGTGCAAACCAAGAGTGTTCGGACCAATGTTGCTAGTGCTAGTACTAGTGACAGCGATAAGCGACTTGACAAAATCACTGCGCTTCTTGAATCGCTTGCTACCCAAACCGCCAGCAACACCAACAGCATCAACGCTAGAAACGCTAAAGACGCTCAAGTCAATGTTGTTAGCCAACCATGCGAGATATGCGGGGGTACTCACTCTTACACCACTTGTACTGCCACCCAAGAATACCCTTCCGAAAATGTGAATGCAACTTATGGCACCTATCCTCAACCCGCTTATCAAGCTCGACCTCAAGGTGACCGTAACTTGCTTAGCTACCGCTCTAACAACTATCTTTCCCCACCCAGTTTTCCTCCTACCAACCCAAACCAACAACAAAACCTCAATCGCCCTCCGCAGCAACAACAACCTCGTACACCATACATACCACCTCACAAACAACCACAACCACCTCAAAGAAACAACCAAGTTTACCAGCAACCTGCTTTTCAACCACCCGCATATACTGTTCCTCCCAACCAACCCACCGCTTTACACCAAGAAGTGGAAACCTACATGAGGACTAACGATGTGATCGTGGGAAATCTTCAGCGGGAAGTGCTCAATTTGAAAGCAGACCTGGTCAAACAAGGGAACGATCTGAGAGCTGATATGCGAAACACTTTGGATAGTCAAACAAATGACTTAAAGAACATGATGGCTAGTTTTTTCCAAAGTAATCAACCCTCTTCTTCGGGTACTCTTCCGAGTAACACCGTTGCGAATCCAAGAGGGGAGATGAAAGCAATCACCACTCGCAGTGGCAAAGGTACAAAGGAACCCGAGCTTCCTATACCTCCACCGGTGGTTGTGACTAAGGAGAATGAGTCACCTACCCCTATTCTTCATCCTTCTACCTCCCCAATTTCTCCACCTCCTTCACCTTCTACCCCCATTTCCCCACCACCCATGGTGTTGTGAGTGATCCTATTCCCCTAAAGCCTTCTTCTTCATCCAATATACCTTATCCTTCAGGGTTGAGGAAAGAGAAGCAAAAGAGCAAGGATGATATTCAAGTTTCAAACTTTCTCAAAATGTTTAAACAATTGAATTTTAACATCTCCTTTGCCGAGGCTCTCACTCACATGCCCAAATACGCTAAGATGTTTAAAGATCTTCTAAGTGATAAGGAAAAGCTTCTTGACATCGCTCAGACCCAACTTAATGAGAACTGCTCCGTAGTGCTTTTAAGGAAATTGCCAACTAAGCTTGGTGATCCGGGTCATTTCTTAATCCCTTGCAACTTCCCGGGAGTAGAGAATTGCATGGCCCTAGCCGATCTAGGTTCTAGTATCAACTTAATGCCCTTAAGCGTTTGGAAGCAATTATCTCTCCTTGAGCTAGTCCCCACCAAAATGACTTTGGAATTAGCTAACCGTACGGTTGCTTATCCAGTGGGGATAGCCGAAGACGTCTTTGTAGGAGTCGACAAATTCACTTTTCCTGCCGATTTCGTCGTCGTTGACCACGACATGGACCCTCGTGTGCCATTGATCGTTGGTCGTCCATTCCTGAGGACCGGTCGCACTCTAATCGATGTTGAAGCCGGTGAGCTTATCATGAGAGTGGGTGACGATAAAATCGTCTTCAACATGGGAAAGCTTTCTAAACAGCCTTATTCATACGAGAGTGTTAATTGTATTGACGTTCTTGATGAGGCTTGTGAAGAACACTTCAAAGATGCTTGTAAAAGTATTCCTACCTCTCTTCCCAATGTTGAGACTGTTTCCTCTATTGACTCATCACTATCTCTATTTGGAGAAAGTGATTTCCTTTAGAAAGATTTGGAAGACACCATGGGAGATGTGAACTTAGACCATGACGATTCTACCACCAATTGGGATGAAGATCACCGCCTCATTGAAAACCTTCTCAAAGAAGACAATATTTCTCCTCTATCTCCGACGGTTACTGCTATTGATCCTCCTTCTCCTAAAGAGGTGACTAATGATGATCCATCGTTAGTTTCACCATCTATTGAGGATCCTCCCACTCTTGAGCTTAAGGACCTACCTCCTCATCTTGAGTACGTTTTCCTTGAAGACAACGAGAAGTTACCGGTCATCATCGCGAAGGACCTGAAAGAAGAAAAAAGCCCGCCTTGTCGCCGTGTTGAAGAAGCATAAAAGAGCTATCGCTTGGAAAATCTCCGACATTCGCGGAATTGATCCTCACTTCTGCACACACAAAATTCTCATGGAGGACGACTTTAATCCCACAATTCAAAGCCAACGAAGGGTGAATCCAAAAATACATGAAGTCATCAAAACAGAGGTTATCAAACTTCTAGATGCGGGTATGATTTACCCTATTTCGGATTCACCATGGGTTAGTCCAGTCCATTGTGTGCCTAAGAAAGGCGGCATCACCGTTGTGCCTAATGCACACAACGAGTTGATTCCTACCCGTCTCGTTACTGGGTGGAGAGTTTGTATAGACTACCGCAAACTCAATGATGCCATGAGAAAGGATCATTTCCCTCTACCTTTTATGGACCAAATGCTTGAACGTTTAGCAGGTAATAAATATTACTGCTTTCTTGATGGTTTCTCGAGTTGTTTCCAAAATACCCATCGATCCCCAAGATCAACAGAAGACAACATTCACTTGTCCCTATGGCACATTTGCTTACAAAAGAATGCCTTTTGGCTTATGCAATGCCCCCGGGACTTTCCAAAGGTGCATGTTAGCTATATTTCATGACATGGTTGAACAAACCATGGAAGTCTTCATGGATGATTTCTCGGTCTTTGGGGATTCCTTCTCTTCTTGCCTTGCCAATTTGGAACGTATGCTTAAGCGGTGCGAAGACACTCGCCTTGTTCTGAATTGGGAAAAATGCCATTTTATGGTAAAAGAAGGCATTGTGCTAGGACACAAAATCTCTAACGCCGGTCTTGAAGTCGACCGTGCTAAAGTAGATGTCATAGCCAAATTACCTCCACCTTCAACCGTGAAGGGTGTGAGAAGCTTTCTGGGTCATGCGGGCTTCTATCGTCGATTCATTCAGGATTTCTCTAAAATCGCTCATCCGATGACCCACCTCTTGGAAAAAGATACTCCTTTTATCTTTTCCAAAGAGTGTCTTGAAGCCTTCAACTTGCTTAAGGATAAGCTTACTAAGGCACCCGTCTTGGTTACCCCTAATTGGGAGCTGCCTTTCGAGTTGATGTGCGATGCTAGCGACTTTGCTATTGGTGTGGTTTTGGGCCAAAGAGTGAATAAACACTTCCAACCAATCCACTATGCTAGCAAGACAATGACGGGGGCTCAATTGCATTACACGACAACCGAAAAAGAGCTTTTAGCTGTTGTCTATACTTTTGAAAAATTCTGCCCCTATCTTGTCCTTTCCACCACAATCGTATACACGGACCATTCCGCGTTGAAGTACTTGATGACAAAGCATGATTCTAAGCCAAAACTTCTTCGCTGGGTTTTACTCCTTCAAGAATTCAACATTGAAATTCGTGACAAGAAGGGAGCCGAAAACCTGGCCGCGGATCATCTGAGCAGACTTGAGGATCCATATCAAGGGGATCATCCGAACAAAGAGATCAATGATTCTTTCCCCCTTGAGACCTTAATGTCTATAAATCTCAATCTTGATGGCACCCCGTGGTTTGCCGATATTGCAAACTACTTAGCGGGTGGTGTTCTCATCCAAGGGTTAACATCCCAACAAAAAAAGAAGTTCTTGAACGATGTTAAGACATACTTTTGGGATGACCCTTTTCTATTCAAACAATGCGCTGACTTGATTATTCGCCGATGTGTTGACGGACCGGCCGCTTTGGACATTCTCCAGGCTTGCCACAAAGGACCCACCGGTGGTCACTTTGGTCCCAACTACACTGCCAAAAAAGTGTTTGATTCGGGATTCTATTGGCCCACCATTTACCGTGATGCTCACGAGATGGTTAAGCATTGTGATGCTTGCCAAAAACAAGGCAAGATCACACATAAAGATGAGATGCCTCAAAATTTCATACAAGAATGTGAAATCTTCGATGTATGGGGCATCGACTTTATGGGGCCATTCCCTTCTTCTAAAGGCAACAAATACATCCTTGTCGCTGTTGACTATGTTTCCGAATGGGTTGAAGCCAAGGCTTTACCCACTAACGACGCGAGGGTGGTTTGTAATTTCTTGAAACAACTGTTTGCTCGATTCGGTGTTCCTCGTGTTATTATCAGTGACCGCGGGACTCATTTTTGCAACGATCAATTTGCAAGAGTCATGGCAAAGTATGGTGTCAATCACCGTCTTTCCACCGCTTATCATCCTCAAACCAACGGTCAAGCCGAAATATCCAACCGTGGATTGAAAAGAATTTTGGAGCGTACTGTGGGAGAGCATCGCGCCGCGTGGGCCGATAAGTTAGATGATGCTCTGTGGGCTTTCCGTACTGCTTACAAGACCCCGATCGGCTGTACGCCCTATCGTCTTGTGTACGGGAAAGCTTGCCACCTCCCTATCGAGCTGGAACATAAGGCATACTGGGCCTTGAAGTAGGCTAACTTCGACATCAACAAAGTCGGTGATTTTCGCAAGATTCAACTCAACGAGCTACAAGAATTGAGGAATCAAGCTTACGAGAACTCATTGATCTACAAGGAGAAGACCAAGATTATCCACGATGCTAAAATCAAGAACCGAGAGTTCCACGTTGGTGATCAAGTCTTACTCTTTAACTCTCGGTTGAAGATCTTCTCAGGCAAGTTGAAGAGCCGCTGGTCTGGTCCATTCACCATCGCCAATGTCTTTCCCTATGGCACCATTGAGCTTTCTCAGCCAAATGGGGCCCAACTTCAAGGTGAATGGCCAGCGTTTGAAATTGTACTTTGGTAAGGACATCTCTCAGGAGATGATTCCATCCCTCACCACGTTCCCCATCAACTAATTTTGGGTCGAGTCAGGCTCGTGACTCGGTTATCAAAAACAAGCGCTCCTTGGGAGGCAGCCCGAGTATCTATCCTGTTCTGTTTTAACCTCCTAAGTGTAGGGGGACTTCTATACGTGTTTGTCTTTGTATGGTGATGTGATTACAGGGATAAGTGCACTCTTGGAATCTCTGAAGAACCGTGCTCCCGTGTTATCCGAAATCCGGTTCTATCTCTCAACTATCGTGATTCAATTTTCTTCATAATCACATTTGAAATTGATCACTTTAGTCGTCTCTTCCTTAACTCGAGTTAACCAACGTGCACAATGTCATAAGTGTAGGAGAGATTTTTCCCACATGCTTAAACATTGAGGACAATGTTTATCTTAAGTGTAGGGGGGACTTCTATCGAAGTTTTAAGTGGACTTTTCCATGAAAATGCCTTCATTTAACCGGAAAATCATATTTTTCAACATTTTTGAAATTTTTTATTAACTTTGGCCATTTTGTCGTAATTTTTAAATTTTTATCGTTGCTTTCATATGTATATATCCCGCAATAAAGTCAAAAATATTAATAAAGTGGTGTAGCTAGTTTAGAAATCTTTGACATATTAGGCCCGTTGCGATTATTTTGACTCAACCCGAATAGACTTATCCAAGTTTATTCTAGCTAGTATCCTTAACCAAGTAGACCTTAATTGGTTTATTAGGCTAGTATCCACGAATCTCATTACTTGAGATTTTAAATTGTGGAGGGCGATAAATGATAGAGTCAATTATAAGTCGGTATTCTTGCACAAGCTCACTTGGTGTAATTATTTTCCTATTCTCCCATCACTTGCTAATAATTTATCTGCAATAAGTAAGGTCGTACGATTTGAAAAGTTACTTAGCTTCTAGCCCAAGATCGTTTAAAAGTTGCTTGGTAATGATAAGAGTTCATAGCCAAGGCATAACTTATGAAGCGGGGCGCGAAGATTGGCGAGTCCGAAAAGGCCCTAACAAGGCATGAGGATTCCATTTTATTGCTAAAGATCCAAGGTGATGTGAAAAGCATTATTCCCAAAGTCAATATGAAGGATCAAGACTCACGACGAAAAGCAATCAACTCCCATAAAGATGATGGAGAAGTCTATCCGAAAAGACCCTAACAAGGTATGAGGATAAATAGATCCAAGTCCGAAAAGGAGGCGGATCGTTGTATCTCAAAATCCCAAATAGAGATTGAAGAAATAATCATGAAGTCGTGGTCAACAAAGTTGGAGTACCTCTCAAAAGTCTCCAAGTGAAGAAACTCTATGAACGATGAGAAGACCATTATCTTAAGCACGTCTCTCAAGATATGAAGTATGAAGTACATGCCAAATATCAGCCCGAGAAAGGTCTCAAATCGTGAACCGAGTTATGCCAAGATATGAACTTTTTGATATCCCGAGAAGCAGTTTTAAGAGATTTTGTCCTTTAGCTAACTATTGATCAAATCGTCCTACTTTGCTTTCAGCCTAAATAAACTATCGAAATAAGTCCAAAAATGCATCTTCATGATCATTCTAAGACAAAAATAAAATATAAGAGATACACCTAGGAATAAGGGAGTTTAAGCATATAATTAAGCCATGTGTGTAAGTGTTTGATTTACTAACTTATAATAACAATGATCTCGTTTTTAAGCTTAGTTTGGGGAACGTGAAACTTGAGGATGATTAATCATCGCAGCACCGAAGCCCTAATGTAAGTCCTTGATCTCTTTGCAAGTTATTTCCATATAGCTATTTTGTAAGTGAAAATGGTTTTCTATCCTTTTGTTTCCTTTAAAGATTTTAATTTCTCTTAGTACTTTAATTTTTGTTTAGTAGTATTTTAATAAGGCCAAGGTGGATTGATTATGAGTAAAATGTAAAATTGCTTTATCGCTAAGCATTGCATGAGGGCATGGCAATGGTTAAGTGTACGGGATTTGATAGGTGTGTAAACACCCATCCTTTTACCACTTAATTCTGGCTAAAACAAAACCAAAACGCGTATTTAATATCATTTTTTTGGAATTATGCGTGGTTTTTGTGTTTATTATGTTTTCAGAGCCAACCGGATGAATATTGGAGAAAACATGGGATTGCACGGGATTTATCGAAGAAAAAGAGTCAAGATGAAGTCTATTGTCCAAGAGATGCAAAAGATTTGAAGTCACTGGGCCTATTCGAAGATTTATCGAAGAAAAGGACCAAAGATGGAAGATTTACATAAATCAAAGAAACTCAAGTCTATTAAACGAAGAAATTAAAAAGACGAGTTGAATTTAATCGACGACAAATCCCGAATCAGAATCGAAAACGTCAACTTTTCTGAAAAGACGAGAAGACAAGAAGAACGGGAGAAAGCCCACTCACCAACCAAAGGGAACACCTATATAAAGGGTTCCCTTCACACTTTTCATTCAGTTTTTTTTAGTTTTTCTTTTCCCATCTTTTTCTCCCTTTCTGTTCGTAGGTATCAACAACACCACTAGGGTGTTTGGTGATTTTTGATTATTGTTTTTCCAATCTTGTAGTTTAATCTTTGTCTTTTGATTGTTAAAACCTTGTTCAATCAATACAATCTTTCCATTTCATCTTGTTCATCTTCATCTTTTTGATTAAAAGTTAAAGTTCTTATTTGGTTGATTTGATCTTCAAAAGTTGTTGGGTTTTATGTTTTTATTGATGGGATTTGTAGTTTATGGTAAGTAGATGCTTAGTGATTAGTTTTATTTAAGTTTTGGTTGAAAACTTGGAGATTTTTGGCTTAAAATCGATTTCCCCTGTTCTTCGGTAATATTATTGTTCTTGAGTTTCCCAGGTTCCGGATGAACCAAAAGTTCCGGATGAACTAAAAGTTCCGGATGAACCAAAAGTTCCGGATGAACCAAAAGTTCCGGATGAACTAAAAGTTCCGGATGAACCAAAAGTTCCGGATGAACTAAAAGTTCCGAGTGAACTTCCGGACGAAAGTTCCGAGCCAACTTCCGGATCAACTTCCGAGTCAATCTTCCGGATAAACTTCCGGACGAAAGTTCCGAGTGAACTTCCGGAGGAAAGTTCCGAGTGAATGATTTTTCAAAGTTCCGAATGAATGATTTTTAAAAGTTCCGAATCGATTTTCCTTAAAAGTTCCGGATAAACTTCCGAGTCAATACTTCCGAACCAACTTCCGAGTGAACTTCCGCATCAAGGTCAACTTCCGAATCAATTTTCTTTTGAGCATTTTTAAGTCTTACTTTCTGTTTCTTCTTACTTACTGTTTCGTCATTTTATATTTATATTTTAATTTTAATTCTAGTTTTATCAATTGTTATTAAATTAATTGCTTTGAATTGAGTTTATATTTTAGTTCATTTAAACTTTTAGTAGATTAGAAAACCAACCCCCTTCTTAGTAACCAAGAACAATCATTCCACTTAGAACCGAGATCAATTCGAGAGGATATCGAGAGAATTTAGAACCCATTGCAAAAACCAAGTATCAAATGGCGCCGCTGCCGGCTCTTCTCGTTAAGATCAACAGTTTTTTGTGAGAACTTGGATTTTGGGATCCGTTCCCCGTGAACGTTACTTTTTCATAAAAAAAATTTCAAAAACACAATAAAAAAATATATATATAAAATTTTCAAAAATCCTAAAAATTAAAAAAAACATAAAAAAACCAAAAATATTTTTGCTTTGTTTTTGCCTTGTTAGTTCTTTTGCAGGTGCATGCGTACACGATCAACGTCTTATCAAGAACCCGAGCCTCTCGAAGACTTAAACATGGCCGGTGTACAAAACAACAACAACATACCACCTCAAAACAACAATAATAACAATAACAACCCACCTTTCAACAACAATAACAACAACAACAATGAGCCTCTACCGGATAATCGCCCGATGATTGAACTTCTGCAAGCTCATGTAGATGGCAACACTGATCCAATTGTTATACCCGCGATTGCAGCCAACAATTTTGAGCTCAAATCAGGCTTTATCGAGATGGTCTCTGTTCAACCATTCTTGGGGCGTACCATTGATGATCCACATGACCACATCAAGAGATTCTTGCAACTCACCAATACGGTCAAATTCAATGGTGTTCTACAAGAGGTAATCCGGTTACAACTTTTTCCCTTTTCTTTAGAGGGACAAGCCCGGCATTGGCTTGCTAAGGAACCGCCACAGAGTATCCTTTCGTGGACGGATTTGGAAACCAAGTTTATCAATTACTTTTTCTCACCCTCTCGTACTACCGCTTTGCGGAATGAAATCATAATTTTGAACAAAAGTACGATGAGTCATTTAGTGAATCTTGGGACCGTCTCAAAGACCTTTTAAGAAAATGCCCACAACATGGTTTTACCAAAGTGCACCAAATTAACACTTTTTACAATGGTTTAAGCATGAATGACCAAGATTCACTAAACAGTGCCTCGGGGGGTAATCTTTTGGCTAAGACTTCCAATGCTGCTTGGGATATCATTGAGAATAAGTCTCGTGTGCAAACCAAGAGTGTTCGGACCAATGTTGCTAGTGCTAGTACTAGTGACAGCGATAAGCGACTTGACAAAATCACTGCGCTTCTTGAATCGATTGCTACCCAAACCACCAGCAACACCAACAGCATCAACGCTAGAAACGCTAAAGACGCTCAAGTCAATGCTGTTAGCCAACCATGCGAGATATGCGGGGGTACTCACTCTTACACCACTTGTACTGCCACCCAAGAATACCCTTCCGAAAATGTGAATGCAGCTTATGGCACCTATCCTCAACCCGCTTATCAAGCTCGACCTCAAGGTGACCGTAACTTGCTTAGCTACCGCTCTAACAACTATCTTTCCCCACCCAGTTTTTCTCCTACCAACCCAAACCAACAACAAAACCTCAATCGCCCTCCGCAGCAACAACAACCTCGTACACAATACATACAACCTCACAAACAACCACAACCACCTCAAAGAAACAACCAAGTTTACCAGCAACCTGCTTTTCAACCACCCGCATATACTGTGCCTCCCAACCAACCCACCGCTTTACACCAAGAAGTGGAAACCTACATGATGACTAACGATGTGATCGTGGGAAATCTTCAGCGGGAAGTGCTCAATTTGAAAGCAGACCTGGTCAAACAAGGGAACGATCTGAGAGCTGATATGCGAAACACTTTGGATAGTCAAACAAATGACTTAAAGAACATGATGGCTAGTTTCTTCCAAAGTAATCAACCCTCTTCTTCGGGTACTCTTCCGAGTAACACCGTTGCGAATCCAAGAGGGGAGATGAAAGCAATCACCACTCGCAGTGGCAAAGGTACAAAGGAACCCGAGCTTCCTATACCTCCACCGGTGGTTGTAACTAAGGAGAACGAGTCACCTACTCCTATTCCTCATCCTTCTACCTCCCCAATTTCTCCACCTCCTTCACCTTCTACCCCCATTTCCCCACCACCCATGGTTGTGAGTGATCCTATTCCCCTAAAGCCTTCTTCTTCATCCAATATACCTTATCCTTCAAGGTTGATGAAAGAGAAGCAAAAGAGCAAGGATGATATTCAAGTTTCAAACTTTCTCAAAATGTTTAAACAATTGAATTTTAACATCTCCTTTGCCGAGGCTCTCGCTCACATGCCCAAATACGCTAAGATGTTTAAAGATCTTCTAAGTGATAAGGAAAAGCTTCTTGACATTGCTCAGACCCAACTTAATGAGAACTGCTTCGCAGTGCTTTTAAGGAAATTGCCAACTAAGCTTGGTGATCCGGGTCATTTCTTAATCCCTTGCAACTTCCCGGGAGTAGAGAATTGCATGGCCCTAGCCGATCTAGGTTCCAGTATCAACTTAATGCCCTTAAGCGTTTGGAAGCAATTATCTCTCCCTGAGCTAGTCCCCGCCAAAATGACTTTGGAATTAGCTAACCGTACGGTTGCTTATCCAGTGGGGATAGCCGAAGACGTCTTTGTAGGAGTCGACAAATTCACTTTTCCTGTCGATTTCGTCGTCGTTGACTACGACATGGACCCTCGTGTGCCATTGATCGTTGGTCGTCCATTCCTGAGGACCGGTCGCACTCTAATCGATGTTGAAGCCGGTGAGCTTATCATGAGAGTGGGTGACGATAAAATCGTCTTCAACATGGGAAAGCTTTCTAAACAGCCTTATTCATACGAGAGTGTTAATTGTATTGACGTTCTTGATGAGGCTTGTGATAAACTTCCGAGTCAATACTTCCGAACCAACTTCCGAGTGAACTTCCGCATCAAGGTCAACTTCCGAATCAATTTTCTTTTGAGCATTTTTAAGTCTTACTTTCTGTTTCTTCTTACTTACTGTTTCTTCATTTTATATTTATATTTTAATTTTAATTCTAGTTTTATCAATTGTTATTAAATTAATTGCTTTGAATTTGAGTTTATATTTTAGTTCATTTAAACTTTTAGTAGATTAGAAAACCAACCCCCCTTCTTAGTAACCAAGAACAATCATTCCACTTAGAACCGAGATCAATTCGAGAGGATATCGAGAGAATTTAGAACCCATTACTAAAACCAAGTATCAGGGACTTCTATCGAAGTTTTAAGTGGACTTTTCCATGAAAATGCCTTCATTTAACCGGAAAATCATATTTTTCAACATTTTTCAAATTTTTAATAACTTTGGCCATTTTGTCGTAATTTTTAAATTTTTATCGTTGCTTTCATATGTATATATCCCGCAATAAAGTCAAAAATATTAATAAAGTGGTGTAGCTAGTTTAGAAATCTTTGACATATTAGGCCCGTTGTGATTATTTTGACTCAACCCGAATAGACTTATCCAAGTTTATTCTAGCTAGTATCCTTAACCATGTAGACCTTAATTGGTTTATTAGGCTAAGTATCCACGAATCTCATTACTTGAGATTTTTAATTGTGGAGGGCGAGAAATGATAGAGTCAATTATAAGTCGGTATTCTTGCACAAGCTCACTTGGTGTAATTATTTGCCTATTCTCCCATCACTTGCTAATAATTTATCTACAATAAGTAAGGTCGTACGATTTGAAAAGTTACTTAGCTTCTAGCGCAAGATCGTTTAAAAGTTGCTCGGTAATGATAAGAGTTCATAGCCAAGGCATAACTTATGAAGCGGGGCGCGAAGATTGGCGAGTCCGAAAAGGCCCTAACAAGGCATGAGGATTCCATTTTATTGCTAAAGATCCAAGGTCATGTGAAAAGCATTATTCCCAAAGTCAATATGAAGGATCAAGACCCACGACGAAAAGCAATCAACTCCCATAAAGATGATGGAGAAGTCTATCCGAAAAGACCCTAACAAGGTATGAGGATAAATAGATCCAAGTCCGAAAAGGAGGCGGATCGTTGTATCTCAAAATCCCAAATAGAGATTGAAGAAATAATCATGAAGTCGTGGTCAACAAAGTTGGAGTACCTCTCAAAAGTCTCCAAGTGAAGAAACTCTATGAACGATGAGAAGACCATTATCTCAAGCACGTCTCTCAAGATATGAAGTATGAAGTACATGCCAAATATCGGCCCGAGAAAGGTCTCAAATCGTGAACCGAGTTATGCCAAGATATGAACTTTTTGATATCCCGAGAAGCAGTTTTAAGAGATTTTGTCATTTAGCTAACTATTGAGCAAATCGTCCTACTTTGCTTTCAGCCTAAATAAACTATCGAAATAAGTCCAAAAATGCATCTTCATGATCATTCTAAGACAAAAATAAAATATAAGAGATACACCTAGGAATAAGAGAGTTTAAGCATATAATTAAGCCATGTGTGTAAGTGTTTGATTTACTAACTTATAATAACAATGATCTCGTTTTTAAGCTTAGTTTGGGGAACGTGAAACTTGAGGATGATTAATCTTCGCAGCACCGAAGCCCTAATGTAAGTCCTTGATCTCTTTGCAAGTTATTTCCATATAGCTATTTTCAAGTGAAAATGGTTTTCTATCCTTTTGTTTCCTTTAAAAATTTTAATTTCTCTTAGTACTTTAATTTTTGTTTAGTAGTATTTTAATAAGGCCAAGGTTGATTGATTATGAGAAAAATGTAAAATTGCTTTATCACTAAGCATTGCATGAGGGCATGGCAATGGTTAAGTGTAGGGGATTTGATAGGTGTGTAAACACCCATCCTTTTACCACTTAATTCTGGCTAAAACAAGACCAAAACGCGTATTTAATATCATTTGTTTGGAATTATGCGTGGTTTTTGTGTTTATTGTTTTTTCAGAGCCAACCGGATGAATATTGGAGAAAACATGGGATTGCACGGGATTTATCGAAGAAAAAGACTCAAGATAAAGTCTATTGTCCAAGAGATGCAAAAGATTTGAAGTCACTGGGCCTATTCGAAGATTTATCGAAGAAAAGGACCAAAGATGGAAGATTTACATAAATCGAAGAAACTCAAGTCTATTAAACGAAGAAATTAAAAGACGAGTTGAATTTAATCGACGACAAATCCCGAATCAGAATCGAAAACGTCAACTTTTCTGAAAAGACGAGAAGACAAGAAGAACGGGAGAAAGCCCATTCACCAACCAAAGGGAACACCTATATAAAGGGTTCCCTTCACACTTTTCATTCAGTTTTTTTAGTTTTTCTTTTCCCATCTTTTTCTCCCTTTCTGTTCGTAGGTATCACCAACACCACTAGGGTGTTTGGTGATTTTTGATTATTGTTTTTCCAATCTTGTATTTTAATCTTTGTCTTTTGATTGTTAAAACCTTGTTCAATCAATACAATCTTTCCATTTCATCTTGTTCATCTTCATCTTTTTGATTAAAAGTTAAAGTTCTTATTTGGTTGATTTGATCTTCAAAAGTTGTTGGGTTTTATGTTTTTATTGATGGGATTTGTAGTTTATGGTAAGTAGATGCTTAGTGATTAGTTTTATTTAAGTTTTGGTTGAAAACTTGGAGATTTTTGGCTTAAAATCGATTTCCCCTGTTCTTCGGTAATATTACTGTTCTTGAGTTTCCCAGGTTCCGGATGAACCAAAAGTTCCGGATGAACTAAAAGTTCCGGATGAACCAAAAGTTCCGGATGAACCAAAAGTTCCGGATGAACTAAAAGTTCCGGATGAACCAAAAGTTCCGGATGAACTAAAAGTTCCGAGTGAACTTCCGGACGAAAGTTCCGAGCCAACTTCCGGATCAACTTCCGAGTCAATCTTCCGGATAAACTTCCGGACGAAAGTTCCGAGTGAACTTCCGGACGAAAGTTCCGAGTGAATGATTTTTCAAAGTTCCGAATGAATGATTTTTAAAAGTTCCGAATCGATTTTCCTTAAAAGTTCCGGATAAACTTCCGAGTCAATACTTCCGAACCAACTTCCGAGTGAACTTCCGCATCGAGGTCAACTTCCGAATCAATTTTCTTTTGAGCATTTTTAAGTCTTACATTTTGTTTCTTCTTACTTACTGTTTCTTCATTTTATATTTATATTTTAATTTTAATTCTAGTTTTATCAATTGTTATTAAATTAATTGCTTTGAATTTGAGTTTATATTTTAGTTCATTTAAACTTTTAGTAGATTAGAAAACCAACCCCCCTTCTTAGTAACCAAGAACAATCATTCCACTTAGAACCGAGATCAATTCGAGAGGATATCTAGAGAATTTAGAACCCATTGCAAAAACCAAGTATCAGGCTGCCCAAAGATCTTTTGCAGACTCATAGCTTCTATATTTGTGCTGATTTTCTTGTCCCAAAGAGAGTTTCAGAATGCTTAGGGTTTTCATGTCACTCCTTCTCTTTGCTATGTCCTCGGTTGAGACAGCTCTACCATCTTCAGGTTTTTCTTTTCGATCCTCTTCAGTAGAGCCTTGAACATTTGTTCTTTGTAAGATGGCAGCTGAAATCTTTTTCTCTTTATTGAATGTGTTTCCATATTCAATAATTTCCCATAGGGTGTAGTCATGGATTTGTAGATACTGTTCAAAGTTAAACTTCCACAGCTCAAAATTGTCTGGGTCTAGTATGGGAATCTTGATGGTGGGGGTTGAGGAGGATGAGGAGTTTACTTCTGGGGTAGACATGATGTTTTTAGGGTTTCGTGAAAATTAGGGTTTTTGGCGATTTAGGGTTCTTGTGTTCTTTTGATCAAATTTTCTCAACAAGCTCTGATACCACTTGTTGATCCCAAACTTAGATCGATTTAGCTTGTGTAAACAAGATTTAATCAAGTTAAACACGTAGAGAAACTTTGTTGTGTATAAAATAATTTAAGTATTATGCGGAATTAATACTCAAACAAGAACACACAAACAATGTAAATCAAACTTTCACTTGATTGATAAAAATAAACTTTCGTACAATGAAAGTGTAAGACGTATATGAAACATAAACCTAAAGGTCTTCTTTTATAGAATAATAAGCCTTGTACAAGAGTCTACGTATCAGTTATTCTAGGTAAAGATAAACATAGAAAATACATTGTTGATCATATCTTTACTAGAAACATAATACGTGTAGACTAAGTCTTCTATCAGTGCTTGACTTCATCCTATCAACGCTTGACATCTTCCCGTCAACGCTTGTTCTGTCAACGCTTGTTTTCTTCTTATCAACGTCCCGATTGCTCTTGTCAGCGTCCAAGTGTACTGGCTACATTTTATTCCCAACACACCGTACTTTTGCTCAAAATTAATGATGTCATTTCACAAAGCAGTAGTACGTGAGGGTGGAAAGAAACAATTAATGAACTTTGTCTCAAGGTCCGTCCATGTGGCAATACTCTGGGGTGGTTCCTTATCAAGCCAAGTTCGGGCTTGTGTTGGGTCAAAAAGTTGATGTGGCAGAAACTCAAAATCGAAGAAAATATCAAGTAATATGTTCAAGCGTTGACAAGAGCAATCTGGGCGTTGACAAGAGCAATTCAGGCGTTGACAGAAAGTCAACAAAAGTCAAACGCAGTCAAAAAGTCAAACGCTGATGGATATTGAAGATTTGATGGAGAATTCTATTTAGGGAATATATTGAGTATATTATTTATGATATACACAATATATAGTTTATCTAAATAGAATATTTAGATGTTTATTTGATTTGATCTCTTGTAGATTCTGTTCCTTCCACTATAAAAGGAACAAGAGTCTTAGGTTTTATTCATATTATTCATTCACAATGTAAACCTAAAGTGTGTGTCGCACTAGACGTGGGATTCAATGTATACATGTCTAGTGATTGTTTGTTATTAATATAATGAGCAACCCAATTGTTTTAATTCATGTGTTCTTTGTGCCTAAACACCTTGTTATGATCATTGTTCTATTCCGCTATGTTATCATATGAACGATGATCAACCTAGATATAATGGTTCATAACCATTGAGTCTAACGATCAATGGACTCCACAAGACAAAGTACCATACCATGCTCTTAGGGCTTGATGAAGGCCATACATAGCCTTTTTGACTCTATACACTTTATCTGGATGCTCTGGATCCTCAAAACCAGGAGGTTGCATTACATATACTTCCTCAACAATAGATCCATAGAGGAAAGCACTTTTGACATCCATTTGATAGACAGTGAAGCCCATGCAGGATGCATAAGCTAGAAAAATCCTTATAGCTTCAATCCTTGCAACTGGTGCAAAGACCTCCTCATAGTCTATCCCCTCCTCTTATGTATAACCTTGAGCCACTAACCTTGCCTTGTTTCTGACCACAATGCCTCTTTCATCTCTTTTGTTCCTGAGAACCCATCTTGTCCCTATAGGTCTGACATATCTGGGACAATCAACCAGCTCCCAAACATCCTGAATTGAAAATTGGTGAAGCTCATCCTGCATTGCTTCCACCCAACTTGGTTCTTTGAGAGCATCAAATATTTTCTTGGGTTCTTCTTGTGACAGAAAACATGCAAACAAACATGCTTGCACAAGAGGGGTATCAACCTTCTTGTGTATATTATCAATAAACCCACCAAGACCTTGATGAGATCTTCTAGTCTGAACTGGAGTCATAACATCACCAATGATCTGGGAAGGGGGGTGATTCTTCATTGTGGAAGTGAGAACTCCTCCTTAAAAAAGTCTGGTGTCCTCAACCTCATTCTCCATGTTGCTAATATCTTCTTCATCAGACTCTCTTACATCAACATGAGGATGAACCTCTTCATATATATTAGAAGGTTCACCTTGGTCAAAATTGGAAGAGAAAAGATGGGCAGAATTATTGTCAACGCCTGAATCTTGTTTGTCAGCGCTTGGGCTAACAACGCTTGAAGTGTGGTTGTCAACGTCTGAACCATCAACGCCTGAATTGGTCTTGTCAGCGCTAGATTTGCCTTTGTCAGCGCCTGAAGGACCATGCATGTTTGTATCTGGTGGTATTTGGAAACCACCATTATCTTGTCCAGCAGCAGCAGCAGCAGCAAAAGCATCTGTCCAAATGGGAATTGTGACATATTCTAATATAGGAGATGCCTTTTCTGCTTGTGATCCAACCCTCTTATGAACCTGTGTACCTGAAACATCAACAACTTGTTCCTCCACAACATTTGAAGTTACCTTCACAATGTCTGGATTAGTGACATGCATATAATTTAAAGTTCTAGATAAGGGTTCCAAATCAAACAACCAATTAGGACCACTTTCAGGATCACTAGGTTTATTCTCTAAAAACCTAACATGTACTCTTTCAACTATACGTTTGTCCTCTTTAAGATAAACCCTATATCCCTTGCTCTGCACTGAATACCTCATGAAGTAACCCTCATCACCTTTTGCACTAAATTTCCCTAAGGCATCACTAGTATCCAACACTACTACATGACAACCAAAAGGTCTGAGAAAACCAATATTAGGTTTTCTTCCCCAAAGTAACTCATAAGGTGTTTTGTTCTGAATTTTGTTAACCAATGCTCTATTTTGCACATAGCAAGCTGTGTTAACAGCCTCAACCCAAAAGGCTATAGGAAAGTGAGCATCAGCCAACATTGTTCTGGCTGCTTCAATTAGGGTTCTATTTTTCCTCTCAGCAACCCCATTTTGTTGTGGGGTTCTAGCAATGCTAAATTGCCTAGTAATTCCTTTCCTGGCACAGAAATCATCTAACTTCTTATTCCTAAATTCTCCACCATTATCACTCCTAAGCATTTAACCTCATTGCCAGACCTCTTCTCAATCTGAGTGATAAAATCAATAAGAACATCAGCTGTGTCACTCTTCATAGCTAGAAAGAATGTCCAAGTAAACCTAGAAAAGTCATCTGTGATAACAAAGAAATATGACTTACCATTCAAACTTTCTATATTTGTTGGACCAAAGAGGTCCATATGAAGCATATGAAGAGGTCTAGAACTAGTATGCACCTGTTTGGACTTGAATGAGACCTTGTGCTGCTTGCCTTTAAGACATGCAACACAAGAGTGGTCATTGTGGAAGGCCTTCTCAGGCAAACCATCAACTAAACCAAGTCTCACAAGCCTATTTATATTTTTAAAATTTATGTGCCCTAGTCTCCTATGCCACAAATTACTCTCATCTACTAAGGCCTTAGCATAAAAACAAGACATATTGGTATTCATTTTAATCCCATTTAAATTCACATTATATATGTCCTTATGCCTAGGTGTTCTATACTCAATATATTTCTCATCAGGGATCTTAAAATCCTTGCTTAACACCAAACACTCAGTATCAGTAAAAAGAACTTTATTTTTGTTATCACAAACCTGTGATACACTAAACAAGTTGTAATCAAGTTCTTTTACCAGGAAGACGTTCTCAAAACGTAGATTATTGGCGAGAAGGGTTCCTTTGCCTGTGATAGTTCCATATCCACCTCCAAAGTATACCTTGTCACCATCTTTAATAGGAGTGAAATTCGTCAGATAGTCTTCCTTCCCTGTCATGTGCCTTGAGCATCCACTATCCCAATATCCATAATCATTGATCTGTCTTTGAATGCCCTGCACATAAAGAAAACAAATTAGTTTTCTTTGGGAACCCAAGTCTCAAAAGACTTGGATTCATCTGGTTGTTCAATAAGAACAGACTTAGTTCTCACAACAACCCCATTCTCATCCTTCTTAGGATGAAACACCCAGTTAACCCCAATAGGTTTTGTAATGACCTTTGAAATGTAATTAAATCTATTACAAGTCATTGAAATCCCATTATCATTAGGGTTTTGATCTTTCTTGGGTCTCCATTTTAAGCTTGAAGAAGATTTAGACCCCTTACCTTGTGGTTGCAAATATTTAGGTCTGGTCACGTTTCAGTCAGCGTTAGAATTTGTCCTGTCAATGCTGAAATTACCCTTGTCAGCGTTGAACCTAGGGTTTGCTACAGAAACCCATTTCCTATTTGACCAAGTGTTTGTCTTTTGAAATGGTCTTTGTCCATGAGTGTTAGACCCTCTAGTAAAGAATGGGGCAGGTCTAATCACTTGTGGACTTTGCTGCACACAAGGTTTGGGTCTGACAACGTTTGACTTTCTAACAACGTTGACTTTGTTCCTGTCAGCGCTGAAATTATTCCTGTCAGCGCTGGCTTTGGGAGCGTTGACACACTTGTATGCCAAGTGTGAAAAGCTACCACAAATGTAACAGGCTTTCTTAGACACAAACTTAGGTCTAGAAGAGAAGAAACCTGTTCCATGATTGCTAACTTGGCTCTTGGGTGACCTAGTATTCCTATACATCTCTGCATATTTAATGCTAGGTTTTCTATCAGTGTTTGAGCCTAG